>CM074736.1:28163687-28495369 GCA_037367245.1 Phrynocephalus guinanensis
CTAGATGGGCATCAGCTTGCAGTTTTATGTTTTGCCTGCCCTCCCTGCCTCTGTCCACCACCACCCGGCCACCTTCCCAGCCTACCCACCCCTGGCTCCATTGCTTCAGCATCCTCCCTTCCTCCTTGCATGTTATAAAGACTTGTCCAAAGTATGGACCGGTGGCCCAATGTGGCTGAATGGTTGGCCCCCATACATTTCCACCTCACCAAATCTGGCCCTCCTTGCAAAAAGTTTGGACACCCCTGCATTAGACTATTACAGCAATGTGGAGGGGTGCTGCTGCATGGGTAACAGTTTTAACCTTCATATTAATTACCCAGGTCTTTTGCTCTGAAGAGGCCACTTCAGCTTTGCATGCAGTCTTGAAACAACATAGCTTCTATACAGAGCATGGTACCATAGTCTCTCGAGACTGAAGGATGCTTATACTTATCTACAAGTTTGGGACAAGAGACAATAACAAATATAACAAAAATACCAAGAGGGATATCACCTCTAGATGCATTTACACAGCCAAACTTAATAACCTTTGGGTAGTGGGCAGCATATAAGTTGTAAATAAATAAATAAATAAATAAATAAAAAATAACATGTTTAAGCTATCAGATTTGATCACTGGTCACTGATATGGAAAAGTAATATCAAGATGACAAAATCTGTAAGTTTTAAAGAAAATGTATAGAAAATGTTGTATAGATGGCACATGAAACCAGGAAAACTACCAAAATGTACAGAAATGTTTCAAATGATGTTGGAAATGTAATATGCAGGAAGGAAGTTTTTATTATATGTAGTAGACCTGTAATGAGGCCAAAACTATTGAAAAATTGTACACGAACACTTACAGAAATACTATCTGTTATACGTTTCAAACCAGAATTATTTCTGTTGAATATTGTTCCTGAGGTGGCAGATGTAAAGAAAAGACATTTAGTCTTTTATATACATATAGTAACTGCAACAAGGATATTATATGCAAGAAATTGGAAGAAGGCAGGTTCCCCAAAGAAAGAAGATCTGCTGGAGAAGGTTTGGGAGGTGGCAGAAATGGACATTTTATCTGAAATGTTAAAAGAGCAAAAAGCAAAAGAAATCTGGGAACTGGTATATAAATGGATGTTGAATGAATCTACAATATGTAATTTATCTGGAGAAATATCATCAAGCTACATGTAGTAGTGCAGAAGATGCAAAACTGTAAAGTGAGTATAACACATTAATGAGAGCAATGATGTATTAATGTGCCTCCCCTCTCCTAAGAACCCTATTCTTTTCCCATTTTGCCTACCTTTGTTCCTTATTACAAAATAGTTTTTTTTTAAAAAAAAGAATATAATAAATATTCCTCCCTCTATGAAGCTATATTTTCCATCCAAAAGTGCATTGACTCATGCAAAGGTATAGTTCCCTTCCTCTTTATAATGCAAAATCAATAAATCTTCAAATATCTACATAAATGTTCTTATTTATCAATCCCCTTTTTACTTTAATATCACACAGTAACATCATTCATTCCAAACCTCTATAGACTATCAATTTAATTTAAAGCCATACTTGATTTTCTAATTCCTAGCCATTGTTGATAAGTTTGAAATTAATTCTTTAATTGTCCAATTACATTTTTGTTATCAAATATTGATGAAATTGCTGCTTTACAAGATACCTCTGAATTCAACTAAGTATTTCAATTTATTTCCTTGAAGACCAATCACCAGAATTTCAATATATTATCATATATTTCTGATAACCTCTCCAACACAACTTAGAATAATTAGTGCCTATTTGGTTTAATTTCATCAGAGTTAAATATGAAAAATGTTTCCAGTTTTCCTATCAACATAGGTTTCAGTATTCTTGTATCCCATACATTATTCCAAACCTTGGTACTGATGACTTCTCCAAAACTGTATTCCTATGATGTTTTAAGGGGAAAATGGTTCCAATTTGACAGTACTTAACAAATAACAAAATTAGAAAGTCATTCATGAGGATTCAATGGAATTATAATCTGTGTTTGGTGTCTCCACAAAGGACTTCCTTCTGTTATTTTCTGGAAGTTGAATCATGGCAACTTGACTTCTTTTTCTTGTCAGATTGAAACATTTTAATCTCAAAAGAAAAAAGTCCAGTTGCCATATCTCAACTTCCAAGTAACCTTAGCTGGATAACTGAGAATCTTCACAGACCTCTGTTATTTTCATATGTTCAAATGTAAGTCTTGGGAAAAACCAAAAACAATGCTATTTTCCCCCTCAAAGGGGAAAACACACACACACACACACACACACACACACACACACACATTATCTGAGGTGCTTTTTAAATTTAGATGCTATTCCAGAGAATTCTTGGGTAGCACAACAAAAAAATAACAACTGAGCCTTTGCCTGCCTGTTGTGAAACCTAAAAGACCATTTTCACACAGGCATAGTCATTACCGCTTTAAAACTGCACCATCAGGTGATGACTTGCATTTGGTCAGAATTTAATTAGTGGAGGTGGTCTAGGACCACCCCTAGAATCACCTTTCCCTGATAAGCAAAGCTCTGCTATGAAATTATTCTACCTCTCATCAAATCAGGCCGCTGATGCTTTCAGAGTTCAGGTGTGGCTATAGAGGTGCTTATTACAACACACAAGGTCTCAGGGTCAAGGCCCTTGGCTTGAGCAGGGAATGGTGTGGGGGCCGTGTGGTTGTCCGCTTTTACTCTGCCCCAGGTAGCAATATGTCCTGGGCAGGCAATGTAACTTGTAAATTCAAAATATCTGTGAGATTATTTCCCTAGTAATCCAGTTGAAGACAAAACCAGGCCTCAGTTATTCTGTGTGCAAAGCATGCTGAGAGCAAGGGAGTGTCCTGAAGAACCTTGGTCAAAGCTTTTTAGAATACATTTACCAGTATTTGTGCAACAGTGAAAAGCCATTACCCTGTACTTTTGTCCTGTGGCTTTTTATAAATAATGCATGCAAGATGTTTCAAGTGGTGTTGTTATTAATAAATAATTTGACATTAAGTCACCAGAATGTTCCCCTCCCCCCAATTATTCAGATCTATAGGGTCAGGCTAAGTGAAGGGCCAGATAGTTATATAAAGTAGCTTTCCTGCAAATAGGTTCCATGAAGGCGGGGGGTGGGGGGGAGCAAAAAAACATAATGGCATTTTGAAAGAGAACCCCAACTGTGTTTCTTCCTTTTGAATAAAGCCATGCAGACCAAGTCTATAATCATAGTTTATACAGACATTGGGGCCTTGGAATTTAACCTCTTCCCAACTATGCTTTCCTGAATGCTCAGATCCTCATCTAAAGAGCTTTTCTATGTGTTTCTAGAAGATGACATTTGGGTGTACATAAAGATATTTTCTGAAGTTTTACCTTCTTTACGAAATAGTCTTCTTTGAGACTCTGCCAAGTGCCAATGTTGGGATTACAAATGCTGGCTGCAGCTTCCAGGACGAGACTTGATGAAAGGAAACAGCTCTCCCACCCCTAGAATCAACTTTCCCTGAGAGTTGTCTTTTTTGTTTCATTGTGTAGATTTCAGCCCTTCTTGGGAAAGACCTGCTACTAGACATGGGCACGACTCGGCGAAATTGTCATTTCCGTTTTCGGTTATCGTTTCCGTTACATAACGGAAACGGTAACGATAATTAAGCCATCAGAACTCGAACTCGAACCGAAAAAAAAAGAAAAATTTGGTTGGGTTTTTCGTTTCCATTTGTGGCATTGCGGCGATTGCATGATGCAAAGCACAGAAAAAGTTTTTAAAAGTTTAAAAAAAACAAAACCAACAGCCGGCCAAAAAAGCAGGCGAAAATATGCCTGCCTGAGGCTTTGCCACCTACCAGAGGGGTGGTTTCTGGGGGGGTCCCCGGCCTTTCCCCCCCTCTTCTCCTATCCTGGGCTGATGGCACGAGGCTCGGGGGGGGGTCATCCTCGTCACCTGTCTCGCTGCATGGGGGGGATCCAAAATGGCTACCGCAATTTTTCTTTTGAAATCATGGTCCAAAAACACACCAAATCACCACAGAAACATGTGAAATTTATTTATTTTAAATGCCTGAATTTTAATAGTAGCAGCAGTGGGTTTTTATAGCAATAAAATGTCCTATTGATTTTATTTTATTTTATTTTATTTTTTATTTTTTTAGACCTGCCCATTTGGGCTGGGAATGGGCTGGGACCATGAAATTTTTTGAACCATTCCACCAATGGCATCTCCAGGTTTTTGACTGACACTTCTGGATGTCTCGGAGGGCATAAAAAGCCGAGGCATCTTCCAGAAATCGCAGTCGGGTGTATGGATGTGGTTGAGGGAGGAGGGCTGGCTGCTGGTGCTGGTGTGATCTGATTGAGAATTAGGAAGGAGGCTGGAGGCTTTAGGATTTAAGTTAGGCAGGCAGGGAGGGAATTGAATTTAGAACATAATTTCTTTGATTCCCTGCAGCTTTGTCTGCTGAAGGGAATAGCAGTTTATTCTTTATTTCTTCTCTGGCAGTTTGTGAGGACTTTTTTCTGATATTGGATAAACGGGGAGGTTCGACTGGGAGTGGGAGGTGTGGATTTATTTTAAAAATATATTATATATTACCATTTATTTTCTATTTTCCCAACTTCAATTTGCTTGCACACACACACACACATTTGGGGTGCAAGGACAGAACCTCTATCCTAAGTGATATCCTAACTGCCTACTCGCCTGTCCGCCCACGCCGCCACCCGCCTGTGGCCCGCGCTGCCACCCATCCACTCGCCCGCCCGCGGCTGCCAGCCACCCCTGCCCCCCACCACCACCGCCCACCCGCACCTCCCTCACCACCCACCTACCCGCCCCACCCACAGCCTAGGGCGCAAAAACACCTAGTGCTGGCCCTGATTGCAGTATGCCCCTATGCTCTGGGAAGTCAAATTGTGCTAAATCACGGTGGAAACGACAAACGACAAACGGAAATGACAAATTTTGAAAAATTTCACGACAAACGGAAATGACCCGATATGGACCCATTCCGACAAACGAAAACTCGAAATGTCATTTATTCTGGTCGTGCCCATGTCTACTGCTACTACGTAAATGTTCAGATGGTTCCTGAGGAACATAGTAAATTTTTTTTAAAAAGCAAAACAAGAACCTATGGACTCTGAACTTCCTGCCACAAACCAGGAAGGAAAGCCATTTTTCATTTCAAAGTTCTCTCACCTGGAGGCTACTGCTTGTTTGCTTTTTCGTCACCGCAGTCTCAGCATAGGCTGTGCCACCAATGCTCTCTTATCAGCCCAGGTAAAAGCAAATGACTTTTCCTATGAGTAGGTGAGGGAAATTAATGGACTTGGCTGCTACATGGGTGATTGACCAAAGTGTTGGATCTGTGTGGAGAGAAAGTTCTGTTTCTCAGGCCAACTCTCAAGCAACAGAAATCCCTGCTTATCCAGGACCCCATTTTGTGAGATGTGGTGGAAGGGTAAAGGCAGGTGGTTGGTTCTTCCTCTATCACATGACATGGCTACCCCAGCAGCTAACATAGCTGGCACCAGTTGCTGAGATTAATTAACACTTAACCACAGCAGGTTGCATAACAGCTGGGTCTGGAGAGCCAGGGCTTCCAGAGTGGACCCAGGAAGGGAAATTTGTTCATCAGACTTCTTGAAAACAAAGTGGTGACTGGCAATGTGTATCCCCTGGCCTTTTTCTTCACATGAGCTTCCCAGCCTTCCATCTGAACATCTTCTGCCTCACCAGCTTCACATGTGTTTTTCATTCTTGTAATGCCATCACAGTCTTCCTTGTTCACATCATTCATCACAAACTTTCCAAGCACTAAATGGACTCTATGGGAACTCCTCTATCTGGATGAGAAGTTCCTGAAGACAACTGATCCATGAGTGGGGAAGCTTGAGAATTGCCTACCATAACATTACTTATGGGGAGTCTCCCTTGAAGATGGTATGGAAGCTCCAAGAGGCCCAGAATACAGCAACCAGGTTAATCTCAGGGAATAGAAAGTCTGATCACATTTCCTCAATCCTGGAAAATCCTGGCTCACCTGCACTGGTTTTCTGTCAGCTTCAATATAAGATTCAAGGTGTTAGTATGACTTATAAAACCCTTAATGGTTTGAGGTGCTGTAGGCGCCTGGAGTAGGAACTGGCAAACCATTCCAGTATTCCTGCCAGGAAAACCCCATGGACATGGGGTCACGAAGAGTTGGTCATGACTGTAACAACACAACAACAACAAAAGACCAAACTGTTTAGGGGGACCTGCAGCAACATCCTATCATAATATGACTTGTAACCTGTACTTTGTTTTATTTTGTTGTGTTCTGTTAGATTTAGCAATATTGTGCTTATTTGGTTTATGTGGATTATGGGCTTATTATATTTTTGTTGGGGTTTTAATTTTTCACTTCCAATGTCACCTGTTGCTCACTTTTTGGAGGGATGTTATACTTTAATGTTTGAATGATTCAGTTAAGGAGATGTTGGGTAACCAATTTTTGTTTGCATTAATATGATTGTGGTTTATATTATGAAAACCACCCTGTGTAGTGATCTCACTAAGTGGAGCAGTAAAGAAGCTTTATGAATGAAAAGAAGTGAATTGAAGCATAGTTCATCTAGATGATGTGACATACACCAATTCTATCTTTAAACTAGTCCCCTGGCTGCTGGTTGCAGTGTCATGAGGATGACCCATGGCCTGTGATCTTTGTCTCCAGGTTCCAGGTTGGGCAAATACAGATTGTTTCAGTCCCACTGTCATACATGTGGAAACCTGTGCATGTACATTCTTCTCTCATATCAAGCCTTAATTTGCTTTTAAAGAGTTAAGTCCCTGCTCATTTCTAATTTGAAAAGTAAACAGGGGTGTGGGTGGAGGAGCAAATTAAATACTCAACAGAATTCCACTTTGATATGCTTCTTTTTGACACAGTTAACATGCATTTCAATCCCCGTTCTGCTGCAGAATAATTTTTAAGCTCATGATTTTGTTTTCAAGTGGGGCAAGTAAACACGTACTTAAAATTGACATTTAACGCTTTCATTCTTTCTCTTGACACTAGACACGGTGCTTAGTCCTTCCTTTGCCCTAATTGGTGTGCAGCATTGCTTCGGAGGATCCCATCAACTCTCAGTGTAAGATGAAACATGAAGTCCTTGTTCATTTGTTATAACAGCTTCAGTTAGTACCATGGACCATATCCTAGCCAGCATCACTAAAGAATTATGGGATAGCTGTTCATCCATTAGGCTTCATCTTGAGTCTAGTGTCCAGTTCTGGACACAACACTTCAAGAGAGCTGCTGAAAAATGGGAACAAGCTCAGAGGAGGGCAGTAAGGATGATCAGGGAGTTGCAAACATAGCCCTATGAAGGAAAACTGAAAGAACTGGGGATGTTTAGGTTTTGAATCTTAGGTTTTGAATCGCCTTTTGCTTAAAGTCAAATTGCCTTAATAATCACCTACCACATTTCCAATAGCTTTTTCTTTGGGGGGCCTTTGGCCATGCCCCTTTTTGGCTGCTGTGTTGGTTTTTCTTGTGACGGCCACCAGGGGTGGTGTTTTTTAAAACCGATTTCTAGACTGCTTTTTGAAGTGATTTGGCTGAAACTGCGGACACCATGCACCATTTTTTTCCGGGTTTCCCCCTCAGTATGCCTTATCCTGACATTGGAAAAGTGGAAAATTAGCTACATTACTTAGAATGGAAGAACAACGGCATGACGTTACCCTAAAAAAACCAACTCCGAAATAGAAGCAGATGATGGGGAAAATGACGCACAAAATCAGAACACAAAGCAGTTTAGCAAAGTGCGGATGCGGAAACCGGTTCATGAGAAAAGGCCAAGTGGCAGAATGCTGAATCACTTCAGCGACCATGTGATGGGGGAGGGCAGAAGGCGATTCAAAACAAAAAGTGGTTGCTGTTTGAAGTGCAGTAGCGGCCCTAGAGAAAAAAAATACTGAAGGGAGATACGATAGCACTTTTCAAATATTTGAAAGATTGTGTCATACAGAGGAGGCACAGGATCTGTTCTTGATCCTCCCAGAATGCAGGATGCACAACAATGGGCTCAAGTTAAAAGAACATAGCTTTTGGCTGAATATCAGGAAAAACTTAATAACTTTTAGGCGGTTACTTCACATTCATTTTTTCTCTGTTATTATTGCACTTAGGAGCGGTACAAAAATGTTACTTCATGTCTGTCATGCAACTACTGAAATCTGTCTCGACCACGCCCCCGGAATTGGTGCTAAGCGTGACAATACTGTACTTGGTGCTGGGGTAAGGTTTTCCCTTGTCACTCTTTGTTTCTGCTTTCTGTTTTGAGACAAGACACCATGTAGTAACGACTGTCACGCAACAAAACAGTTTCTCTCAGAAAACTGTGTCTGTTTTTTTTTTTTAATTTTTACTTTTCAGAAGCAAAATATCAAAAAAGAATTTTTAAGCACCCCCCCAAGCGGAAAAGGAAGCTACACAAATTCAGTGTTTGTCATGGTACAAGACCATGAGGTAACACTTGTCATGAGACAAGTTATCACAGCCATGGGAACACTGAAACAGGAACAATATCACATGATCGCGACCAACACAGTACAAAACTAGTCATGGAACAAAGAAGGATGTGAAGTAACCGCCATAGAGTAGTATGGTAATGCAACAAATTACCTCAAGAGGTGGGGAGTGCTTCAACATTTGAGGCAGTTATCCTTTGATCTGTATTCCTGCCTGGAGCAGGGGGTTGAACTTGATGGCCTCATAGGCCCCTTCCAACTTCACTATTCTAGGATTCATTACCTATTGGAAGAAAAGTACCATTGTTTTTAATAGTTCTTATCTAATGATGAGTCATCCTGTATCCAATTTCCTTCCTCAACCTTATCTGGATAAATGGAGGTTGGAGTACGAACAATAATCTATCCTTTATATATAAAATAAGAAATAATGTTCTTCTACTACCCACTTCTACCTCCCCTTTGCCATTTTACTCTTGGGAATCTTAAAAGGAAGCAAGTGCTTTCATGTGTCAAATAACACACCCTTCTCAAGAGCTAAATCCTATTTAGGCCTGACTTCTGGTGTGAAGCTTAGAGGAAAGGGTGTGTCTCCTGCCACACTGAAAAAGAAAAGCAACCCACTTGGCTCAACAGGTTTGAGCAGAGACAGATATGTGGTGGTGAAATAGATAATAAGCTGAAGGGATGGCAGCAGTGCATAGTTCTTTAATTTCTTGCTGCAGATGAAGAGTGTCACAACTGTTTACCTAACAAAGGACAAAAAGACAAATGACCAACAAAAAATGCCCCGAACTCCATGTTACAACTTGGTAGGGACCTAAATCTTCATTCACCTGGCCCTGCAAAATGATTCTCGTTGTCCTCTTTCGGTGCTGTCAGTGAAAAGAATGAGAATGTGTGTGCACATGTGGCAATGAATGCAGTGGGGCAGAGCTAAGGAGAGAAGGACTGAGTCTGCTGGCACCAGTTCTGATATCCATTCCAAATATCCAATTAGACCTCAACCTAAAGTTGATCCACATAGAATAGGATATTGTACATTCTCTGTCCACTTAGAAATGATAGGGGAAACAGTGTCATATCCTACCTCCTCTCCGTTTATTAAACTTTGTATTCCAGCATCTGAGCTTGCCATGAAATCAGGCTTGCCGATTAGAGATGGGAATAAAACATTACAAAATGAAAGACAAGTAAGCATTCCGTCAAGCAACAAAGCCCCATTTCGTCTTTAGGAAATGAAACATTTGATCTTTTCTTGTTAGAACATACAAATACCATCCTAGTGAGTCAGGACAGCAAACTGGAACTTGCAATCTGCGTGCAAAGAGGTGGGATTGGCTGGTGGCTGGTGGCTAGCCCAGGCAGGCACATAGCCATCAGCTAATCCTCCCTTTATTTAAATTTAAATAAAAGAGGCTTATGGGTAAAAGAAGCCGGATCTTACCATATCCTCTTGATTTCATATGATTTTTGCATGGGTTGTTTCCCAATTACAATAAAATCATCCTCGACACTGATATATCTGACAGCCCATCTCATCCCAGACAGATCACTATATCTTACTAGTACATCATCCATTCCTAGGTCCCACCTCTCCAGACATAAACTGCAATTTCTAACCTGTTGTCCTGACCCTTGAGTTACCCACATAACTGGGTGTCTTTAGGACCCAGGGGATTTTTAAAAAATAACAATAATGGAATGAAACAGCAAAGGAAATGAAGCAAATTTGTACCCGTTTCCATTGTTGATCTGTCCTATTGGTTTTCCATTATTTCCTTCATGGATTAGGAGGGGAAATTTTAGAGAGGCATTGTGTGCTTTGAGCCAATGCTAGGAAATGTTAATATGATAAGTAAAGCATTGCCTACAAAATGTGATGTAGTAGCTAGACCACTGTAGATCTTTTTGGAATCCCTGTTTGGCCATAGAAACCAACAGGGAGAGCGAGGGTAAAACCACTCATCAATAGAGATGGGCACGAAACAGAAAAATGGTGTTTTGGTTTTTCATTTGTCGTTGAGAGGTCTGTTTCAGTTCGTTTCCGTTTGTCGGGAATTTTTTGAAAAATTTAGTTACCGTTTTTCGTTTTTTCGTTTGTCTTTTCTACCCGCTGTTTGCACGATTTTTAAAGCATTTCCGTGCGTGGGCGTCCCCCAACGCCCCAGACCAGAGGGAAAACATTTTAAAAAATGGATGCTGGCAGAGACACAGTATAGACTAGGTTCGCAGGGAGGCTGCAAAGGCAGCGGCGGGCGTTGCCCAGGGTGCAAGGCAGCCGCAGAGTGACTGCACCACGGGGCAGGGGAGGGTACTCACCGAGAGGTACGCAGCACACACGCACACAGGGAGGCTGCAGGACTGAACAGCACAGATGCATTCTTTCACCAGCATTTGTCTTCTTGTGTGTTCAAGGTTCTAAGGAAAACCACTCGACTCTGTGTTATGTGGTTAGGGTTAGGGATCTCTGTACCATGGGAGGGGGCTAGTAGTGTTCAACTCCCTACACGTTTCCTTGCTAATACCTAGAAGGTGGCAACAAGGACTAGAAATAGGAGGAAGGTAATAATGGCATTCTGCCACTAACCTCATGCCTGAATAAGTCTACACTCGGGGGGGGGGAGCGTCCCAACCTCCACATTAAACATTATACTAATGAGAAAGAGTACATATCTGGCCTGAAGCATTGGGGCACGATCTACCAGCAAGCTGCCTCTCAAGAACAGAGGCCACAATCTTACATACATAGGTAGTAAATCACAGAGCACAAAGTGTGGGCGATGGCCTATAAATTCTTACATAGCTTGAATAGTGGCCATCTGGAAAACAATGGTATGTCTCACAAGCCAGTTGAGAATTTGAGATCTGCAGGAGAAGCTCTTCTCTTAGTCCTGCCACCCACAGAGGTATGTTTGGTGAGAATGTCAGACAAGGTCTTCTCAGTGACTTGCACCTAGACTATGGAACTCCCTTCTAATGGAAGATATGCTTGTCACACTCCTATTGTCCTGGCAGAGAATTACCTTCCCATTCAAACAGGCTTTGAGGAACTATGAGGTTGGCAATGGCGCTGTGAGCAGCCCATGGCCAGCACCAGGATTGATCCAAGAGGGGGCAGCTCAGGGTGAGGAGATGAAAGATGGGATAGAGAAGGTTCTAGAAGAGGGACAGGTGGCTTCTAGGGGTGAGTGAAATTGGAGAGGATAAAAAATGAGGGAGGAGACAGAATCTGGGAAGGTAAAAACATATGAGTAGAAGGATGCAAGGGAGGAGCCAGACTGGGGGGCCGATCGAGAGGAGGAAGGGGGAGGGTGTCAACCTGAGTCCAAGCAGTGACAATTCCCATAATGATGAGCCCTTCTTGGTGTTAGTTTTTTTTCCTTTCCATTTTATATGACCACCTTATTCATTTTTCCTGTTTGTCAGATTAACATAAAATAGAATTTTGAGAAAGCGTCTCACTTGTGTATCATAAGTTGTTGTCACTGTCAACTGATTACATACATATGTCAGGTTGCATCTTCCCTCCACCTCACACACACACACTTCTTTTTCTTCTTTTCACGTGCAGTCACTGGGCTGAACAATCCCTGGACTAGCAACTCCTTCCCTTTCTCTGATTCCCATAGTTACATTGCTGCTGGATTCACTGTATTTTTAGTTTTGTTTTTCTCCTGTCCCTTCTGCATATCACTTCCATTTGGCTACCCCTGCAATCTGCCATTTTACTTGGCAAGCCACAGCTGCAGTAACTATCAGTAACTGTAATCACCAGACATTTCAGCAGCCATCCTGCCAATGTGTCCCTTCTTCGCCAGGCCTGCCAAATGCTGATTTGTGTCTCACATGCCACTCTAATTAACTTGCCCATTCTTAGCATATATATGTTTCAAACCTTAATAGACAGGAACGGTTCCTCCTTAGAGAAGATCACCAATTAATTACATGCAATTTCCTTTTAGTAACAATATATTGGTCCCTAATAATTGGGATTTGAGCTCTTTCCAAAGAGTCCCTGTTCCCTTGGCTCTGAGCAGCCCAGCAATTAATTAAAGGCTGCAGTGGAGATGGTAAGGAGCCACCAGCTTCATGAGTTCATGACCACCCCTGTAGTCCAGGATTTTTGTATCATTTCTCCACCCTCGCCAGAAAACAGAACAGTCACCTTCTAGGAATGTAATAATTCTTCTCTAGCTTATTTATCAAAGGAACATAGAACCATAGTATTTGTAGGGATTTATGGGTCATTTACCACAACACTTAATGCAGAAAACCCACTGCTCAAGCTTCCTTGACAGATGGTCACCTAACCTCCAATGTAAGAGAGCCCACCATCTTCCAAGATAAACTCTTCCACGGTTGAGCAGGTCTGACTGTCAGGAGGTTCTTACTAATGTTTTGAGGGAAAGTTCTTCCAACTTATTTTATCATTTTAATTTTATTTGCCATTAACCAGCCACAACTCAGAGAGCTGCTTTTCTATATGAATTAAACTTCCCACATTTCCCCCTCAAATTGGGTTTCATAATGTCTTGTAAGCCCTGAGGATAGATAGCTATTAGAGATGGCCACGGAACGAACATTTTTTCGTTTCCGTTACCGTTTGTCGTTTCCATTATGCAATGAAACGACAAACGAAAATTGTGATGAAAATGCAACGAAACGAACAGAACCGCGAAAATTGTGGTTGTTAAGTTTCATTTCCGTTAATGGCGATGCACAATGAAATGAGCTGTTTTAAATGTTAAAAAACGCCCTGGACATCCATAAAAACGCAGCGATAATTATTTATATTGTCTGATAATACCAACCGGGGGGTGGGGCCCTTAAAACGTTTGTTTTAGTCTACTCCCATTGTGATGTATTATTCTTTTCGCTTTAAAATGGATGTTGCCACCAGCCACAAAATGGAGGCAAACCATGTGATGGGATCATGTTCAACCAATAGCATGCCCAGGTTGCAGACTTGGCGGGCAGGTCTGGCAGCCACAGAGGGCATAAAAAGCTCTGGCAGCCCCCGTCCTCCTTGCAGTCTCTGGTGGGAGTTAGGGTGGGATTGCTGTCTCTGCTGCACCTCTAGCTTCAGTCCTGCAGCCTCCCTGTGTGCGTGCGTGCTGCGTACCTCTCGGTGAGTACCCTCCCTTGCCCCGCAGTGCAGTCACTCTGCGGCTGCCTTGCACCCTGGGCAACACCCGCCGCTGCCTTTGCAGCCTCCCTGCATACCTAGTCTATACTGTGTCTCTGCCAGCATCCTTTTTTTTTAGTGTTTTCCCTCTGGTCTGGGGCATTGGGGGATGCCTGCGCACGGAAATGCTTTAAAAATCGCACAAAATGCGGGTAGAAATGACAAACAAACGAAAAAGGGTAACAGAATTTTTCAAAAAATTCCCGACAAACGGAAACAAACCGAAACAGACCTGTCAACGACAAACGACTAACTGAAACACCATTTTTCTGTTTCGTGCCCATCTCTAATAGCTATCCTTGAGTACAGTGGTGGCAAGTATCTATATAGAGGTCTTACGAACACATGTGGAACATACAGGGTTGTGGAATCCTTGCACAAGAGTGACAATATGCAATCAAAGGAGTGCCAGAACAAAATGGACCCAGTATGAAAGAACACACATATGTGTGCAAGAACTGCAGGCAGAAAGGAGCTGATGACAAACTGATCAAAAGAATGCCCATTACAAAACATACACTTTCAATAAGCCTTGAGAAGTAACTAGATATGGGTACAAAACAAAAAATGGCATGCTATTTCAGCATTTTGTAAGGATATCAAACATTACAAGACTAAATGAAACACGAGCAAACATTCTATCAAGTAATGAAATGCCGTTTGTTGTTTTAGAAATTAAACATTTCCTCTTCCCTTATTTAAACACACTAACACCATCCTAGAGAATTAGGACAGCAGACTAGAAATTGTAATCTGTGTGCAGAGAGGTAGGACGTAGGAATGGATGATGTATATAGTGGTCTGTCTGGGAAGAGGTGGGCTGTCAGATATATCAGAGTGGAGGATGATTTTATGGTGTTTGGAAAAGATTCCATGCAAACATCATATGAAATCAAGAGTATACAGTAAAATCTGGCTTCTTTTACCTATAAACCTCTTTTATTTAAATTTAAAGAAACAGGATTGGCTGGTTGCTATGTGCCTATCAGAGCTAGCCACCAGCCCATCCTCTCTCTCTTTAAATGTAAATAAAGGAGGTTTATGGGTAAAAGAAGCCGGATCTTACCATAGCCTCTTGATTTCATATGATTTTTGTATGGGATCTTTCCCAATCACCATAAAATCATCCTCCACACTGACATATCTGACAGCCCATCTCTTCCCAGATGAATCGCTATATCTCACTGGTACTTCATCCATCCCTAGGTCCCACCTCTTTGCACACAGATTGCAGTTTCTAACCTGTTGCCCTGGGTCTTGAGCTATCAACAAAATTGGGTGTTGTTAGGACCCAGGGGAGGAGACCAATATAGTATAATGAATCATTTTTTTTTTAAAAAAAAGTCATTAATAATAAAACAAAATGAAATGCTAGTTTTCTCTTTGATGCCACTCTTTAGAAACAACTCAAGAAGTCTAGCATAGCCCTTTGCACATTGCAGATGCAGGTCTGTGGCTAGCTGTTTGATATTGACTCCAATCTCATTTATGGGCCAGAGTCACATTGGTACACATTTAAATCATCTGGCAACCAAATTGTATGTAGGTAATGATACATTTGCCCCTTTGCTTACTTAGGGCTAAATCCATTTTTTAGCCTTAAGTAGAATAGTTTTTTTAGAGCATAGTATATCTCAATGGTTTTAACGGATATGTTCCAACTGGGGTGAATATTGGATTTAGGGTTCTTTTCTTTGCTAAAGCCACTGGTGCTAGTTTTTTTTTAAACTTCGGATGAAAACCACATGGGGTGGAGTGTTACATCTTTGCCTTCTGAGCAAGCATGTATATAAGCATGAATGCATGGAGAATTATTTAAGAGGTTTAAAATTCAAACATATGAATTGAATTGGCACATGTAAAAACATTCTAACATATTGTCTGGCTTAGCCAAAAAATAAATAAAAGCAAAGTGTTCTGCTTACATAGAGCCCCATGGTGCTTAAAGTACTCTCTGGATAGTTTACAATTTAATTGTGCAGGCTATATACTTCCCCCCTCCCCCATAAGCTGGGTACTCATTTTACTGACCCCAGAAGGACAGAGGGCTGAGTCAGCCATGAGCTGGCTACCCAGAATTGAACCCAGGTCATCAGTAGAGTTTTGGCTGCAGTGCAGCAGTTAAACCACTGCAATGTAACACTCCTTTAGAATTCAATTTTTATAGAGTTGGACTTAATTGGGCATAGAGAGGATGGAGCTGTTTTGAACAGATGAACAGTTTGATAAGGTGTAGTATCAACTGAAGGTGATGCTTTTACTCTAGTAAACCACACTTCCAGACGGATACCTCAGGCCATTTGGGGGGAATAATTTACTTCACTAGCCTTTACAAAAATAAACACTTGCAGTGATATTCTACTTCAACCCCCACATTCCCTTTCAAAAATAAAATAAAAACCCCAGCTTTTCAGTCACTTATCCATGGAATTCATTAATATTGTCATTTTCTTCCACTTCTTGGAATTATTGTATAACAATATATGCAACTTTTCAGCAAGCTTTAGTCTATCTGACAGTACTCTTCTGCAGGCTACTTTGAATTAGTTTCATTTAGTACTCTTAAATGCTTTACTAAAAAATATAAAGCACCACAGTCTCCTTCTAGCAAATAAATTATATTCTTTATAGGCACAGAACATAAGATTTCTCCATGGCAAAGCTAGTATCCAAATAAATGGATTACACTTTGAGCATGAGACTCTGCTGCCATGCTATTCTTTAGACATTATGCATGCAACCACAAACAGATGTTGTCATGCTCTGGCACAGGTTTTGCAATTCATTTTTGGTTCTGTACCAGTTGAATGGCCAGTGAATACTCCAGCACATGTCCTATCTTGCCAGCAGCTGTCCAAGGAGTCAAAGAAGATCAAGTCACTCATAAGAATGGTCCAGCAAGGAGCACTGAATTATGTTCCTTCAGTTCTTGGGTGGATTCAGCTGAGCAGCCCTATAGTTGAAGTTGTTGGGATATGTTGATGGATTGTTGGGAGACTGGTGTATTATTTGGGTATTATGTGCTGCAGTCTGATTAAAGGAGGAGTCGTAGACACAACAGGTATATGAAAAATATACTTTATCTATATATTCTAAGGGGAAAAGGTAAACGGGTTGACCTATGAAAATAATAAAACACTCATTAAATATCTGTACAGGAAAATATACAAAATAAAAAATTAGGGCAACAGCAGTTGTGATAAAGCTCATAAAAAGGGATAAGGAGCTATACACACACATATATATATACTGCCTTGCTTGTTATAAATACAACCTTAAATAGCAATAAGTCAGAAGTAATAATGCAACTCTCTCTGTGCCTCTGGAACAACACCAACATCAGGCCGGTCTGGGCGTGGCCGAGGAGTGTGCTTATGAGTCTAGAACCATTACTTAAGTAGTAAGGTCTTAAAGAGACATGCAAACTGCTGAGTCATGTTGAGGTTTACTTTTGCCATATGTTTGGATGTAGGCCTTGCTATGCCAACAGAAGTTACTGTCTCATCCCTTTGACTACCATCAGATGGTCGCTCAAATCCCTGCAGTGATTAGGCATTGCCATTATGAGTGGGTCACAGAGTAAGTTGTCCTCGGGATATGAAACAGAGTACCTGCGAAGCTGGTCTTCCATTAAAATTCACTACTGACTGTGTAAAACTGGTCCAGAGTGAGACACTAGGCCTTGCGAGGATGAACGTTATTATCCTAATCTGCTATATT
This sequence comes from Phrynocephalus guinanensis, assembly GCA_037367245.1. Classification (NCBI taxonomy): domain Eukaryota; kingdom Metazoa; phylum Chordata; class Lepidosauria; order Squamata; family Agamidae; genus Phrynocephalus; species Phrynocephalus guinanensis. The sequence goes on from CM074736.1 coordinate 28,181,116, forward strand.
TTTAAACAATATGCTTCCCCAAGACTGTAATCTGGGGAGGGTTACTGAGCCATGCTTCTAGGAAGCCAACAATAATAAAACCAGCTGTAGGGCTTGCCTCTGCCCAAGAGCAGAGGTGGGTTCTTTAGATGTCTCATTGAGCATCTAAGCAAGGAGGAGGAAACCTTCAACCCTCCAGAAATTTTGGACCGCTAATCCCACAGTTCTTTATTACTGGCAATATAGGCTCAGAATTCTGGGGGCTTCTGCTCTAAGCTTTCTTCTTGCACACAGTGTATGAAGGAGAACCACACATACAAAGCAGCTGTGAGATTGAGCCCCACCCTACCAGTCCACCCCATCTACACATTCAAAATGCATTTCAACACAGAAATGGGTCTGTGCAGAAATATGTTTAACTGTGAATTCTGAAACCTGGGTTGTAAGGGGTTCCAGCATATGGAAGAGGGACCAGTGCCCCCTTACAGTCTGAAAGGAATAGCTCTCCAGTCTTTCTATGGGAATGCAGACTGCATCACAATCATCTCAATTGGGTGTTCCCCTCCACTTTACTGTAATCACATGATGGGAAGGGTGGGGCCCCATCCCAGACCCACTGGCTCTGCTTCCATTTTTGTGGCCATTGCTGCCCATCTAAGCACAGTGTGGACAGGTCAGAAGCAGATGCCTAGGCTTTTATGCTCCCCTAACATACACCAGAAAGGGGGCAAAGCAAGTCTATGTGGCTCCATCCTTCCCCTCCAATGGATTACTTTCACATGGAGAGGAATGTCCTAAAGCTCTGGTGCAGATCGTCAATTTAAGACATCTGACTCAACTTTAAACTCATTAAATGGTTCCCACATTCCGTTTCACAGATACTTGTAAGGACCGTGCAAATGCACGCTACAAAATACTTAAATACACAGGTCACAGCAGGCTGAAACATTGAACTGTAGGCTTTTTTTATGGCCTTTGAAACCTTACAAGGCCATAAAAGCCCCCTTTTTGGTCATTCACAAATGTTTTTGCAATAGTTTATATGCATCAAACTTTTCTTCACATTCTAGCATCCTATGGTAAAGGATATTGCTTTACGCTGGAATATGGAATTTATTTGTGTGACATAAATCATGAGGTGTCATAAATCATATGTCTCCACTAGTGTGCTTTGTCAGTAATCTATTAATAAAATGGGCTATATTTCATGTTCTTGGCTTAGGCCATTGTGTGTTTTATTTTCCCTTAAGGAAAATAATTGAGCTGTAACATTTTTAAAATTGATCTCTTTATTTTCTACCTATAGGTTGCGTATGCTTCTTCCACTACTGTTAATCGGTTCACTATGTTCACTTCACTAAGGAAGCAGTAATATTTTAATGTCTCACCACAGAGTCCTAGCTGCTTTGGATGTTTCCATTTTCCTCGCCTTGTTTTCTCAGCATCCCCAGCTTCCCCCCTGAAATTTTATGGTCGTGCAGCTAATCTCTCCCTGCAGGGCCTGCTCATTCTTTGGGCTTCATTGTTCGGCAGGACACAGATACAGCAAAGCAAACTAGTACACAGAGCAGAACGTTTGCAGAATGCATTTTGTGTAATGTGTGCATGCAGCTGACATTTAAAGTCTTCAAGGATTGATTCAAAATTTGTTAAATTTGGAGTATTTGGTGTTTGCTTCCTGCAGAGTTATAATTAATACTTCTCTGCTTTCGCCTAAACTGCCATTGCTCCAGATGTCAAGGGGATGCCTCCACAGCTTTCCTGTTCTAGATGGTGTCTGGAATTTAAAGTTCTGCATTCCTTAACTTGAATTTGGTTTTATTCAGAGCACTGTGTTTATATTGTTTCTTGTTCTTGTTCTTGTTCTTGGTTCTTTTTCCTATTTTTCTTTTCTTTTCTTTTTCTTTCTTTTTTTTTTCTTTCTTTTTGTCACTTCTTTCCCTCTGCATTACTGCTGTGTATGGCCATTTTTACTGAGAAAGCATGGGCAAAAAACAAAAATACAAAAATACAACCTTGAATCACTGCAATCAGTCATATGATCGTATCCAGATTACTTTGGTGCAGTCTTTCACATCCATACTTACATAGATGCAGGAGTCAAAGAGTGTCAAAAGGAATGGGGAGCAGCCTTGATATGGGTAGCATTGAAATTGCTTGATCATGTGACAGAGCGAGAGAGAGTCTGAGCACATGATGGAGCTTGAGCAGAGCTATATGTTGGGCAGAGCAAGCAGAACTCTGATCCAGAGCACCAAACCTTGTTTCTGCATTTGCTGCTAGAATACCATGGGTGCACTGATTCGTCAACCCCCGTGCATATCTTGCCCTCACATGCTCCTCTCCAGGCAGAAGATGGGGAGAGCTTAGTCTCTAGAACTAACCTGACTACTGACTGCTCACATCCAGGTGTTCCTCCACTTTTCCCCATATATGCCAACCTCACCTTAGCTAATAAAGAAGAGAAGCCTTGGGCACCAAAAATGATAGTTGCAGCTCAAAGTATGAATGGTCTTCTGGGCATCACTATAACCAAAGAGACAACAAAACTTGAGTTAGAATTAGCTCAAAGATTCAATAGTTAAAAGCAGGTAATCATAGACCAAAGTGGTGGTGGGGGATCACTTAGCTCTTTATCATTTCAATATCCTTTGACCTTTAACCTCTAAAATTAACTCCTTTTAAAAAAAATAAAAAGTATTGTCTGGAAAGTGATATAGGTTGATGGTCAGAACCATCAATGAACATGTTCTTATGAGCAATCAGGTTTGCAGTTTCATAGACACAAGTGGGTATGTGTTTCATTTAATTCTGTTTTAAGACTGTGACATTCTCTCCCTCAGAAAATATGCTATTTTCTAACTGGTAGGTGTCCTAAAATGAATATCATCCTTTAAAAAATGGACCTGTGCCAATACAGCCATCTGTTTTCCCAGCAGTCAGAAATGAAGAAATGAGCTATTTTAGTTAAGGGAAGGGAGAGAGAGAGAGAGAGAGAGAGAGAGAGAGAGAATTTCACCATAACCTCTATTATGGCTTACCCACTGCTTCGCTTCTTTATGACTATTTTGGGCTCTAACAAGATTTAAAAGGGGGGGGGGGAGTCCATACACCCAAAGGAATATGTAAATATTTCTTGGAGGCTAAGTAAAAGCAGACTATTACAGCTCTCCTCAGCCCAGGAAAGAGACTATTGGAAGGCCTGTGGGAAAACAGTCCTTGCTTTCACTCCTGCATATAAGACGAAGAAGAAAACATTCTCTCTTGGTCTTTACTAAATGGCTCTACCACATTATTCCACTGTACAGTAATACCTTCGTTTAAGGGTAACTTGGTTTAATAATGTTTTGCAAGCCAAACAAACATTTCTTCTAAATTTTGCCTTGATCAAGCAGCAATGTCTTGCAATACAAGCATTGGAGCAGGTCACATGATCACAAGTGAGCCATCCTTTCTTATTTTCATACAATTTCTAGTCACGACGAGGGAGGTAGTCAAGTGGGTATACGGCTACAAATTGCATTTTATTATTGTTACATTAAAAACACAGAGTTGTTAGTCCCAAGCAGAGCTGATTCTGCAGCCAGGTATCTAAGCCATGGTGTGGACGTGGACTTCTAGCCCACTTCTTTTGTGAGTTTTGGCATTTTGTGTGTACAGTATGTGGTCTATGGGGCCCCAGAATGAATCATCTGAGTTTCCATTATTTCTTATGGGGAAATTTGCTTTGGTATACGAGTGTTTTGGTTTGCAAGCAAGTTTCTGGAACAAATTATGCTCATAAACTAAGGTATTACTGTAAACGTATTGTTGAAAATTTATTGGATACAATCTGTCTGGAAGCCTCTTGGTCAATTTTGATTTCAGTGTATGTAGGCTTCTGTCTCATTATTAAGACAATGTGGGCAATTTACAGTGGTACCTCTACTTACCAGTTTAATCCGTTATGAATGCATGCTCTTAAGTCGAACAACTCTTATGTAGAGCAGCCTTATCTAAAAATAATAATAATCAAAAAATTAAATTAAAAAATTGGAAAAAATGCAAGTAGACCAGACAGCATCTAAAATTTGTAAGTCAGCAGTTAAAACACCAATGGTTTTTCGTTCTTAAGCTGAATTGCTCTTAAGTTGAGCCACTCATAAGTAGAGGTAGCACTGTACATTGCTGGTTTCTCACCAATAGCAGAGAAATTATGACCCACAAATGTTTTGGATGTCAGCCCTAGTCAGTTTGGCTCATGGTAAGGAATTATGGAACTTGTAGTCTACAACATCTGAAACAATAAAAGGGATCTGTCCTGAGACCAGTGCTTTTCAATGTGTTCATAAATGACCTGGAGACAGGGATAAGCAGTGAGGTGGCCAAGTTTGTGGATGACAGACAACTTTTCCATATAGTAAAAACCAGAGAAGATTGTAAAGAGCTCCAGAAGGATCTCTCCAAACTGGGGGCGTGGACTGCGAAATGGAAAATGTGTTTCAATGTAGCAAAATGTAATGCATATTGGGGCAAAAAACCCAAACTTTATCTATCAACTCATGGGCTCTGAGCTATCTGTGACAGATCAGGAAAGAGATCTTGGTGTGTTGGTGGACAGCTCCATGAAGGTGGCAGTGTGGCAGTGGTGAAGAAGGCCAATTCCATGCTAGGGATTATCAAAAAGGGGATTGAAAATAAAACAGCCAACATTATAATGCCATCATACAAAACGATATTAAGGCCACACCTGGAGTATTGTGTACAATTCTGGTCACCACATCGCAAAAAAGACATAGTGGAACTGGAAAAGGTGCAGAAGGGAGCGGCTAAAATGATTACTGGGCTGGGGCACCTCCCTTATGAGGAAAGGCTAAAACATGTGGGGCTCTTTAGTCTGGAAAAAAGGCACCTGAGGGGGAATATGACTGAGACGTACAAAATAATGCAGGGTATGAGTAAAGTGGATAGAGGGACACTCTTCTGCCTCTCACAGAATACCAGAACTAGGGGACATCCACTCAAATTAGGGCTTGGAGAGTGAGAACAGACAAAAGTCTTTTTTTTTTTACCCAGCGTGTTGTTAGTCTGTGGAACTTGCTGCCACAGTATGTGATGATGGCATCTGGCCTGGATGCCTTCAAAAGGGGATTGGACAGATTCCTGGAGGAAAAGTCCATCCCAGACTACAAACCATGATGGAGATGTGTAATCTCCAGTCTTAAAACTGGGGTACTTCAAGGGCCAGATGCAGGGGAGTGGTATCAGGAGACATATCTAGTCTCGTGCACTCCCAGACACATTTGGTGGGGCCACTGTGAGATACACGAAGCTGGACTAGATGGGCCTTTGGCCTGATCCAGCATGGCTCTTCTTATGTTCTTATGTTCTTATGTTCTCTAGTTCTGGCCAAACTTCCTGTTCCACAGTTATTCCAGCAGAAGGGAAATGGTGTAACCTGTAGCAACAATTTGCCACCAATCTACAAGTCTCTGCTTGGATTCCTGTTTGCACATCAAACTATCCCACTGTAAGCCAATAAGGAATCCAAGTTGGGTCTCTTTAGTTAGCAGCAACCTGCCACTGTAGGTTAGGCCATGCCGTTTCACCAATGTAGCTACCTAAGAGAATTTTGGCCTCTTATATATTTAGAGTACAATCACCCCATGTACAGTTATTTAAAAGGAGGTCCCTCAGTTTGTTGGAATGTAGAATTTGTGTCCTTTCCCATTTTTTGAAAAATGTTCTGGGTTTTGGAAGATCCCCATAATATATAAGCTGATGTGTATGTGAATCTCTCAACAAACATAAGGTAACTATGAAAAACAAAATTGAAAATAGCATAGGGTGCTTCCAGGCAGCTCATATCTTTCAAATGACATGTTCATAAAACTCCTTCATAGGAGTGTACAGATGGTCCAAGCAATACTGATTTTGTTTTTGTCTTCCCTTCCCCAGACATCTTTTGATAAAAGTGATAGATGTCATGAGTTTCTGGGGCCCCATAGACCACATACTGTACAATATATATTTATATTACTGCTGCTTTATATAAGAACATAATAAGAGCTCCGTTAGATCAGGCCAAGCGCCCATGTAGTCCAGCTTCCTGTATCTCACAGTGGCCCCACAAGATGCCTCTGGGAGCAAATGAGACAACTAGATACCTGTCTCCTGATGCAACTCCCCTTCATTTGGCACTCTGAGGTAACCTTTTAAGCCTGGAGATAACACGTATCCCCCTCATGGCTTGTGTAACCTGCATACAGTAATTACTTGTAAACTGTGCAGAGAGTGCTTTAAGTACTTTGGAACAGGATATAAGCAGCACATTTTATTTTTTCCCCTCTTTTTATTAGTATTAGTCGAAGTGAAACATCAATAGAATGTGCCACATGAACCCACTAGCTTAGGCTGTGATCAGTCTGCAAGAAAGCTATCTGTCTGATTACACTGGGAAGGGTTGCTTAGCAGAGAGTGATCTCCCTTAAAGCAATTCTTCCATCTGTTGAGGACTTGCTCCAAAAGTGGTAGTCCTACATGGAAGACCAAAAAGACCCAAGCTGGATACCAATTGGGGTTGAACGAGAGCACTGTTTCCTGTCTGCCATGTAATCCCCAAGAAACAGATCACAACAGACCACTCCACAAGTGGTCCAAAATCTGGTTTATGTTCTTGTGCAATCACACACCCTCAGCATGCTGCCCTCGGTATTGTGTGGGGCTCTGTGCCATTGTCAATATGGAAGAAATTAGCTGGCGTCTGTGTTTGGAGTAAGAAAGGATGTCATCTTGTTCTTTGCTTCATGCAGCACAAGTATCTTGGGCTAAGAGCAAACTGCTCTTAGAAGTAAGGCCACAGGACAATGTGGTGGTGGTGGGAAATATTTAGGAGAACTTCCTACCCCTTCGGTGACATTCTCCTTTGGTGATTTAAAATATCTGTATGGATTCTCAAAGCCTTTCAAATGAAGGAGGCAGCAATTAATTTCGTAAAAAATGTGTGTCATATATCCATTCTTCGGCTGGGCATGTGGACTGTCCTGATCCCAGGAAAGACAGCTCAGTGATTTAGGTACCTGGCTGTTGAGCCAGAAGTTTGGGAGTTCAATTCTCCACTGTACCTCCTTGATAGGATCTGGACTTAGTTAACCATGGGATCCTTCCCCAGTTCTAAGAACATGGTCCAATTGATGCCCCTGTTATTGACAGCTGTTACTGGAAGACACAGCCGCATGCAGGACCATTTCTCTCTTCTTCACAGTACAGTATAGCATTGGGGGACAGTGGTAAGAAATCAGAGTTAGCAACTGACTACATGGCCCCTACTTTTCAAAAGCCCTCTGATGCACACCTGCACGTGTGCACCCTCAGACACACCAACCAACTTGAACCAACTGACCTTCCTCCAACATCTAAAGTAATTTGTGAAATTTAAATCAACTCTGCAATGTGTAACGAGGAGATAAAATCACAAACCCAGATCTAATTGATGTTGCTTAAATTAAGTTTTACGTTTATTGCTTGAAGATAAAAATTTGGATAGCAGAACTGTTACAACCAAAATGTGTGTGCGTGCGTGTGCGTTTGTGTGCATTTACTTAATAAACCAAGTAATATCAAGAGGCCTAAGCTAATTTTTATTTAAAACAACTGTCTAGCACAGGCATGAGTGTGCAGAGAGAAAGAAAAAAATCCAATACTACCGGACTCTAATCCTCTGCTGCTGAAATCCCATCATGTTAAAATAAGCAGGGAAAGCCCGCCGGTTTAAATGGAGCACTGCTTTAGGAAATTCAGAAAATAGAATTAAACATAAACATACAGATCTTTTCGCACCCTCAGACAATGCAATCTCTCCCCCTTCTCCCCCCCCAATACATTGCACGTCCCATGAAGATCTTTAAAGAGACGATTTTACTCTCATTTACAACACAAAGAGTTATCCAGCCACACAGTACATGCACGGAAGAAAGTTAAATTGGCTAAGACACTTATAATTACATTACAAACAGTTAACATTTTAGGAGCCATGTGAAAGAAAGGGATAATAGGATAAAAGGGTTCCTGCTCCAAACAGTATGGCTTGTATTTCCAAGCTAAAACTGCCTTGGGCTTTTCACAGCCTCATTGCTAATATATTCCTCTCTCTATCCCTTAGGCTCATTCACAGTTGGGGGTATTGAACCACAGCTGTTTATCCAGTAAGCAGTTCAAACCATTGGAAGAGAGGTGAGCTATGACTGTCACACATCTATTGAGCTAGGAATTTTTTTTACTGAATACATAGTCCTCTTCACAGGACAGAATGAGTAATGCGTTAGATCTTGTTAACAGCCAGAAAGCAAAAAGAGAACCAGTATGGCTCACATGCATGACTCAGATTTCAATTCTGATCCCTTATACAACAGAGCTGGGAAGGATGCAGGCAGCCACTCTTTACCAAGTTATAGTAAAAGTAAAGTAGCAAGTTTAAGGTACTTTGTAGGTATAACAACTCACCTTTGAGTTTTCTACTTTCTTCTAGAGATGGGCACGAAACGAATTTTTTATTCATTTTGTTATTCATTATTCATTTTGTTAGGGAACAAAACGAATAACGAAGGGACCCATCAAAGAAAAATGAAACAAAACAGAAATTTCCATTTTGTTCACTTCGTTTTTCATTTTTCCATAGGAATGCATTGCTCGTGGATCCTCCGCCAACGCGCCCCATCGGCACTGGAAAGGGCAGCCTTCCCCCGCCCCCCAGCCACCGCCAATCAGCTGCAGTGCAGGCTTCCCCAGGGCGAGGAATTTAAAAAGCCTGCGCTTTCCGGCGCCCACCTGTCATGAGCTGGATCCCTTTAAAAATGGCCCAGTACCCACCAGGGGGTCCCCCCAGTGCCAACTGGGCCTATTTAAAGGGGTCCAGCCCATGACAGATTGGCAGGATCCCACTGAAAATGGCTCGGTTGCCAGCGCGGAGCTGCTGCATTGGCAACCAGGCCATTTTCAGTGGGATCCTGCCAATCTGTCATGGGCTGGACCCCTTTAAAATGGCCCACTCACTGGGGGTGGTCCCCCTGGTACTGACTGGGCCAGCTTTAAAAGGCTCCAGCCATTGACAAAGCAGCAGAAGACCTCAGAAAATGGTGCAGAGTGCTGTGCGATTGCCGGAACTTCCCTCTGCACCACATTCTGAGGGTTCTTGCTGAACTGTCAATGGCTGGAGCCCTTTAAACCTTGCCCAGTCAGTACATAGGGTCCCCCTGGTACTGACTGGGCCAGCTTTAAAGGGCATCAGCCATTGATAGCTCGGCAGGAGCCTGAAAACGATGGAACAAAATGGTTCATTTCAATGGGAAAATGACCATTTCATTTTGTCTATAACGAAATGCTGCTTCCTTGTTTCATTTTGTTTCATTTCATTTTGTTATGTAATGAAATGACAAAACAGCATTTCGTTTTTTGTTTGCTGCCCATCCCTAGCCATAAACCTGCTTTCCCATCTACACAGTGTGTGCTTTTTTCCTGATCCAGAAGCATACAAATACACCCAAACACCTTAGAAATAATCAGTGTAGGCTGCCTCCAAACCAGATCAAGGTGGGTTAGTTGTAATCTATAGAGAAAATATTTGGATACAAATCAAATCAGACAGCATTCACACACACCTATATACAAATAAAGGCAAAGAATGATGCTGCTTCAGTCAGGGGCCACTCTTTGCTCTGCTTTTCTAGAGGTTCTATATGTGACCCTCCCACCTCTTCTAGTATCCACTAGAGATGGGCACGACTTGAAAAAAAAATTTTTCGAGTTGTCGTTAGTCGGGCCAGTCCCATTTCGGGTCGTTTCCGGTTTTCGCGAAAATTCGCAAAAATTAGTCGGTTCGTTTTTTCGTTTTTTCGTTGTCGTTAGTACTGGTTTTTTTTGGGGGGTAGCGGGCTCCTGGAGGCACCTCTGTGGGGTGGGTGCCTCCTCTGGCCCGCTATAAAGGGAAAGTGGGCTCCTGGAGGCACCCGTGGGTGCCTCCTGCCACTAGGAAGGGGAAGCAGGCTCCAAGAGACACCCCTCTACATGGGGGTCTCCCTTCCTCACCTGCTGCTGCTGCAAAATGCTATGCAATAGCCATATGGATATTGCATAACATAATGTGCAGACAGTGAGACCAGTGTGAGAGTGATAGGGTCATACCCGCCCTTCACAAGGCTCTGGCACCACCATGTCTCACACAGAAGGGAATTGTACTTGCTGCGTGTAGTGCAATGCAAGCAAGTAGATCTGGCTTTAAGGTGGCTTAGTGCAAGAGCTAGGGTTAGGCTAGTGACGGGTAAGGTTATGGTGGGCTAGTGGGTTGCACCTCTGGGTGCCTCTCTGACCCACTAAGAAGACAGTCTGTGACGTATGGGTACGGAGTCAAGGGTTAGGGTTAGGGCTAGGGCAGGTTTTAGGGGGCTTTTTGGCACATCCCAGAAGTCTCCATGGCCAAGTGGCCATGCGACTGGTGGGATGGCTCCAGAAATTTGCATGGTTGTCCACTCCCACATGGCTGGCCACTTGGCCAGCCCATCATTGCGCACTGCGCAGGTGTAAATAAAATAAAATAAAATAAAATCAATGGAGGACAGAGGAGGAGAGGAGAGACATTTTGTTGCAAGAAAAAACCCACTGCTACTGTGAAAAATCTGGCAGTTTATAAATTTTCGCGTGTTTCTGTTGTGCTTGTGTGTTTTTGGACCACGATTTCAAAAACAATATTGCGTTCGCCGCCCCATTTTGGATCCCCCGCCCGCACCGCATGGCATGGCGATGGCGACTCGCGAGTCCGGCTGCCCAGGACGGGGGGGAGGCGGGGACCCCCCCCTCCAGAAACCACCCCTCCGGTAGGTGCCCTGCGCCCTTAGTCAAGCAGGCATTTTTCCGCCTGCTTTTTTGGCCCGGGAATGGGTGGGGGAGAGTTTAAAAGTTTTTTCCTGTGCCGTCCGTGCCGCTTGCTTGCGCTTTAATTGCGGCGGCCGGCGGCCGGCGAGACTGGGCTTTTTGCTGGCTGCGAGCCTGCGGCGAGTCCCACCAGAGCAGCCAAGGACGGGGGATGAGGGGGGAGGCCGGGGACCTCCAGAAACAACCCCTCTGGTAGGTGCCCTGAGGCACGGCAGGCATTTTCCCGCCTGCTTTTCGGCCGGGAACCGGGTTTTTTTAACTTTTAAAAACTTTTTTTCTGTGCCGCGTGTGGCATCGCGCGATCTCGCGATGCAAGTAACGAGCACGACAAATCAGACCAAAATTGTTCGTTCGTCGGTTCGAGCTCGAAGTCTGGGGGAGTAATTCCCGTTACCGTTTCCGTAGAGTAACGGAACCGAGTAACGGAAACGGAAACGGGAATACCGCTAAGTCGTGCCCATCTCTAGTATCCACTCCTAAAAACACTCCAAGCTGGAATTTATGATAATGACAACAAGCATATCTTGGGAACATCGAGCATGCCAGCAAACTAAGCCAGCCGCCTCCATGCATTGGGTGACTCTGACTGAGGTTTTCTCCTTCTGCTGGAGAAATTTGGCCACATGGTGTCTCTCTGATTTCTCTCCTCACAGACAGGGTGACTTTTTTAAAAGGATATTTATGCACAGCTTGAGGCATCCATAAAGGAAGTGTTCTGTGAAGGAGACACCAGTCTACAGTCTCCACCGCATGTCCCCGGCCTGGTGATGCCCTCACCAGCCTCCACAGCATGCCCTGGGCAGTGCTGGGGCCCGGGGCGACCTCTGGAGGCCACTGAGGCTCCTGGCCAAAGCAAATTTCTCCATTGGAAATAATGTAAACCGAGTCCCTTGAATGAATCAAGAAAGTGTCCGTTACTTCCTATGGGGAGATTTGCTTTGATATAAGAGTATTTTGGTTTACGCATGGTTCTGGAACGGCTCCCTGGGATCCCTGGAACATTTAAAGTGGACCAATGATTGGGGGGGGGAAATCTTCATGCACTGTCTTATAAGATATATAGAGAAGAGATGAGGCCAATGAAGCGATTGCAAAGATGACTAAAGAGCAGACGGAAGAGAGCTCCCTCCGAATGCAATCTGGTTGCAATCAGTGAGATGTTCGGCAAATATTGTTATTTGCTTAAGGTGACAAAAGAGGGATGTAAGACCTCCAATCAACAAGTCAAATGTTTTCAAGCTGTCCACAGATTTGCAAATGTTGGACAGAGGCAGCATTATAATCTGCCAAGGATGAAATAATAGAATGGGCCACCCATAAATGCATTTGACATGTATTTCTAAAACAGAAGGAATATACAACTGAAGAATCAATTGGAAGGAGACGGGATGCATAAATCCATCGGAGGCCACAGAAGTGGCTTTCAGTGATCTGGAAGTGACTTCCGGTTTTCTGGAAGTCACTTACAGTTCACTGGAAAGCACTTTTGGGGCCTCCGACAGGTCTGGTAAGTAGGCATGGGCACGACCAGAAAAAATGATGTTTGAAGTTTTCGTTTGTCGGAATGGGTCCGTTTCGGGTCATATCCGTTTGTTGTGAAATTTTTCAAAACTTGGTCGATTCCGTTTGTCATTTCTTGTTTCCACCACGATTTAGCGCGATTTGACTTTCCAGAGCATAGGGGCGTCCCGCAACCAGGGCCGGTGGTAGGTGTTTTTGCGCCCTAGGTGGCGGGCAGGGCGGGGGGTGGGGGTGGGGGGCAGGGGGAGGTGCGGGTGGGCATCGGTGGCGGGGGGCCATGGGGTGGGCGGCGGCCACAGGTGGGTGAGTGGGCGGGTGGCGGTGCGGGCTGCAGGCGGGTGGCGGCACAGGCAGACAGGTGAGTGGGCAGTTAGGATATCACTTAGGATAGAGGTTCTGTTCTTGGCTTGCACCCCAAATGTGTGTGTGTGCAAGCAAATTGAAGTGGGGAAAATAGAAAATAAATGGTAGTATATAATATATATTTAAAATAAATCCACACCTCCCACTCCCAGTCGAACCTCCCCCTTTATCCAATATCAGAAAAAAATCCTCACAAACTGCCAGAGAAGAAATAAAGAATAAACTGCTATTCCCTTCAGCAGACAAAGCTGCAGGGAATCAAAGAAATTATTTTCTAAATTCAGTTCCCTCCCTGCCTGCCGAACTTAAATCCTAAAGCCTCCAGCCTCCCTCCTCAATCTCGATCGGATCACACCAGCACCAGCAGCCAGCCCTCCTCCCTCAACCACATCCATACACCCGACTGCGATTTCTGGAAGATGCCTCGGCTTTTTATGCCCTCCGAGACATCCAGAAGTGTCAGTCAAATACCTGGTGATGCCATTGGTGGAATGGTTCAAACAATTTGCATGGTCCCATCCCATGCCCAGCCCAAATGGGCAGGTCTAAAAAAATAAAAAATAAAATAAAATAAAATAAAATCAATACGATGTTTTATTGCTATAAAAACCCACTGCTGCTACTATAAAAATTCAGGCATTTAAAATAAATAGATTTCAAATGTTTCTGTGGTGATTTGGTGTGTTTTTTGACCATGATTTCAAAAGAAAAATTGTGGTTGCCATTTTGGATTCCCCCCACTGCATGGCATGCAGTGAGACAGATGACGAGGATGACCCCCCCCCCCGCCTGGTGCAAGCAGCCCAGGACAGGAGAAGAGGGGGGGAAAGGCCGGGGACCCCACAGAAACCACCCCTCTGGTAGGTAGCAAAGGCTCAGGCAGGCATATTTTCGCCTGCTTTTTTGGCCGGGAGTCGGGTTTTTTTAAAAAAAATAAAAAAATAAAAAACTTTTTCTGTGCTTCGCATCGCACGATCGCCGCGATGCCACAAACGGAAACAAAAAACCCGACCAATTTTTTCTTTTTTCAGTTCGAGTTCGAGTTCTGACAGCTTAATTATCATTACCGTTTCCATTACGTAACGGAAACGATAACCAAAAACGGAAATGAAAATTTCACCGAGTCTTGCCCATGTCTACTGGTAAGGCCATCGAGGGCCCATCCGGGGCAGCGCCAAGCCTGGGGTAAGTACAGTAGGCCTGAAACAGGCTCATCCAGCTTACCCCAGGTGGCCTTGCCTTTCATATACTGGTGTCCCGCGATATACGGGGACCACAGTATATGAACCACTAAAGGGCGAGGGAACACTGTATCACAATAACATGTCATCTCAATAAAACTGATAAATAGCTCAGTGGCTTAGGTCTCTGGCTTTGGAGACAGAGATTGGGAGTTTGATTCCCCCCGTATGTTTTCTTGACAGGGGAAGGACTCCATAGAGTCCCTTCCAGCTCCTCAGTTTGAAGGTTATTCTCTAAGATCAATATCTAAATTAGATTATTATTGTAAGATTGAACAAAAATGTTTAAAATACCAATAGTTAAAAAACTAAAACAAATTCTAAAAACAACCCCTGATAAAATTATGTTGTACCTTTCTAAAATATATAATAGAATCATAGAGTAGTGAAGTTGGAAGGGGTTTGTAAGACCATCGAGTCCACCCCCTTCTCCATGCAGGAATACAAATCAAAGGACATCTTCCTGATGTTTGTCCACATTTCACTATGGTCTCAAAATGTTCTGAGGTTAAAAGCAAACTTTAAGAGAAACTTTTTCACCTGTTCTAGAACATCTGTAAAGGGACAGAGCCAACCTAGCCTTGTAAGGCAGGGAATTTCATAAATTGAGACCATAGAGACTAAAATGGTAACTCTAGGGGACACCGATTTCTCTGCAGCACCACCTCAACATTTTGAACCTCCTTTTAGTCTTTAAGACCGGTTTTAAAACCAGCTTTAAGAGACTATATTAAATGTGCTTTTAAGCAATGTTTTAAAAGGGTTTCTAATAATCTATTGTCTACTGTGCCTGGTTTTGAGGGACACCAATGACAAGCAAAGTTGTAAACAAATGTGATACTAGGCAGTTCTAGAACATGGGGGGGCTCCCTCTAGAGCTGAATGCTGGGAGATTCAAGACTGTTAAATCCACTTTTTTCACATCATGCCTAAGAACTATACATTTGTCACCCTTTAGCCACCTTCTTTTCTAAGCCAAACCTCTCTGTCTGCAGTCCTTTTGCACAGAAATCCACTGTCCATTTTACTCATGATAATTCTTAATTCAAGAAGCCTAATTCAGAGAGGCAAAGTGAAGTATTTCATTTCCTTTTATTTCCTTACCTTGTGCTTATCTTCTTAAAGGACTGCCAATCAGAAACACTTTCAGATCTAGTATACATTACGCGATTATCCACCAGTTACAGTGTATAGTTATTAGGATTCATCATTAGTGTTGAGAGGATACTAACAAGAATAAAATTAAAGGCACAACTAGGCAGGGGACTTTGGAATGATCCATGTCACATTTAAAAGTCTCTTATCTTCAGTGTGATCTACTTTATCTCACTCTTGAGTGATTTTTTAAAATTCACATGGGATTCATTCCTTTTGCTGTGAAAATGAGTAGTATTTCAGATTGCTCCAGTTCCTCCTCCTTTGACTATTGACACGCCTACCCTTGTCCTCACCCTTGGTCATGGCTGACCTTCCACACAGGCCAACTTCCTTTTGTTGTTGTTCCATTTTAGTAAGAGGCATAGCGCTACAGCTATACATCAACCTAGCACATACACTCCCTTATTTCTGAAACAGTGCCATGTCACGTAGAAGGATATTTTTAAAAGTTATGGAAAGAATGAAATAGAGGATAGGGTTTGTCCACCATCCGTTCTACTGTCACAACCCACTGCATACCTCACAGGACTGTCATTGAAAAGAAAACCACCCATAACTCTGATTTGGAGTAAATTCAGCAACCCCACAGGATGCAGCACAGGTGTATCTGGAGAGCTCTCAATCTTGCCAAAAACAAACAGCCCTATCACTGTGCCAGCAAGGAGAGGAACAGCTCAGAAAAGGGGCGGGATGGATCGCTCTTGCCTAAAACACATGTGTGGCTGCTGCCAGAAAATGGGTGAACCAACCCACATTAGAAGAGAACCAGTGATCTATTCACACCTCTGATCTCCCCCTAACTTTGATGCCTGAAAAGAAGACAAAAAAGACAAGGCAGTAGCCATGAACAGGCTACTAATGGTACTCATGAAGGGAATGGAGGCTTGCCCCTCATCAATATTGCCAAATATTCTTGTTGCAGGATTTGATTTCCCTCTTGTAAAACCTAGATGATTTGCTTTCTGGTAATTTTCTTTCAAACCTGCTGGTTTAGCACACAATTGTTTTATGATGTGTGTGTGTGTATTATTTCATACTGAGTGTTCTAATCATTTTTTAAAAGGAAATTTATCTCCATCCCCGTCTTAAAGCATTTCTGTTTACTGGAAGGCTTTTAAAGAGCTGTTTCCAGCTGTGCTGTAGTTTAGCAAATTATATTGAAGGTTAACTTTTCTTCTTGTTTTCTACTGCAAATCTATGGAGAGGGTTTTTTTTAAAAATATTTATTTTTAAAAAGCTGTTTCATACTCTTTGTTTCCTGCTGTTTTCTTGAGCAGCTCGATAAAACTTTTTTAATGAAGCTGGCTGAAGCATTCTCTCTCCTCCTACCACTTTAAATCTCAAAGCTTCCAATACCACCAGCAGATTCAAACTCATGTTATCTAAAAGGGATGACTATGAAATATACAGACCCTAGTTCTTAAAGTAATGGCTGAATATGAACTTTAAAATTTGGCCACAATCCAGCACACTGTTAAAGACGCACTTGAAGCTTTTTACAGGCAATATAGTTTCTTCCGATATTATTAATTTAAAATGTAGAAGTCAGTTTTTCTTGTAACTCACTCAAAAAAAAAAGCTAAAGCTGGTGTCAATGCTAACAATGTGGTTGACTTTGTACAAAGAAATTATAAAAACATAAACGTAAGAATAGCAGTTTACTGGCAGGATCATTTAGTATTTAATCTTGCAGAGTGCAAGGGCCAAATGTTGAGCGTTTGACTACTGAGGAGAAGTACCAGTCTGAAAACAATTAAGAGAGGGAGAGACTTTTAAAAAATAAACATTCATTTATGGCTAGTGCAGGAGGAAAAGATCTTAAACTTGGCTACTGAAGTTCCAAAGGTGGCTTCTAGCAAGAATTTTCTGATCAAATAACCACAAACTCTGGAAATAGTTTATTATCAGGCAAAACTTTTACACAAGCTGTATATTTGAGGTATTACTTCTGATACTGGCTCTTTTTCCCTCTTGGATGTTCTTTGCTACATTTAGAACTCAGAAACAGTTTGTGAAGTAGAGGTAATGTACTAGTTGGTTACAAATTCTTGATTCCTCACCACTGTTCCCCAATGCAGTCTTTTGGAAGAGCGGGAAACTTCTGGTCCTGCATGGGATAGTGATGGCCAATAACAGTTGTCAATAATAGAGGCACAAATGTAAATGGAACTGCGTTCTTACAACTGGAGAGCTGGAAGGGTCTCTATGGGTCATTGAGTCTAGCCCCTGTCCAAAGAGGAGCTGTAGGGAATCAAACCTCCAACCTCTGGCTCCATCGCCAGATGCTAAACCACTGAGCTATCCATAAAACCTGTCCCTGCCTATTTCTGTCCTTATTTAAGAATCTGTGAAGGTGCAGCAATGTATGCATTTACTCTGAATCAAAGGTAAATTCCATTCAATTCAAAGAGGTCCCAGCAAAAGAATAGTCTAGAACTGGAAACTTCATTTTCAGTAAGTCTATTTTTCTCTAGGTGATCTGACAAAGGTTGTTTATTTGTTCACTTTTAGGCTTTCTAAAGTATACTGTGCATATCCAGCCAACTCATTTTTTGAAACCAGAACACGGAGGTGATAGAGGTTGACATCCAGATGTCTGTGATAATAAAGAAGACATAAGTATCTGTGCATGTCCATGAAGTATGGATCCATTATAGAACCCAATTACCTATTAATGTTGTCATTAAGTGGATTCTTTAGTGCAAGCAATGATTAGAAATCTATTAAAAACTGTAACCCGCTCAGAGACTACTTGAAGTGGTATGGGGTGGTATATAAGCAGAACAATTTGCTTTGCTTTAATTCACAGATTTAAAATGTTACTTTTTTAAATAAAGGGCTGAAAACCATATGCATATTCTTTGTTTTCCACACCTAGGCAGGCCAGTCTGCAAAGATAGAGGTCAAAGCTTAGATAAAACATGTCAAGGCAGGTGTCAATAAAGAAGTCACTAATACACGGCAGGCACATGCAGCGTGCAAACCAAAGGGCTACATGGGTCCTCCATGTTGTTTCATTAACCTGCAAGGATAAAAGATTTTGAGTAGAAAAGTAATAAATGTACCTGATGTTTGTTTACTTTGAATACATATTCCACTTCTAAATAAATGCAAGTGTCTGAGAGAGGCGTATAATGAATTATTGCAGAGCAAAAAGGTCCCACAGTTGATGTGAAGAGGGTGAAGGCTGGGTAAAAAGAAAGAAAAGTGATGCAGATGTGTGATATAAGGGGATTGGAAAGACTGAAGGCAGGTTCCACACTCCAATAAGTTTCCAGATGTTCTGGACCCACTATTCCTAACCAATCACTTTGTTATGGGCTTTGTAATTCATCGAAAAATAAGGAAAGGGGCACTTTCAAATTACAGAGCAGTGGTACTGAAGAAATCAAAACAAATATACCAATTAAGGGTCAACAGTGAAAACCTGCATGCCAGTCTCTGTAAATCCAAAACTACAATTAGAACCCATTTAACAATTTAACCAATTTAATCCCCAACCTATGACAACCATAGAGTAATCATTTGTAAGTTTATTTATTTTTTCAAACTTGAATCCTAAGTCATTACTGTAAAAGCAAATTGAGGAAGTGGGAGAAAAGAACAATAGAAAGAAAGAAAGAAAGAAAGAAAGAAAGAAAGAAAAAGAAAGAAAGAAAGAAAGAAAGAAAGAAAGAAAGAAAGTCTCACATAAACCTAGAAAAAGCATGAGATGGAAAACTGTCTGACCCACCAAAACCGGAATGTCCTTTCAAATCTCAAATAGGAAGCCTTACTGAGTGACTAGTCACCACTATCTCTCAGTGTCTTATATTGCACAGGGCTCCTATGTCAATGAAATGGAAGAGGTGGGACTGTGGGTTGTTTGAGCTCCTTGAAGAAAAAAGGACACAACTGGAATACATTTCCTTGAAAGAAGAAGGGACACAACTGTTTCCACCAAATATGTCCTTTATGGAGCCAGAGAAATCCAGTGCACTCCTTTTGGTGATAATGTAACTAGCAAATCGAATCACACTTTTATGGGGTGACTACATTGGAAAGCAGAATCATTGTTTACAATTTGATTCTCAGCCTGTTTCGTTTCTGAAATGGCAATCCATGTTCACACTGGGGCTGCAGTTTGAATCAGGACTCAGGAGTTTTTGTTTGTGTTGCAAGTCACATTCCAGCCCTTAGCTCCTCTTCCTTCCTTCCTTCCTTCCTTCCTTCCTTCCTTCCTTCCTTCCTCTGCTGACCCTTTAATGGTTTGCAGTGAATCTGCTTTCTCATTTAAAACTCCAGATTGCCACAATTTTCAAAAATGTTTCTATATAAAATTAACATGGCAAGGTACTTAACTTTCTAAGAGTACAGATGATTAAAAGTTTGAACATCATTTTTCTCCCAAAATGCATCACAATTGACATGTTAGAATGATGATCATTGACCTTCCCATCTGTTACTCTTTCCCCTTATTATCAAGTAATGCATGCAGGAGTTGCCTCACCATTTATCCCATATGGCAGTGGTTTCCAAACCTTATAATGCATGGATCCCTTGACTTCCTGGTCACTGTTGCCTGTTACAATAGGATTCCCATAAATGAAACATCAGCACCCACAGTTTCAATTATCCATTGCCTGAAAAAATAAAATAAAATAAAATAAAACAGATATATAAACCTTCCCAATTGTATTAGCAGGACTGACCATGAGATGGAACCAGAGATCATGCTATAGAGGTGGATTAATGAAAGCACCCTCATGGCCTGACTTCTCCAAGAGAAGCAGTCTCCAGAACAATGGAGAAGCTACATATTTTATTTTACTTTACTTTACTATTTTATTTTATTTTATTTCTTTGCAAAAAGCAAAGTGTTGAGCTTATATACCAACCCATACCACTTCAAGTAGTCTCTGGACGGTTTACAGTTTTAATTACTGTCATGCATGCTACACATTTCCCCCCTCCCCCAGCAAGCTGGGTACTCATTTTACCGACCTCAGAATGATAGAAGGCTGGGTCTAGGGAAGGTTTTCTCTGAACCATGCACAAAACCAGAGAAACTGCAAGTAAGTACTATACAATACTTTGTGGGAGGCGCGAAGGGAAGGGGAGGGAAAAGAAAAGAGGATTTTATGGCACCAATGGGTGGGCTTCCTGGTACCCCATGGAGCCAAGGCACGCAGTTTGGGAAACACTGCCCTATGGTTTTAATGCAGTTTAACAGAGTAGTGTCAACAGAGATGAAGTAAACCTTGCATGTGCTACTTTAAAGTCAAGAAACGGAGTGACGGATGATTATTGGTAGTGGTGACCCATATGGAATCATTCTGAGTTATAACTCATGATTAGAGATGGGCACGACGCAAAAAATGGTGTTTTGTTTGTTGTTTGTCGTTTAGGGGGTCCATTTCGGTTCGTTTTCGTTTTTTTGTGAATTTTTTGCAAAACATTTCATTTTTGTTTCATTACGTAACGAAATGAAAAAATGAAAATGAAAACAAAAAATTGCTGTTTTGTTAGCATTCATTACAGTTCAATGTATTTGCCGCAACGAAAACGAAATGCACGACAAAATGTCTGTTGCTTCGGTTCGTTTTGTTTCATTTTGGAGACAAAATTCATTTTTCGTTTCATTATGTAACAAAATGAAAAAACAAAAACGAAAATGAAAAATTGCTTGTTTCGTGTCCATCTCTACTCATGATGTATCTTGCAAAATTACTGTTCAGTCCTCTGATGTTCTGCATTCTGAAAATATGAAGTTCTTTGACTTGTTATTTTCTATAAACATGTTCTTCAGAAATGTAGTAGCGTTGCAGTGGACCATAATCACGGTGTTTCACTTTTACATGCCTTCAACGTCCATCTTAAACATCACACCCAACCGCCTATGTTACCAAAACAGCATCTATAGACACACCTCTGTCTTTATAAGAACCTAGCTACTGCATGGAAAAAGAAGTTTGTTCAACTCATTCCAATTTGGAAAAGTAGAAGCAGAGGGGGAAAACTTTGGTAGCAAAAAGATCTGGACCAATCTGATTTAACCTTTGTGTGATGTGGCCAATTAAAAAGAATAGTTCCTATTCACCTGTTTTATAAGTGGAAGAAATCCCATTTTGTTTTGCCATGTAGATTATCTATCTATCTATCTATCTATCTATCTATCTATCTATCTATCTATCTATCTATCTATCTATCTATCTATCTATCTATCTATCTATCTATCTATCTATAATATTCATTTCATAAATGGATTGAAAGAATTCTATAGGTTTTTCTCTAGGTTTCCGAATTTTGTTACTCACTTCTAGATGCTTGCCTCTTAAAAGAAAAACCAAAAAACAAAGAGAAATGTCCACCATGAAATGAGAAGTGTGTTAAGATCTGTGCTCAGGGGTCACCAGGGAGGAATAAATGTACAATATTAGTGAGCTCTATGTTCTCTGCAGTCAGGTTTGGTTGTAAAAGGAGGCCATGGCAATTGTGACTATGCTGCCCCTCCCCCTCCCAAAAAAAGACCACATAAATCCAGTGTTACTCCTACATAGATTTAGACCCACTGTAATGATTAGCCTTGTCAATCAGAACATAAGACCCATTGCTTTCAGTGAGTTTCTTCCAGTTGGAAGTAGTGGGTACAAAATAGAGCACTAGCTGCTTTCAGTGCCATCAGAATAACCTGAGAATCCACAGGCCAAAGAGGGGAAGCCCACACTGTGGCTGCCATCCCACCCCCACCTACCTCTGTTTCAGGAGAACAGGGACTGTCATGGGGAGAAGGCCATAACAAGCCCATAGGAACCCTCTGTAAAATGATATTCACTTGATCAAAGATCAATGGGCTATAATTGTGACATATTAACTGAGCTTCTTGATACGTTGAGCAATGCAATTGCCTGAGTCCCCTTTAAATATTTAATTGCAACCTCCCCTTTTCATATAATATTTATGTATACTTTGAATATCCATATGTTTGATGCCAGTAAATATGCAATTTCCTTGAGTAATGGCTTGCTGGTAATATCTGAACATTTTTAGAATTGCTGATTATTCTTGATTTTTTTAAAAAAGAAATGATACTTTTAAAACACACCGCTCATAACCGGCATAAACCAAACAAGATGATTAAGTTGCATATAGTCAGGGGTCAACATGAGAAAAACAACAACATTAAAATTATCATTAACTGGATGTTGAGTTGAAATACTGCAGGTCCCTTTGGACTCACCCGGCTGGTTGCAGCCCTGCATTAACTGACTGGACTTGGGGAAACAGTGTGTATGTTGTGGGTGGGGGTTTCAAGCATGGTCAGGGGTCACTCTGCATGACTGATGGTTTGTATACTGGCTGGGCAGGTCACAAGTTGTCCAGGACTTCAGCACCGCTTGACACTAAACGTCAGCTGCAAGGAAAGAATACAAAGCAACATGTTGACCAAAGCAATAAATTATGTCCAGAGCACTTCCTGAGAAGTCAGTTAAGTTAATATGGAAATAAAACATCCCAGCACAGTAAATATCTGATATATCCCCATTTTCTCTGGTTTTCTTCTTTTTAAAACAAAACAAAAACACAGCATTATCAGTATGTTAGACTGTAGACAATTTAAGAATAATTATACTAACACAATCTCAGTGGTTTTTAAACATAAAGCAGACCTGGAATGCTAAATTAGGGAGTAGGAACTATATGTTAGCTGGTATTGCTT
The DNA here is from genome assembly GCA_037367245.1 of Phrynocephalus guinanensis. Lineage (NCBI taxonomy): Eukaryota > Metazoa > Chordata > Lepidosauria > Squamata > Agamidae > Phrynocephalus > Phrynocephalus guinanensis. The sequence continues at coordinate 28,203,982 of CM074736.1, forward strand.
GGGTGTGGTTGATTTCACGTTGCAGTGGGCTGCATTCTTCTGTTGCCATTTTTTTTAAAAATGGCAGTTTAACACAACCAAAGACAACAAAGAATGTCAGAAGGAATCAAGTTTTGAGTTTTCTTAGAGTACAATCTAGTGTAACATTACCTAGAAGTAAGTCCCATGGAGCTGCAGTGTAGCATACTTATGAATTAATTTGCATAGGGTGGGACTGCCAGGCTACAAACCTGTACACACTTAGGAGGTAGAAGTCTCCATTGTGGCAGTTCCATATGAGTAATAGTGCCGTATGGTCTTGGAGTACCAAATGAGGTCCCAGGAAATGTCTATACAGTACAGGGTTAAAGACAAGAGAGGAGAAAGAAATCTGATGTTTGAATGTGTAATCACTTTAAAGCTTGGGCAGTCACCTCAGCCCAATTTCATTTGGTAACAGAGCACACTGATTTACCCCAAACATGTGTTCTGCTGTGTGTGTTTGATTTGCACAATGCTGTGCTTCTTCAGTGTTTGCACACTGTCCCTCCCCCATGGTAGGAAACTGGGAAGACAGCTGGGGGATGGGTTCATTTGGGCCTGGTGTGTCACTGGAAGCAAAACACAAAGGCTGATACTTCACGTCCATCTCATTGGTGTTCGCAGTCCCGCTTGCAACCGGTATGAAGTAATATAACCGCACATCCATTGCGGGACAAGGTGAGTTCGTCCTGACCACGGCCTCTGAACTGCGATTTAAGCAGGAAGAGAGATTCCAATCCCTGGCCTCGGGAATCTGCTCATCACGCTTCTCGTTCCACAACGAGAATGGCTTGTCACACAACATGCCATTCTCCATCTAGTGGCAGGAGTGCAAAGTGCCATTCACCAGTACATTCCCTATGGAGTCAGCAATGCAGTGCAGAGAGATTAAAAGACAAATGCCTCAAACTTAGCTCCCTAACGCATTGAAGGAAAGGCTTCAGAGAATCAAAACATAAAAAAACGGAAGGTCGGGCCAAAAAAAACCACGGCGAACAAAGGCATGGAATTTCACATCTCATTATGGAACGAGGATGTGCGGTAACAGTCATGCAGGTATCATCCATCACACCTTTGCGTACATGGGAACAGGGACAGAACTGCAAGAAGACCACATGACCGTGACCGACATCAACACGCAATGAACTTCCTCCCAGGATGAGAATGGATGTGAAATAACCGTCAAAGTGGACTGACCAACATCATCACTCTGGCAGTCCTTATACCATCAGCCTTCTTATTGTATCAGGTCTTGGCAGGATGTTTCAAAGCAAGATGGCTTGTATTTTGTGGCTTCTGCAACTGTTTATTAGTAACACTTTTATTTAACATTTTTAGTATAATACTGCATTATGAATTCTTTAGGAATTGAATAATTAATTACTTTTGTCAGCTTTCAATGTGTATCTTTAAAGATGTAAGCCTCCTTAGGTCCATTTTAAAGGGAAAGCCAGGATAACTTTAAAAAAAAAATAAGGATGCCATAGGTTTGCCTACAAAAATTCCCCACATGTTATGAATACTGTAAATAAGGTGTGCCTGATTCCCCCCCATGTACTAAAATCTATATTCTGCCTTTTCTCCAATGAGCTCAACACAATACAAAAAAAACCCTCTCCTCCTCCCAGTTTTACCTTCACAACAGTGCTGTGAATTAGATAAGACAAAGGGAATGTGAACGGCTCTCCATCAGTTTATTGGCATACTATAATGAATGCTCGGAGATACCAGTGTGCATGTTTATGCAGAGGTAAAATCTCACTAGGCTGAACAAAGCCTTCTAACATGTAGAGCATCCCAGCCTTAAAACTAGTAGGATGGGAGGTGACCTGGGAGGAAGTGCCAATAAACTCAGTGAGGTTCACTGTCCAGTTGAAATTGTTAGGACTGCCCTGTTAATCACACCAACTGGAAATTAAGTGCCATCTCTGCTTCCCACCCCAAATGTAGGTCTTTTACCCACGGCTAGCTCAAAGAGCCTAACTTGGCTCTACCTCTCCCACCCACCCACTGCTACTCCAACTTGACTGGGGGCCAAAACGGACTGGAGCTTCCCTTGAAGTTGCACTGCCCTGCTCTACTGCAACTTAATTGCTTTTATAAACTATGCACAAGTTTCAATGCTCCCCCTCTGCCCCCGCCCAAAGGCGTTTGAGACAAGGGTTACCATATAGGAGCCATTGGTTGTACAAAGACTCCCTCCGCCCCTCACATAACTATCTTACCTCCTGGTTTGGTCAAATCATGATGTGTTGTTATGCAACGGGCAGTGCTTGAGTAAACCTGGGTTTACGTTACCCTGCTTACTAATTCACCAAAGCTGGAAGCAACTTGCTGGGTGTGTAGCAATAACCAACCCTTGTTTAAGGGTCTTTTTTGACCCACAGTTGGTTACTGGCAGACCAGGGTTTGATTCTACACATAGTGTCAGGCCAGGGATCAAGAGTAGCTGTCCAAATCCAGACCTAAAGAATGTGCTGTTTTGTTGACCTCAGACTACAGGTTACACACTATACTGTATTAATGAGAGGTTGGGATGGGTATTCCATACATATCTTTTCCATATCGGAGGCAGGCCATGTTTTCTAAGCACACAATCCCAAATAGCTTAAACGCTAGAGATGGATGTGGCGAATGCACAGAGTATTGCGGCTACACTTACGAAATCTGTGAATTACAAGTACAGATCCACATTAATCTTTTTATTGACATAGACTATTTCAGGGGAAAATCTACATCTTAGAGATTCTCCCTGTACATCCCATCTCTGCACCTTTGTTTAGTTGCAATAATTTTATGCTTTAAAATATAATTATGGTCTTATTAAAATTGCTCTGTTTCTAAGCTATGGGGAATATGCAAGTTTCAATTTTAATCTCAATTTGCATTGCCTAACCTTTTGTTCATTTATATGTTTGAAAGAGTTTAGTATATAAATTCTGTAGTACGCTAATACAATATGCATGGGAAATGAATTTGTTCATTCAACTAGAATTTTCTGCTGAGATGAGCCCTTTATTTTTCAGTGAGTTAACTTTCCATTAAAATAGAGCATCTGAAAGTCAGCCAATTACTCTTTGAGACTCACACCAAACATTATTTGTGAGCCTAATGCTAAAAAAGAAGAAAAGAGGACAGAACTTCTCCAAATAAATACCATGATACAAGATTTCCTTCCTGTGAGAAGTCTCTAATTGTTGATCTATTCCTCATGCCCGCCAAAAATCTCCAACAGTTGTCTCTCTCAAATTGATGCCTTATATATTATATTCCAAATTGCTAAAGAATACTTTGCCAGGACCAAGTTTTGGTTATTTTTTAATAAAATAGTTTTAAGATAGACTCCCACCTGAGATTCACAGATGCTCTTAACAAGGTCATTAAGGGTTTCTTTGCTAAGAATATCAATGATGTTTAGAAATGTTTGGTGCAACCGAAGCTAGTACACCTTGACATCATGGGAGCTGTGAAGGCATCTCAGGTTTTAAGTACGAACTTTATCAGAGCTGGCTAAGATGTAGACCCCTTGTCTCAAAAGAGGTGCAACATTTTTGATAGACCTTTTAAAGTTCGGACCAAAAATTTTGAGAAATTTCACCCGTCACCTAATTCCACAAATTTAGAGTCACCAGCATCCATTAGTCTGATACACAAAAGAACAAAACAAAACAAATCAACAGAACAGGGAGTGCCAGGCAGTGTTAGATTTTCCAGATAGATCAGGCAGGTCCAAACTTTGACCCTCCTGATGTTTTGGACCACAACTCCCAGAATTACAAGCCTGGCAAAGCACTGTGGGAGTTGTGATCCAAAACATCTGGAGGGCCGAAGTTTGGACATGCCTGAGATAGATGTCCCATCCATCCCTCCATTTGTTTTTTAAATATATCAGGTACCCTGTGACTTTTAGTTCACAAGATGACATGTATAAAAGCAAATAAAACCCCAAACTTCCATAAAAGTGGCAAGTGTATAATAAAACAACCAAATTAAATCAGGAGGGAATACAGCATGCACAAAAATAACAGGGGGAAAACATTATTGATTGACTGATTCTTTCGGCAGTAGGTCGTGTATTAGATATAAAATACAACAAAAAACAAGGGACAACAATGTAAAACTAGTAACAAAAATTTATTATGTAACAGTCTATCACATCAAACTCAAGTCTGAAACAAGAGAACAGTGCCAAGATCTAAATACACCAAAATGTTTATTAAAACTTGGGGTGAAAAAATGTGTCGTTGGACATCAGGAGAGTCCCTCTGGAGAATTCCTTGGTGCTATTCTATCTGGAAATATAAGTTCAATCCTCACAGACATAGCATATTCAACAGAAATAATGATAATCACAATGATCTACTATCAAGTCAGTTCTGTTTTCTGGCCAACCCACTTGGGTCTTCTAGCCATAAACTACTACTCTTGCCTCCCACATTGCAACCTGGCACTCCAGTCACTGACCTCTACTGGTAGCTCTTGGGAGAAATACAGGGAGTTAAAAATAATATGGATAATTGAAAGAAAATTCTTCCCGAACATCAAGTGAGCAAAAGAAACTCCAAGTGTATCTATGTGGGGGAAAGATATTGCATAACCAGGGCTACTTCATGTGTAAAGCAGTCAGAAGGATTGATGCCTGGTTAATGTTCTGCTCACATGGAAGACCAAACTGGCATGAAACAAGAGATTAACAAATTTCCCAAATGAGAACAAAACTAAAACATTTTAAGGCAACATCTTGGGGCTCTAATTTTAGTCCAAAGAGAGCTCAAGACTGGGTGTGAAAGCAGGATTTATCTTGCTGTTCTCTCCTAATCGATCTCCACACATACATCCATGCTAATCACCTACTCGGGGTAGTACATTGAAGTACCATCCATTGTGAACTCATAAAAAAGGACATAGTATTTTCAATACCACCTTCCTGCTTTGTGAAAACAAGAGCTCACCACAAGTCATCTCCACAATTTATATACTCTTGTAGTGCAGAATGGATATAACTTTATGAGGTGCTTTCCAGAGGTAGCTCCCTGCATTTCTTTTTACCTTCCTCAGTAGGCAATTCATGATTATTGTCTGGAGTTCAAACTTGGTTTGTTCTACTGTTGTTATATTATTCATATTATCATTACTGAATTGTGGTCATGATATCAATTTTAATGTTCCCCTGCCTTAGCTCTGTAACATAATGTATATTTAGACCACCTCAAAATCACAGATTCCAAATACAGTGTCCCTCTTCCTTTCTTCAGATGTCTTGCCCTTCCAAGTTATGTACTCAGCGCTCAGAAACATAACTTACATATGTGGCCCTCACGAAACCCTATGCATCAGCCATATTCACCACAACTTCTGTGTACCAGGTGGTCACTTTGCGGAGAAGAGCCTTCGGGGAAGGGAAAGAACCAGACCCATCCAAGTCTATTTTAATAGTAAAGAAACATAAGAAAAGCTACCAGGACTTCCTGGCTTTAACTGTGGATAAGGGTTTAGTGCCCAAAACATGTGAGGTAGAGGAACACTAAAGTGTTTACAGCTTCTTTATTATATCTGTGAAGATTCTCAGTCATCCAGGTTCGTTTAACTGGGAGTTGAGTCATGGCTACTGGACTTCTTTTTTGAGAGATAGAAACGTTTCGCTCTTCATTCAAACAGTTTCATCGGTCTTCTTTATTATACTTCTTGTCTTTGAGAAAAGAGCAATGCAGCTATGTTTTTACCTAGAAAATGATATTCCAAGTCTTTCTCTGTGCATTTTTTCCTACACATTTCTGGGTCTTACAGTGTTATAGTCAAAGGCCATTGGTTTGGTCTCTTGTGCTCTCAATAGAGGGAAGCACTAAAAGAAGGGGTGAGGCCATTTTTCCACCTTCAGAAAAGAAATGCTGTGCATTAAGATGAGAGCCAAGGTGACCATTGGATCAACACTTTTTCTTGAGCCCCAACTCTCCTTTGTGTGAGTCCAACTTGTTTTCTCATCCCATCTGAGGAGCCTTGAAAATGTTCTGCCTCTACTGACAACCAAGTTTGGGAGTTATTATTTTATTTATTTTGAGTATTTTTACCCCACCTTTCTCCTCAGAAATGGAGTGGCTTACAATAATGAGGGATAATATACAGCCCAGTACATTCAAAACATACTCCAGTTAAGAACAGGGAATTAGAAGAAGCATGTTACAACTTTAAAGGGTAACATTAAAGCTACCAAGAACACACAAAAAGAAAAAAAAACATTCCATTATGAGGGATGGAAATATGTTAGGAATATTTTTGTTGGCCTGTAAAAAACAGGAGACAAGGCTGCGGAACAGGGAGCCTTGCTCATACAATTTTTCTGGATAAATTGCTCGCAATGTGTTGTCATCTTGCAACTGAGTCCGTGCTCATGAATGCACAGCTGTGCCCAATGGCTACGGCCCCCCAAGGTGAACCCAAGCAAACAGCACGTGGTAAGATGGAGCAGCCCAGATGGTCCATCAGCAGTTAATTAAGTGCCAGAGCCAGAGCCAGGCTCTTGCTGCCAACCCCAATGGCTGCAGAGCTGCTACAGAGTCCGGTTGACGCTGTAGAGATTGGCATTGGGCATTTTGTGACGTTCATTAGAAAGCGAGCCAAGGAGATAAGAGAAGGGGGGGAAGCAGAAGTCAGCGCAGAGAGACTGCTGTGAGTTTTTTTTAAAAAAAAACCAATGATGGCATATGGAACTTCTTCCTTTCCACAAACTGCCGTTCATCAGGTGGCCAATTTACAGAGAAGAGCCTTCAGTATGAAAGACTAACAGAGGACGGGCTTCCATACTGACCCCTGCTAAAGCCAGGACTGGTGCAGTGTTTTCTTCCACTGATCCACATTCTTCTTTGCTCAAGAGGGTGGAAGCAAAATGACACTAAACCAGAACAATATAATTGTATATAGAGATGGGCACGAAATAAATAATTTTTGTTTCATTTTTTCATTTTTCATTTCATTCTCCAATGAAACGAAAAACAAAATGAAGCATCAAAGAAAAAAAAATGAAATGAACCAAAAATTTGTGGTTTGTTTCCTTTAGTTTTTTGTTCCTCCAATCGGGCACATCCTCCCCTACCTGAGGCTGGGGAGGCATGGCCACTGCAGCTGCCGATTCCCCATGCGGAGGGCGTTTGAGGTGGTAGGGAGCCCTTGGGGATTGGAAGTGCCAACCGGCAGAGCCCCACAAGCCAGCTGGTTGGCAGTTAAAAAAAAGTGCCAACCTTCCGGCAGGGCCCCAAAATAATAGTAAAAAAAGAAAAAGAAAAAAGAAACAAAACAAAAAACAAAACAAATTTTTAATAAACAATTTCAAATGAAACGAAACAAAACAAAATGACCCAAAAAAACAAAACAAAATGCCGTGCCCTTCTCTAATTGTATGTACAATGGGTTTGGGCACAGGTGAAAAGAGCTTATGTGTTCCTGCCTCATCTGGTTTGTGTGAACAACAAGTTACATAGAGTTGATATCAATATCTATATGAGATACCTCCAATGGAAAGTCTGGCCATGGTCACACCAACATTTTTTTTCCAGTTCTCTCCATTTGATTTTGTAATTGAAATTTGTGTGCACCTGACACTTGGCCATTAGTGAACCATTTGCTCAGCAAACGTAGTACCTGTGGGTGATTTCTTGCTGTGCCAGAGGCTTCTACGTTGCTGCTGCTGCTGCTGCTGCTGCTGATGTTGTTGATGATGATGATCATTTTAGGAGGAATTGTTGCTGCATGTGTGAACAGTTTTATTGCAACTTTGTTGAACTACTGTCACCATACATGCCCTTTTAAAATGTTTTTACTCTTTTTTTATTTTCCATGGTGACATTTTGGTTAACTTCTGTCAAGTGGTCTCAACAAGAAAGTTTTAGGCGCTTATTGAATTTGAAGGAAATGGCTGGGTAACCCAAAAACACACATCCTGGAATACATGCCACTTGACCTCAAAGCATGCTGAGAATTCAATGAAAAGCTGCATAACCACAATAGGACATTTTGCTGGTGTGGTTATCTTTTGATAATCAGTCACGTCTAGCCTTCTCTTCAGTTGGGCTGCACAAATAGTTACTTCTAATGTAAGATCAATGATATCTATTTCTGGCCCATTTCCAGCCATGCACATGTCTGCTTTGTCCCTTTTGTCCTGTTGTAGGTACATGATGCAGTGTCACTAGCCCTCAAGCAGGGTGGGAGAGCTTCGTATGGAATCAAACAAGATAACAAAAGAACTATCTGAAAAAAAATGAGCAAAGACCAAGCCCATAGAATTAGTCAATAAGACCCATAAGGATTGTTCAGATGCTGGACTCAGAAGCGAAGCTGATGATGTGACAGACAAAACCCCATTAGTCAGGTCAAATGTGGGAGGCTAGAAAAAGCCATTAAAAAGTGAAATGACAGCAAACTCAAGAGATGCTGAGAAGTCAAGAATCAGCATATGGAGGTGTTGCACCTAATAGGTTTTATATAGATCCTGCCAACCACCAATTACAGGACAACTGTATCATATCGTGTGCACACAGATCCTATGCGTCTCTATGTCATTCTATTAAAAAGTGGTGAGAAAGGAACAACTGAATGGAAAAACCACAAGGCCAGCGAAGAAAGGAAAGCAGGTGTGAACAGTAGATAGAATGATGTAATGGGACTCAGGAGACCTGAGTAGAGATGGGCACAAACCAACAAAATTGTGATTCGTGTTGGTTCAATTAGTTTTAGGGTTTGGTTCATTTTGTTTCATTTTTAGCAAAAGAAAATTGAAAAATTCATTTCATTGGTTCATTTATTTGTTTTCCCCACTTTGCGCGGGCAGGAAAAGACATTCAAAAATAAAAAGTAAAAAACACAGACATTGACAACAACTGCACAAACTGCACTGGTAGCATCCTCACCCTCACCATCCACATCCACATCATCATCTTCAATAATCAACGCAGACATCAGCCTTACTGGGTGGCAGTGGCAGCAGCAGCAGCAGCGGGCATGCTGGCCCCTGTGGCAGGAGCTTTTTGAGGTGCTGGCTTGGGGCCACCACCTCTTTTTCCCTCCAAGAGCAGACTGGGCAGCCCCTGGAGCCGGGTCAGCGCTGGTTTCACTTTTTATAATGTTTTCTTTATTTTAGGGCACCAACCTGGCCACCCCCTGTGGCCGGGTCAGCGCTCCTTATTTATTTATTTATTTATTTATTTATTTATTTATTTATTTATTTATTCAAGTGCTGACCGCGTGGCCCCTGGGGATGGGTCAGCGCTGGTTTTATTTTATTTTTTAATTTTTTCTTTATTTTAGGGCACCAACACAGCCACCCCTGGGGCCAGGTTGGTGCTCCTTTTTAATTTAATTTAATTTAATTTAATTTAATTTAATTTTTATTGTTGTTTTTTTGCGGCCGACCACGTTGCCTGCACTACAGCTGTAGCATGGGCCAGTTGCCTTTTTCTTTCTTTTGCTGGCCGCAGGCTGGGTCCAGTGCTCACAGGCCGGTATTGGGCCCACGCGCTGGATAGGGTGTTTTTTCCCCAAGCACCGACTGCATGGCCCCTAGGGCTGGGACAGTGCTGGTTTTATTTTTTATATATATTTTTCTTTATTTTAGGGTGCCACCCCGGCCACCCCTGGGGCTGAGTCAGCACTCCTTTTTAATTATGTATGTATATTTATATTTATATTTATATTTATATTTTAATACTGACCATGTGGCCCATGCTACAGCTGTAGTGTGGGCCAGGTGACTTTTTTTTCTGGTTGCCCCTCCCTGCAGCCAGGAAGACCAGACCTCTGACCAGGAAGGACAAGCACCAGGTAGGAGACATCTCCTGCAATGCCATTAACAAAACGAAATGAAATGAACTATTTTTTTTTCAGTTCGGTTCAGTTTGTTCTAAACCCACTCTGGGGTTCCTTATTCATTTCATTATGTAACAAAATGAATAACGAACAATGAAACAAACTAAAAGTTCATTTCATGCCCATCTGTAGACCTGAGTTCAAATTACAGCTTGCCATGAAAAAAGTGGATGGGAAAAGTAAAACCACTCTTTAAACTTCTCACATATCTTGTAAACCCTATTAGAGTCAGTATAAGTCTGATGTGTCTTGGCAGCTCATAACAACAAGGTAAGAGTCTTAAATAGGAAAGTGACTAGTTAAATCCTTCAAATGAAGGAAAAAGAACTATGGACCTTGCCACTATCTTTTTCAAAATCCAAGTCAACTTCTTTCTTACAAGGTTTCCTTGATGTGCTCCTGCTTCTGGAGAAATGGCTGAAGTCAATGACATGCTTCCCCTCTCTGCACCTTTTCAAAGCTTTCCAGGTGGCAATTTCCTTTTCAGCTACATCTCCCAGCCACCCTCCACATCCTCTACACTAGACCACCTGGATGTGCCATAGGGAAAAGTAAATGCCCACATGTGAGCGACAGTAGGCGAGCAGGACTATGCAGTCCAGAAGTATATCCTCTTTGATCATTACTTGCTTAGGTTTCGCCAAAGCATTTAGTTCCTAACTCCCTCTTCCCCATCTGGAGAGTGATATGTTTCCAGAAGAGAAGTTCATGCTCACAATGCAAGATTTCCACACAAACAAGAACCTGGGTTTTTTCAAATGTGATTTGCTTCCTCAAGACTTTCCATAGAATCTTGAGTATTTCTCTTCCCACTGAGTCTACTATAGCAGTCTCGTTTAACCAGTAATGTCGATTCCCTAAGGCTGTTTTAGGGTTCCATTGCAATTTGATATAAATCTATGGTTGTTGAAAACCCAGGTAGACTACAGACCAAAATCCTGTAGGCAATTTCTGTGTGGAATGGTCACAAGGCAGTCACAGGGCTAATATCACCATTCGATGTGACGAGAAGCCTGCTGGGGACAGTGGTTGCACAACTACCCTTACATAATCATCTACACCATTAGTGCCCAATCTTGGGTCCTCGGATGTTCCTCAACTCCAACTCCCAGAAATCCTGACCAGCACAGCTAGTGGTGGAAGCTCCTAGGAGTTTTAATGTCAGAATACTTGAGGCTCTGAGGTTAGGAACACCTGACATAAATAAATTGCATTCTGACCATCGGTGCTTTCTGATTTTTTTAAAAATTTTTTTGCAATGAAATGGATCACTAGGAAACTGGCAACAGAAGGGCCGACAATTTATCAGTGAGCATACGAAATCCCATTGGAATATGTGAGCTCAAGATTGCATCTCTTGATATTAGACGACAGCTAGAAAGTACACATTTTGACGGAAATATTGAGCACCTTTGCATATAAGCAAAGCAGGGGGGAAAGGGCATCTGTATGTATGCATAATTGCATCTAGTGGCACAAGTGATTAACTGTATCCGGCAGTAATTTGTCTCACCTTATCTGGAGGGCTCTGGTACTTCTCATTGTAGGGGAAGTTGTGTTAAGCTTGTGACCTCCAAACAAGCACACCCACACACACACACACACACATCAGTCGTGAACCTACACTTTGTTGAGGAAAAATTACTGTGTGGAAACAATAACAAATGTATGTACTATGAGAATTGGTCCATAAATGCATTAGGAATGTTTCCTTTGACAATTTGTTTCACAGAAAGGAAAAGCCCTCATGAATCTTTCAAAGGGGGGGGGAGGAACGCTTAACTCTTTTAAATATTCATACAATGAACAGAGATTGTCTAAATGATGATGCCCAACTCAGCTTTTCAAGCGGCGGTATCTCATAATTAAGCAAAATAGGGACTATAATAATATTTACTCAAGTTCTACATTTACAGAATTATTTTTGCCCAAAGAACCCGCTAAATTTGTTTTGCTATATAGGCAGTGCTAAGTTGTTATTTTTTAAAACAGCTTCCAAAATTTGATCTCAATAGTGTTATTCCCGCCAGTGGGCTCAGTATGATCTTCCTTGGGTTGAAGAGTAGAGATGGGCATGACTAGGGAAAATGACGTTTTCGAGTTGTCGTGTGTCGGAGGCAGTCCGTTTTGGCTCGTTTCCATTTTTCGCGAAATTTCGAAAAAATTAGTCGGTTCGTTTTTTTTGTTTTTTCGTTGTCGTTAGTACTGGTTTGGGGGGGTAGCAGGCTCCTGGAGGGAGCTGCAGGAGTCAGCCAGAGCCACAAGTGACGGACTGGCAGACTCTTTGCACCCGCTGTGTCTCACGTACTTGCATGTAGTGCAATGCAAGTAGACCTGGCTTAGGGTTAAGACGGGTTAGCGCAAGGGCTAGGGTTAGGCTAGTTACGGGTGAGGTTAGGGTGAGTATTGGGGTGCACCTCTGGGTGCCTCTCTGACCCACTTAGAAGGACAGTGTACTGGCGTATGGGTTAGGCTTAGGCTTAGGGTTCGGGTTTGGGCTACGATTAGTGGTGGGCTGTTTATGCCCGATTGGCACATCCCAGAAGTCTCTGTGGTCAACCTGGCCAAGTGGCCATGCGATTGGTGGAAAATTTGCATGGTCCACTCCTATGGGCGAGCCCATCATTGCGAATGTGCAGGTGTAAAAAAATAAAATAAAATAAAATAAAATAAAATAAAATCAACGGAGACTTTTTTTTGCAAGAAAAACCCACTGCTGCTACTGTAAAAATTCAAGCATTTAAAATAGCTAATTTTCGCATGTTTCTGTGGTGCTTTGTTGGGGTTTTGGGCAACGATTTCAAAAAAAATATTGCAGTCGCCATTTTGGATCCCCCACACTGAATGGCAAATGGATGCGCCCTCCCAGCCTGGTACCAGCAGCGCAGCAGTAGCAATAGCCAAGGAGAGGGGGGGCGGGGAACCCCCCCCCCAAATAAAACACCCTTCTGGCCTGGTAGGTGCCCTCAGACAGTTTTCGCCTACTTTTAGGGCCGGGAATCGGGTTTTTTTTAAAACTTTTAAAAACTTTTTTTCTGTGCCACTTGGCATTGTGCAATCGCCGCAATGCAAGTAACGAGCACGACAAATCAGACCAAATTTTTCGTTCATCGGTTCGAGCTCGAATTCTGGCAGAGTAATTCCCGTTACCGTTTCCGTAGAGTAACGGATACGAGTAACGGAAACGGAAACGGGAATACCGCTAAGTCGTGCCCATCTCTATTGAAGAGTTTCAACAGCAAGAAGATAAGGCAACTGGCAGTTTCTCTAAGAATGATGTAATTTTAAACTTTGTAATTTTAAACTTTGTAATGAGTCACTGTGAATGCTAGGGGGAAGGTGAGATCAGTGGTGTAGTGTGGGTTGTCATCACCTGGGGTGGGGTGTGCATGTGGAAGTGCAACCCACAGAGGGGTCTGGCTTCTAACTATTGCTAGAGACACTGAAGGCAGGTGGGTGGAGGGCAGCATATGGGATATGTAAATACCGTAAGCGCAAGGCAGCAGCAAATTGTCACCCCTTCTGCCCAGCTCCTCTCAAACATGGCACCTAGGGGTACCTGCTCTCTTCAGGCCATCCTCTGGGTGTGGGACACACACACACACACACACACACACACAAGAGGGGGGATATGATTTGATGGCACAGCATAAACCCATATATGACCCTAGTAGAAATATATATTTGCAATATTTAGTAGGGCATTTAGGTTTGGAATTGGAAATATTAATAATTCACTAAATGATGCCATATTCGGATAGTTCCAAATATATTCAAATCTGGATTTCATTGTTTTGAACAGCTGTAATGATAATTCCTAGTATATATTGGGAGTCCCATTTATTCCTAGAGATTGAAAATCAAAAGACTAGATTTCTGCTTGCTAAAGGACAAAATGAAAATGACACCTATTTCTCTGGTGTGCTGGAGTGATGTCTTGAAAAATGAAACTTAAAGACCTTCTGGCACTAAGAATAATGAGACCAGAGCAGTCAGTGGCTCCTGAGGGTTGCTATGTTCTCAGCATGCTGCAGTTCAGTTTGGTCCCTTCTCTATATCTGTGAAGATTCTCAGTCCTCCAGGTGAGTTTATCTGAAAGTTGAGTCATGGCAACTAGACTTCTTTTCTTGAGAGATCGAAACGTTTCGCTGCTTTGTCTGTCTGGTCCCTTCTTCTTCCACCGCTTTCATTCTTTCAACTGCAATGCCAAGATGGTGCTTGCCCACTCAACTGTGCCATACCCCCATGCTGTTAGCACAGTTCCTGTCCACCACAGGCTACCTGCTGCTCCAATTTCCCTGCCAGTGCTGCCTGGGACATTTGCCCACTCCCCAGTGTGACTTGTCCTCCGCTTCCACAAGGCTGCAGGCATTTTCTACTGGCATTCCCACTGTTCTGGTTTCAATCAGTACGGCCATCATAGCTATTTCCTAAATACTTAGGTGCAGCTGGCTATTGCTGCGCCTCCTTTTATCTGGCATAATCACTGGGAAGGCATCAGAGGACAGAAAGAAATCCTTGGATAATGTTTTGCCCATTTGATGCGGTCTTTAAAGTTTTAAAGGGTTTTTTTAAAAGGAGGAAACAAGGACTCATTGGTAACTCATCTTCAGTTCTGCTGGGCAGGACTCTGTTCCTTGCAGAAGGTTTCATTGTGACCAGAACCGAAATTATCGCTGTGGGTGCACAGGGGAGAATGAGCCCAGAGCAGAGGGTGAGAGAGATATGTGTATGCACATGCATGTACCTTAATATATAGCAGTGGTTCTCAACCTGTGGGTCCCCAGATGTTCCTGCACTGCAACTCCCTGAAATCCCTTCCAGCACAGTGAGTGGGGGAGCCTTCTGGGAGTCGCAGTCCAGGAACATCTGGGGACCCACAGGTTGAGAACCACTGATCTATAGCATTCATATTGACTGTGACAGAATTCTGGATACCCAGAAATTCCAATTTTTTAAAGTGCAATGTTTGGATGTGAAAGGCTGTGATTCTAAATTCGAACCTTCCCGATCTGAATGTTGATACTGGTGCACATCTCTAGTCTTGACATGGATATCTGGGACTGTTGCACTGAAAGAGTCTTTTATGTCTGGCCTCATCAACCCAGACTTTGACGATGAAACAAGAATGGGTGGCTGAGCTTACAAGGAGAAGGTAACAGTGATGAGCCAAGGGGCTGTGTTGGCACAACTGCGTTTGGCATCAATCTGCAATTGGTGCTGCCAGCATGGAATGCTGTGGCTTGCTGCCAATGAAAGTAATCTAGTGAGAGGCAGATATACACAACAAAGATCTTGTCCTATTTTTACTCTTTCTTTGAGTCATTAAACACGGGAAACTAAAAGCAGTAAACTTCACAGATGGACCTTCTGTATGTATTTCTCTGGTCGAAGGCCAGTCTTATTCCCAGTTGACAGAGAGGATATTAATTTCTAAAAGGAGGGACCCTTTTCTCAAACAAGGTATTCAATAATCTTGTTTCTGATGTAGATGAGAGTCAACAATCAGTTACTGTGATAGACTGAAATGTTGGTGTAACAATTGCACTGTCACCCCTCAGTGTGAGGGATCAAAGCAAGCTTTATTAGAGAAGGCAAAAGAGAACACAACATGTAATAACACAAACACATAGAGACTAGATGAAGATACCACTCAGCTAGGTAATCAAATCAGAGCACTAATAAGATTGAATTTAGTAGCTTAAAACACATTTTAATAATTGCTATTTTATATACACATGGGGTTGATAGTTACAGTCACATAGGTTGTTTTGCTCTCCCAGCAGAAGCTCCCTGCAAAGAGTTTCTTTGCAAGAGCCAGTTTGCAAGAGTCTCTGCAAAAGCTCAATCTGTGCATGAGCTGAATCTTTGCGGAAGTAGCTGAGCTCACTGGGAAAGCATAAAGCGGAACTTGGGGGTAGCATCTGCCGGGTGCCTAAACCGCAAGAATATCTATGTATAGACAGTTTGCAGATGCACTGGGTATATGCTGACATATGTTAAAATGTGAGTGTGGTGACAGCTAAGACACACGTTTAACTCGTATCTGACTCATATCAACTAAAAAGGAAATTTAGCTTAAGTTTCTGGTACATTCTGGAAGGTGGGCATGATATCCTCGAAGCTATATAAGGAAGGGACATGCACCATTTGGGTGTCCTGCATCCCTGCAATCACCATTAGAGATGGGCACGACCAGAATTTTTTTTTTCGAGTTGTCGTTTTTTGGGACGGGTCCATTTCGGGTCGTTTCCGTTTTTTGCGAAATTTTTTAAAAATTTGTCATTTTGTCATGTCGTTTGTCGTTTGTCGTTACCGCTGCAGCAATTTCGCGCGATTTGACGTCCCAGCGAGTGGCGTCCCACCGGCGCTAGGTGTTTTTGCGTCCTAGGCGGCAGGCGGGGTGGCGGGGGGCATGGGCGGGCGGCGGCAGCAGCAGGAGGGAGGGGTGTGCGCGCGGGCACGTGGGTGGTGGGCGCGGGTCTCGCAATGACCCAGAGCAGGCGGAAAACACTTTAAACTGACTTGCTGCACAAGACTGTATCGAATAAAGCAATTGCAATTTTTGCAAACAAAGTGGGCAGTGCACCCACAGCAGAGCTGCAGGCAGGGTATGAAAGGACCTTGGCTTGCCACCAAGCAAATGAAATTTTTAAAATAAATCCACACCTCCCCTCCCACTCAAACCTCCCCCCCTTTGAAGCACTATCAGAAAAGAAACCCTAACAAACTGCAAGAGAATAAAAAAGAATAAACTGTGTTGCTATTCCCCACAGCAGAGAATGAAAGGAATTATTATTATTTCCTAAAAATTCAGTTGAATCAATTCCCTCCCTGCCTGCCTAACTGAAATCTAAAGGCTCCGCGAAATCGAAACTAGTCTAGCACAACAGCCAGCTACACACAGCCCTCTCCCACCCACATCCAAGCCCGGACTGCGACTCTTCTGGGAGTGCCTTGGCTTTTTATGCCCTCTTGCACATCCAGAAGTGTCAGTCAAAACCTGGCCATGCGATTGGTAGAATGGGTCCAAAAATTTGCATGGTCCCATCCCATGGCCAGCCCATCATTGCGCAGGTGTAAAAAATAAAAATAAAAATAAAAATAAAATAAAATAAAATCAGTGTGACCTTTTACTGCTATTAAAAAACCCACTACTGCTACTGTAAAAATTCAAGCATTTAAAATAGCTAATTTTCGCATGTTTCTGTGGTGCTTTGGTGGTTTTTTTGGACCACGATTTCAAAAAAATATTGTGGACGCCATTTTGGATCCCCCCGCACCGCATGGCAAATGGAGATGCCGAGGATGCCACCTCCCAGCCCGGTACCAGCAGCCCAGGACAGGAGGGGGGAAGGCTGGGGACCCCCCCCCCAGACACCACCCCTCTGGTAGGTGCCCTCAGGCAGGCATATTTTCGCCTGCTTTTTTGGCCGGGAATCGGGTTTTTTTTATTTTAAAAACTTTTTTTCTGTGCCGCTTGGCATCGCGCGATCGCCGCGCGATGCCAGGAATGACAACGACAAATCAGACCCAATTTTTCTTTTTTTTGGTTCAAGTTCGACTTCTGACAGCTTAATTGTTGTTACCGTTTCCGTTACGTAACGGAAACGATATCCGAAAACAGAAACGACAATTTCGCCAAGTCGTGTCCATGTCTAATCACCATTGGTGGTGCTCTGATTTGGGTCCCTAGATGAATGGTACCTTCATCTATTCCATGATGGCAAACCTTTTAGAGACTGAGTGCCCAAACTGTGATTCAAGACGGACAATTTTTTTGCAAAGTGCCAATACGTCTATTTAACCTGAATACAGGTGGCTTTGAAGGGGTGATGTTGGGTGTCCACAGAAATGGCTCCAAGTGCCACCTATGGCACCCATGCCATAGGTTCGCTAACCCTGATCTAGTCCCTATGTGTTTGTGTTGTTATATGTTGTGTTCTGTTTTGTATTCTCTAATAAAGCTTGCTTTCATCCCTCACACTGAGGTGTGACAGTGCCGTTTTCACACCAACATTTCAATCTATCAACTGGAACCATCAAAGTTTAATCAGAAGTAAATAGTACTGAAGGTAGTAAGGCCTCTCAACAAAATTTGATGAAACTAATATGGCACAGTAGATTTTTTTAGGACTAACAAAGGACAGTTTACCTTGGTGAACCTCCAGGATTTCTGAAGATTAATCTCATGCTTTGCTTTGACATAACTGGCATGTATTTGGCACATATGCAGTCATTTTGCATAACTGATGAATAATGATTCTAAGCAAGTTTAGGGCTCTTTCGCAATCTTCAATATATTCAGTGCAAAAGGTATGTTAGTCTCTGCACAGAATGGCATATCAAATCAACACATATGGAGTTACTGTGGTGGTGGTGGCGATATTTGGGGAAGAGAAAATGTTGACATATTGTGGGAAGGCAGGATTCTCTAGAAGAGACAATAATTTTGGGAAAGGTTGAAGGCAGCAGGAAATGAGGAAGACCGATTGCAAGATAGACTGGGGGCTGTTGAGGACAGGACATTTTGGAGATCACACATTCATAGGGTCACCTCACAATAAGTTAGAGATGCCATGACACTACATAACAACAACAGCACCAGGGCTGTCTGTGGCTACTGACTAAATGACTTTAGAAGGGGGAAATTTATATATATATATATATATATATATATATATATATATATATATATATATATATATATATATATATATATATATATATATATATATATATATATATATATATATATATATATTTGAGGAAGCTTCAATGACAGCACACACTCCTGACTGGCTGCCGACATGGCCAATTTGGAAGGAAGTGAACTTCTATTTCTCCTGACTTCTTTGCTTTGAGGCAGGGTCAAAAGGCTAAAGGGCATCTGCTTCCTACTAGAAGCAATGTTTTCAAAAATGCTCCAATGTGTGCTTTAAAAAATTAGGTAGGACAAATAAAAGGAGGGCTTCCGAGAGGAACACATTAGTCAGTTCTCAGCTGGCTCTGAGAAAGCAGCATCTCTTTGTGAGTGTGTGTTTTCCCATCCCCCT
Organism: Phrynocephalus guinanensis; assembly: GCA_037367245.1. Classification (NCBI taxonomy): domain Eukaryota; kingdom Metazoa; phylum Chordata; class Lepidosauria; order Squamata; family Agamidae; genus Phrynocephalus; species Phrynocephalus guinanensis. The sequence continues at coordinate 28,222,917 of CM074736.1, forward strand.
TCCTGTAATCCAGATTTGTTCGGCTTTGGAACCTTTTCAGTGAACTCCCACACATTGCCCCCCCACTCGGAATGACGAGGCGAGGCAGTGTGTTGGGGTAAACTGGGCCACACTTTATTAACAAACAACATCATAACAACAACAGGAGGGGCCAAGCATCTTCTCATATGGTCGGAACCCCGGGGTCTCCCGGGACCCCTCCGACCGGCAGCCTTAGGCGAGCCTTAAACCCCCAGGTGGTGCCGTCATGGGACGGCACGGCCCAGGCCGGTTAATTTGGTTTCCACCTCCCTGCCTGTTATTCTCCAAGCTGGGTAATTCCCAGTGCAGGGAGGCACTTTCCCTCTCCCACCGCAGCCCCGTGACCTCCCGGCCCACCGTGCTGTGGTGGAGGGGCGTTTCCTCCTCCTTGCCTGTTATTCTCAAAGCTGGGTAATTCCCAGCGCAGGGAGGCGCTTTCCCTCTCCCACCGCAGCCCCGTGACCTCCTGGCCCGCCGTGCTGTGGTGGAGGTGCGTTTACCTTTATCTTGCCAATGGTATGCTCCCTGCTGCCCTCCATGCTTTTAGCCGCCAAAGTGTGACCGGTACAACATTTCATCCACCTCTGAAACTTGAGGAACCAGTGTGGGATAGGCGAAAAATCCCCGCTCTCCATGGCCAATCTAGAGTGCGGGTCAAAAATTCCTATCCGGCCCCAAAGCAGGCGACCAGGTAAACTCACACTAGTCCTAACGCGGTGGGTGGGTGGGGAACGCTGCTAAGGCTGAACTGGTGGCTGGGGGGGAGGAGCCACCCTTTATAGGGCGCTCCTCCCCCCGCCCCTGCAGGACATACAGGTCCTGCCTCGCCTCCTTGTCCTCCTCGGGCGGGGCAAATCGGCTCCGCGGGTGGACAAGCCTCCCGCGGAGCTAGCATTGCCCCCCCACTTGGAATGACGAGGCGAGGCAGTGTGTTGGGGTAAACTGGGCCACACTTTATTAACAAACAACACCATAACAACAACAGGAGGGGCCAAGCATCTTCTCATATGGTCGGAACCCCGGGGTCTCCCGGGACCCCTCCGACCGGCAGCCTTAGGCGAGCCTTAAACCCCCAGGTGGTGCCGTCATGGGACGGCACGGCCCAGGCCGGTTAATTTGGTTTCCACCTCCCTGCCTGTTATTCTCCAAGCTGGGTAATTCCCAGCGCAGGGAGGCACTTTCCCTCTCCCACCGCAGCCCCGTGACCTCCCGGCCCACCGTGCTGTGGTGGAGGGGCGTTTCCTCCTCCTTGCCTGTTATTCTCAAAGCTGGGTAATTCCCAGCGCAGGGAGGCGCTTTCCCTCTCCCACCGCAGCCCCGTGACCTCCCGGCCCGCCGTGCTGTGGTGGAGGTGCGTTTACCTTTATCTTGCCAATGGTATGCTCCCTGCTGCCCTCCATGATTTTAGCCGCCACGGCCGCGGGCCTAGCCTTGCTATGGCCCCGGCCCCCCCACCAGCAGCTCACCCTTCGACCAGGCCCCTCCTCCAGTCTTGCAGGACTCCTTCCATGCCCACATCCGACAGGTGCACCCCGTCCGGCCTGTAGAGCTTCGTCCTGCGCACCTCCATCTCCGGGTGGCCCAGCTCAGCCCCAAATTCCTTGCAGACTGCCCTCCAAACCTCCTGGTTCACTCCCTTTCTGGAGCGATCAATCTTTTGTGGGTCACAGTCTGCCCTCAACACCTGCCGTGGTATCAGGGTGGACCAGAAAATTTTTGCCGCCGGGAACCTGGCCTTCCAATCTGCCAGGTCCCGCAATACCTCTAAGACCCACGACTTGCCTGTCCGGGTAGTCAGGTCGTTTCTCCTCAAGTGGGTTAGTGAGAAATCCGGCGGAAGGCCCGGGCCACCGCTATGGCCGTACCCAGGAACTCCCGACCCCTCATCCCCCTTTTTCATCGCCATTCAATTATGGCACGACTAGCCAGCCCCAAATTTAGCCCCTAGCCAGCTCTGATGGCGTACTTCTCCGCCCAGTCTACCTAACTGTTCCCCACAAAACCCCTCTCGCCCGGCGGGCGCTGCTCTCAGGTCCTGGGAAGACAAAATTAACCCATGAACTGCCAGTCACAGCCTCCTGGCCCTGGAACGAGAACAAAACAGGTTAGAGCGTCGGCAACGGCCGCACGTACCTCTTGTAACAGTGAGAGGCCCACCTCCCCAGCCGCCTTAACATCCAGCTCCTCCTCGATTAAGCTGGGGGCGTCTGTGAATGACCCCCGCTAGGTTTACTCCCTAGAGGGCGTAGGCAAGTGATGCCCACAGGGAAAGGCACAGGCGCCTTACGGCGTGGCTGTCACTGCCCCCCCCGGGGTAGCCCGGGGCTGCACCGGTCCCGGCCATGGTTCCATTCCCTTCCAGCCATATGGCCGCTCGCTGACTAACCCGACAACAGGCCAGGTGCCCCCATTGGGGGGGGGGAATCCTGTCAGAGTTGGCTGATGCTGGCCTGGCCCGCCCCCTGGAAGGTGTCGTTGCATCGTTCTCCGTCCCACCTGGGGGGCGCCAACCCAGATTCCTGGCCACTGGTAGCCGGGCAGGCGGCACCCGGGCCGCCCCCTGCGCTGGGCAGGTCGCCCGGCCCGGAAACCACCCCCCGGCCAGGGCCAAACAACAGTGGGCGCCGTTTCGGGTGTGCACGCCAACTCACAGAGTGCTGTGCTCCGTTGCAGGCCTCGGGGTCCGGACTCGGCTGAAGCCTGGCCGTACCCCGCGGCCAGTCCTGTGGCTGCTTCCACCTGCTCGGGCACCCGCGAAGACACCGCCTAGGCTGCAGAAACAATACTGGCAGATCCCACTAAAACGGACACAAGAGAAGAAATGCATGTCATCATCAGCCATCAGTAGTTTACGCTCTGCCATCCTCTGAGCCTTGGCCTCACTTGTAGGAAGCCCGCCCCTCTAAGACACGGCCGTCCCCCGCCTTTCCGCGCTCCCATGCTCCAAACGGGATAACTTCTTCCAAGCTGCCAAAAACCCAGGAGACTCCTCATCCGATGAAGAGGACGGATGAGGAAGGGGGGTGCTGCCTAGGCCTTTTCTTGGCAGGGGCCTTACCATTACCCTTCCCACTGGGGCCCCCCTCCTGAGACGGCATAGCCGAATATAAGGAGGAAACAGTTGAAAAGGAACCAGCGGCGTGGGCGTGGCACCAACCAAAAACGGATTTGAAGAGAATGAGAAGGGTGGCCCCGTGATGTAACCGCGGACCCAATTGTGGTGTGTAACCGCCAACTCGATTCATGGCACCTGCCTTCACGACCAAGGACCTTGAGCGGATTCCGCCGCCTGGGCCGCCCCTCTTGCCGAAGAAGTAAATCCAATACGGGTTTTTGGATGAGCCGATGGATATAGTCCATCTGGATTGTCCAAAAGGCTTCTGACACAGTCCCTCACCAAAGGCTGCTGAGGCAATTGTACAGTCAGGGACAAGAGGACGGGTCTTCTGATGGGCCGAAAGTTGCTGCCAATGGAATTTTTCAGGGAGGGAAGCGACCAGCGGTGTGCCCCAGGGCTCTGCCCTGGGACCGGTGCTTTTCAGTATGTTCGCCAGGAACCTGGAGGCAGGGATAAACCGCGAGGGAGGGGGCAGGTTTGCAGATGGCACCAAACTTTTCGAACTTCCTCAGAGGGCCTGTAGTTGCTAATCTCTTTTGCTGTCAAGCTCCATTCCATCCGGATGGGCCCACTGACTGTTCCTTTGAGGGCTGGGGGGTACCCCGCCCCCCCAGGAGAGATGCCTTAATTATAACTGTGGCTCGGTCTGCTGGTATGGGTTCTGTTGCCTCTATGAGCCAGGCTGGGCAGGATCTAGAGGGGGGGTGGCCCTGTACTGATTAGGTGACCCGTAAAGCGTGTCACCAATGCCAGACGGGGCAATGCAGACCCTTACCGCCCCATGGTGGTCAAAGTGTCCACAAGCGGCCTACACTTTCGATTTTAACATTACCACAAAGTGGTTGCAGGAGATGCTACTCAGGGGCCTATCCCTGCAACCGGCCCTGGATGGACTGCAAACAATACCTCTTCCCGAGGTCGGCGAACTGTGCACCCAGCCCGCTGGGGGGGGCAGCGTGCAGCCCGCACCCCGCAACCACATCCGCAAACCGCCCAAAGACCACCCAAAGCGGTATGGGGCGGTATACGCAGGGCACTTTGCTCTCGCATGCGCTGGTCTTGGTGAAGAGTTTGGATTGACTCCTACCAATCCGTGTAGCCAAGGACGGGCCTTTGGCCTGAGCGGGCACAGCTCTTCTGATGTTCGTACTATGGTGATATATAAGGTGCACACCTCGCGTTTGCAATTGAAGGCCCGCTGCTGAGCGCCTACTTCTGTACACCACGTGTAATTGGCCCGTGGAACTCCCTGCCACCGGATGCGGAGATTGCATCCGGGCTGGGGGAAAGTCCCTCCCAAGTTACAAACGATGATGGAGACGTGTCCCCACTCACCGCTAAGGCCGTGGAACTCCCTGCCACCGGGTGCGGTGCTCGCCACCCGGCTGCAGGAGGGGATCCTCCCAAGTTACAGTCCCCAATGGAGATGTGCTATCTGCAGGCCTAAAACCATCGTACTCCGAGGGCTAGGTGCAGGGTAGTGTTATTAGGAGCCCGCGATGCCATCTCCTGTGCTCCCCAAACGCCTCTAGTGGGGCCACTGTGAGCCACAGAAAGCCGGATTAGATGGGCCTCTGGCCTGGTCCGCATGGGTCTTCCCATGTCCCTTGTCTATGGGCCCTCCTAACAGAGGCTGGTGTGGCCTTGGTGGGTCCGCCGCCTAGGGTGGCAGGCGCCAGCCTCGGCTGAGGGGATGAATAGGCAGGTGCCAGCTGCCCCGGGCCAAGGCCCCCCCGGCTGCCGCAGTTTGGGCCCACCGTCGGGGAGCGGCAGACAACTCACCCACCCCCAAGGTTGATGGGATTCCCCTTATACCTTCCCTGGCAAGCCCCCCCACGCCTGGGCCGCCAGTTAAGGCCTAGCCCAGGAACGTGGGAGGGCCAGCCATTGGCCGGGGCCCGTGGGCTCCGACAAAACCTCCCGCCTGGCAACTGCGACCTCCACGCACGGGCAATCGATTCGGGCAACCCTCCCCAAGGCCTACCAGCTGGGCCTCGCCGGGGCCGTATCCTCTCTCACGCCCACGCGGTGCGGCCTGCATTGGCTCGGGGGAAGGGTGAGGAGTCCGCCCGCCAACCCGCGCCCCCCGCATGGCTGGCCCGGCGCCTCCCCTCCCCCGTCGCGTTTCGATGGCATCCCCCCCTTGGCCCGATGGACCCCCCCATCGCTGGTCCCGTCCAGTTCGAGAAGGGAAGGAGGGGGCACCCGGCCGGCTCTACCGCCGTGCCGCCTAGTTCCGCTGTGGGGGGGGGGGGGGGCTGAGAAAATAAGGGCGGGGGTGGGTCCCCGGTCAGCCTCGCTCACTGTGAGGGGGAGGGCCGATGCCGCTCCCCCCAATCCGCTGTCGGGCCGCAGCCAGGTAGATCGGCTGCGCAGTCGCTCTCCTCGGCGCTCCGCCGGCTTCTGTCGCTCTCGGGAGGCCGGGGGCCGCGCCACACCGGGCCCGCCGCCACTGCGGCCTCTCCACATGGCGCCCGCCGCGGCGCCCGATCTGGCGGGGCGGGGGCTAGCGCCCGACTCCCCCGCGCACCCCGGGCTCCACGCCCCCGCTCACCTTGGGGGGGGAGGGCCGGAGCCGCTCCCCCCATCGTAACGAGGCTGCGGAAGCGTCGCCAGGCTTGCCCGACCATCAGCTGCTTTGCGCAGTAGCGCAGCAGCAGAGGCCGGGAGCTGGAAGCGCGGCAGCGCCCGTCGCGGCGCCGATCCCGCGGTGCGCCGCCCGGGCCCCACGCCCCCGCGCCCCTGGGGTGGAGGCCGCAGCCATTCCCCTCCAGTCGGAGCCGGGGAAACGCAGCCGGGCTCCCCGACCATCAGTTGCTTTGCGCGGTAGCGCAACAGCAGAGGCCGGGAGCCGGAAGCGTGCAGCGCCCGTCGCGGCGCCGATCCCGCGGTGTGCCGCCTGGGCCCCACGCCCCCGCGCCCCTGGGGGGCAGGCCAAAGCCATTCCCCCCCAGTCGAACGGCGTCGGGGAAACGCAGCCGGGCTCCCCGACCATCAGCTGCTTTGCGCGGTAGCGCAGCAGCAGAGGCCGGGGGCCGGCCGAGACAGAGCTGCAGCAGTGCGGCCAAGCTCCCCCGACGATCAGCTGTGCCTCGCGGTAGCGCGGCAGCAGCGGTCTTTGGGAGCCGGTCGGGCCCCGCCGCAGGGGCCTCGCTGCCGATGCGGCCGCCCATGCGGCCTCTGACATGGCGCCCGCGGCGCAGGGCAGCGTTCGGCAGGAGATACTCCCCCGAACGCTGCTAAGGCTGAACTGGTGGCTGGGGGGGAGGAGCCACCCTTTATAGGGCGCTCCTCCCCCCGCCCCTGCAGGACATACAGATCCTGCCTCGCCTCCTTGTCCTCCTCGGGCGGGGCAAATCGGCTCCGCGGGTGGACAAGCCTCCTGCGGAGCTAGCATTAGTTCAAGTATCAGTCTTTAGGAAACAACAGGTCAGCGAATCAAAAGAGGGAAGTCCCAGTTATCTATCCTCTACCTCTTTTGCTCCCTATAAGCACACCATCCCTTGTGCAATCATGGTTGCTGACTTCCAGCTCTCCTCTTCAAAGAGATGCATGCAAATGCACAAGACTTGCCTTCTTCTGTATGGCAGGCTTGGGAATAGCCTAGTGAGAGCAACCCAGAACTATTTTTCTGGCATGCCGTTAAAAAGGTTTGCTTGATATTCTGTTTTTCTGATTGCTCTCTTAAGTTCTATGAGTTTGGGCTAATATCTCCCAAAGTAGCTGATACAGCCACATTAAATCTTCTTCTCTTTTTTGCTTTTATTAATATTGTGGTGTATATCATATAAAGCCAAACAAACCAAAAAGAGTAAAAAAGGCCCAAGCACGTCTAACTCAGTTTTAAAAAATACATAGATATAATACATAGAGTTATAATGGAAGGGAGGACACCCACAGTGGGACGATCATTCTAGAAAAATATGTTTTGTACATTCATTGAATAATCGGAGCACTTTATCTCTTTATGCAATGTTGCAGTTTTTTAGCCCCCAAAAGGATGAGGATACACTCCATTGGCCATTGATTCATTGTCAAGAAAAAGGTAGCTAATTTAAAAGAATGGGCACATCTGCAAAACCCAAGGATTACTCCAGAATGAAACTGATACAAGTAAATTACTAAACTTTCCCACCCCTCAAAGAACAAACTGTAACTGAATGACAGCTAAAATTCTGTTTCCTGCAACCAGTACAAGCTTGTGCAAGCAGAAACTCCCCTTATTCTCATTTGGAGATTCCTCCTTTCATAATGGCAAGCCAGATATCACATAAAATGTCACCAGTGGAACAACATCCTACTGGTCCTGAAAAGGATCCTGGCCATTATATTTCAGAGACACGTCAGATATTTTACCTCTCTGGCAATGAGCTAACTGTACTCAAGCCTTGACTGAACTGAGGTTTTGCTGTCTCATATGCATTGTATACACAGTAGAGATGGGCACGAAATGCCGAAATGGCATTTCATTCCGTTATCCGTGCCCTGGGCCCCCGTTTCTTTTTGTTGAATATGAAACAAATTTTTAATATAAAAATTCATTTTGTATTCATTTTGTTTCGGGGGCAGGTGCCGCTAGAGTCGGCAGCAAGCCTCCCAGGAGAGCATTCCCATGTCAGTGGGGAGAGCGGTCCCACGGCAGCGGGGAGCTCTCTGGGGGGTGGGCGCCACTGGAGCTAGCGGCAAGCCTTCTGGGAGAGTCTTCCCGCGGCAGTGGGGAGCTCTCCTGGGGCCGGATGCTGCTGCAGCTCGCGGCATGCTGGCCAGGAGAGGGTTCCCGCAGCTGCGGGGAGCCCTCCCGAGGCCGGGAGCCACTGGAGCTGCCCGGAAAGCCAGCCAGGAGAGCAGTAACGCAGCCATGGAAGCACTGTCCTGGCCTGCTTGCCGATGCTGGCATCACCATGGAGGGCTGGGGGGGTTTACAAAGCCTGCTCTTCCACCACCCCATCAGTTGGGAGGACAGAGCAGGCTTTTTAAATCTTCTTCCCTCCCAAAGCTAGCACCGAGTGGCGACTGGGCGCTAGCTCCGGGAGAGGGGAAACTGGTGGGGAAAGCACACTCTTCTTCCCTCCACCCCGTGTGGTGGAGAGAAGAATGCGCTCTTTAGACTTGTTTCCACTCCAGCCTCCCATCATGAAACTAGCACCAAGCAGCTCTTTAAATCTCCCCCCCCCAGCCCTCCTGGGGGTCTCTTCTTCCCTGCGCCGGATGATAACACTGGGTGCCCTGTCATCCGGCACAGGGAAGATCCCTTTAGAGAGACCCCCGTTCATGCCTCTGCATCCAGAGGCGCAAACGGGGGTCTCTTCTTCCCCCATGCTGGATGACAGCACCGGGTGCACTGTCATCTGGTGCAGGGAAGATCCCTGGCGTGAATGGGGGTCTCTTCTACTTCTCCGGGAGGGGGGAAAGTGGTGGGGAGAGCATCTCTATAGGGATCTTCCCTGCGCTGGATGACAGCGTGCCCAGCACTGTCATCCAGCATGGGGAAGACCAGACCCCCGTTCGCACCTCTGCATGCAGGGAGTGAACAGGGGTACCTTCTACTTCTCCCTTGGGATAAAGAAGACACGGCCTCGGCTCCGCTTGTGGAGATGAAACCGTGGCCCTCTCTTGACTGCCCTCCGCTGCACGGGATGACAGCTGAGCTGGCTGTCAACCCCTCGCTGTGGAGATCAGTTGCGACTCGTGAGACAGCCGTGGCCTCACCTCCGTTTGCGGCGGCGAGACAGCGGCCTTCTCTGGACCAATCTCCGCAGCGGGGAGGTGACAGCTGAGCCAGTTGTCATCCCCTTGCTGCGGAGATCGGTTGCAAGAGAGCCGCGGCCTTGCCTCCACTTGCGGCGGTGAAACTGTGGCCCTCTCTGGACTGATCTCCACAGCGGGGAGGTGACAGCCGAGCTGGCTGTCACCTCCCTGCGGCAGAGATCCATTTAGAAAGAGCCCCGGTCCCACCTCCACGTGTGGAGGCGAGAACAGGGCTCTCTCTATACTGTCCTCCCCTGCTGGCAATGACAGCTGGGCTGTCATTGCCAGCGGGGAAGAATGAACCAAACCTAATCAAACTAATCTTTCCAGTTCTGTTTGTTTCGTTCCTAAACTACTCTGGGCTTTGTTATTCGTTTCGTTATGTAATGAAACAAATAACGAATAATGAAACAAAAAATCATTTCGTGCCCATCTCTAATACACAGTAGAGGAGTGAAAAAGTGCACCAAAGTTGCTTATTCCCTGTTAAGGCAAGTTTTATCGGACTGCCTGTTGAGGAGCTGGCTGCCCTCAAAAGAGCTCTTGCCCCCAAAGAGATGAGAAAGGCTTTGGGTCTGGTCATCATCCCAATGTATTGTGATACATATCTTTGTGGGAAACTAGGGTTTCCCCCTTTTTAAAAAAGCTATGAACACACGCAGCAAGAACAGAACTGGCTAACTGATCGGAAAGGTGCAAACCATCCCAAGAAGTGTCTACCTTTTAAAGGTCAGTGTAACTGGGAAGCAGCTATTGTGTACAACATTCTGTGTCACTGATGTGCAAAGATTGGTCTTATATGTGCAAAAACAGTAGAAAACTATCCCAACAACTTGTAGGCATGGAGAAAAATGCCAATGCTCTTCATTTTCATCAAGCAAGGTTTTATGTTCCTGTTACATGGAACATATTTCTCTGACTGAATATGTCACAGCTTAAAATCCATGGAGACAGTGAGTATCAAGGCTGAAGCCACAGCCCACTGATTAAGCAAAAGAAAGCAGTTTAATTCTTAATCTTGTTTATTTTTTTTTAAATTTTACACAAATTAGGGAAGGCTGGAAAGGAAAAGGGAAAGAAATCTTCTGGGCTAAGGCCTTTGTTGTGTTCAGGGCTACATGGCCTGCAAAGCACTTTAAGAACATAAGAACATAAGAATGTAAGAACAGCCTTGCTGGAACAGGCCACAGACCATCAAGTCCAGCATTCTGTCTCATACATTGGCTCACCATTTGCTTCAAGGTATTCCCAAGCAAATGTCTTCACCTGCTTATGATTCCCCGCAAATGGCATTGAGACATATCCTGCCTATCTCTCCAACCCAGCGGTTGTCCTTAGGCATGCATAATGATAGCCATTGATACCCTTGTTCTCCATGAACTTGTCTAATCCTTTCTTAAAGCTGTCAAGGCTGACAGCTGTCATCACTTCTTCTGGCAGGGAGTTCCAGAGACCAGTGATCCTCTGGGTGAAAAAGTATTTTCTCTTATTTGTTTGAGATCTACCACCCAAAAGTTTCATGGTGTGCCCCCTAGTTCTGGACCTTCTGGACTGGCTTGTGCTAAGGGTCAAATAAAGCCCCAAATCCTGGCCCTATTAAATTGGATCACAATGCATTCTTTCTTAACTGGTGAAACATTTGAAAGGCAATTCACTAATTGGGATAATGATAAGAAGAGCCCTCTGTAACTGGCAGATTGATAACATCTATGTATTTAAATAACTTAGTTAAGGAACATGTTGAGTTCCCAAGGACACAGTTAGGTGTCCTTAATTAATTGATTGTCCAGCATCTGTACAGTAACCCCCCACTCTTTCACAGTTCATATACTGCAGTCCTGGTATATGACTTCCGGTTCACTTCTGGTTTACAGAAAAGCATTTATGAGTCCTCCGACACACCTAGAAAGGCCCTTGGAGGACCCCAAAGTGCTTTCAAGCAATCCAGAGGTCACTTCCTATTTTCTGAAAGTCATATCCGGTTTGTGGGAAAGCCCTTTTGGAGCCCAAGAAAGCCCTCGCAGGCCCGTTTGGGGCAGCACCAGGCTGGGGGTAAGTACAAGGACCCCCAGATGGGCACTCCAGGCCTGACCCAACCTGCATCCGCATATTGCAGATTTTCAATTATCGCAGGTCAGGTTGGGTCCCTAACCCCCACTATAGGTGGGGGGTTAGTGTATAAACAAATAATCTTCCCAGGTGATAAGTACATAATAAGCACCTGCCTTCCCAGACAGTTATTTGGCAGGTTAAGGAAAGGATGCATGAAAAGAAGCAAAACAAAACCCTAACTTTCATACAAGAATTTTAAAGATTTATATAAAAATATAGATGTATTTTATTTATTTATTTATTTATTTATTTATTTATTTATTTATTTATTTATTTATTTATTTATTTATATACTATACCAACCAGCAACAAGGCTACTCTGGGTGGTTAACAGAATTAAGCAAATGCTGAAATACAAACCATAAATAGTGAATTAGCCAGTCCTATTCATGTATGGCTTTTAGCATTTTATAACTATGTTTCCATTTCTGTACAAAGTAGAGATGGGCACGACTTAGCGGTATTCCCGTTTCCGTTTCCGTTACTCGGTTCCGTTACTCTACGGAAACGGTAACGGGAATTACTCCGCCAGACTTCGAGCTCGAACCGACGAACGAACAATTTTGGTCTGATTTGTCGTGCTCGTTCCTTGCATCGCGCGATTGTGCGATGCCACGCGGCACAGAAAAAAAGTTTTTAAAAGTTAAAAAAAACCCGGTTCCCGGCTGAAAAGCAGGCGGAAAAATGCCTGCCGTGCCTCAGGGCACCTACCAGAGGGATTGTTTCTGGAGGTCCCCGGCCTCCCCCCCTCATCCCGCGTCCTGGGCTGCTCTGGTGGGACTCGCCGCAGGCTCGCAGCCAGCAAAAAGCCCAGTCTCGCCGCCGGCCACCCGCAATTAAAGCGCAAGCAAGCGGCACGGACGGCACAGGAAAAAACTTTTAAACTCTCCCCCCACCCATTCCCGGGCCAAAAAAGCAGGCGGAAAAATGCCTGCTTGACTAAGGGCGCAGGGCACCTACCGGAGGGGTGGTTTCTGGAGGGGGGGTCCCGCCTCCCCCCCGTCCTGGGCAGCCGGACTCGAGTTGCCATTTCGCCATGCCATGCGGTGCGGGCGGGGGATCCAAAATGGGGCGGCAAACGCAATATTGTTTTTGAAATCGTGGTCCAAAAACACACAAGCACAACAGAAACACGCGAAAATTTATAAACTGCCAGATTTTTCACAGTAGCAGTGGGTTTTTTCTTGCAACAAAATGTCTCTCCTCTCCTCCTCTGTCCTCCATTGATTTTATTTTTTTTTTATTTTTTTTACACCTGCGCAGTGCGCAATGATGGGCTGGCCGAGTGGCCAGCCATGTGGGAGTGGACAACCATGCAAATTTTTGGAGCCATCCCACCAGTCGCATGGCCACTTGGCCATGGAGATTTCTGGGATGTGCCAAAAAGCCCCCTAAAACCTGCCCTAGCCCTAACCCTAACCCTTGACTCCGTACCCATACGTCACAGACTGTCTTCTTAGTGGGTCAGAGAGGCACCCAGAGGTGCAACCCACTAGCCCACCGTAACCTTACCCGTCACTAGCCTAACCCTAGCCATTGCACTAAGCCACCTTAAAGCCAGATCTACTTGCTTGCATTGCACTACACGCAGCAAGTACAATTCCCTTCTGTGTGAGACATGGTGGTGCGGGAGCCTTGTGCAGGGAAGGCATGACGCTATCACTCTCACACTGGTCTCACTGTCTGCACATTATGTTATGCAATATCCATATGGCTATTGCATAGCATTTTGCAGCAGCAGCAGGTGAGGAGGGGAGACCCCCATGTAGAGGGGTCTCTCTTGGAGACTGCTTCCCCTTCCTAGTGGCAGGAGGCACCCACGGGTGCCTCCAGGAGCCCACTTTCCCTTTATAGCGGGCCAGAGGAGGCACCCACCCCACAGAGGTGCCTCCAGGAGCCCGCTCCCCCCAAACCAGTACTAACGAAAACGAAAAAACGAAAAAACGAACCGACTAATTTTTGCGAATTTTCGCGAAAACCGGAAACGACCCGAAACGGGACCGGCCCGACTAACGACAACTCAAAAAATTTTTTTTCAAGTCGTGCCCATCTCTAGTACAAAGCTGTAAAGTGGAAGGAACATGTGCATCTTTTGTGCTTGCATTGCATTTATCAGGTTGCCTTAGGCACAGGTGTAAGATGACATTAGTTTGTTGCTATGAGGTTTTTTTTTTTTTTTTTTGCCGTTTGGCTGTGTTCTGGAAGTTTTTCTTCCTGATGTTTCAGCAGACTCTGTGGCTGGCATCTTCAGAGGGAAAGGAGTTAAAGGAAACTAGGAGTTCTCTCTGTGCTCTGGGTTATAAAGTGAGTGTGACTGGGGTTTTTAAAGTTGAGAAAGCCCCAGTCTCACTCACTCACTCACTCACTCACTCACCCCTACCACCACCACAAAGTTAAGCATTTATTTATTTATTTATTTTTGCACTTCTATACCACACCATTTCCCAAAGGGACTCTGGGCAGTTTACAGGAAAAATATCAGATAAATACAACTAATAAAAACACCTAATAAAAACAGCAGTGGGGGGGGCAATAATTAGGGCACTAAAAAGAAGCCCTCAACAAGAGGGAACAGGCGTAAAAAAAAAGAAAGAAACCTAAGTGGAAAAAAGGTCGCCATAAGCCTCCTTAAAAAGCAAAGTTTTTAAAGCCTCTTTGAAGGCGGGCAGGGATGATGCAAGGCGCAGCTCACTCAGCAGTTGATTCCATAATGAAGGGCCAACCACCAAGAAGGCACAGCTACGTGTTATCGACTTCCACGCCTCCCTAGGGGTGGCCACCCTGAGTGAGCGCGCCCGTGACATTCAAGTAGGCCTGGCCTCTGCTGATCTCTGAGAGATACGCTCCACCAGGTAATCAGGTCCCAAGCCGTGGAGGTTTTTGAAAACCAAAACCAGGACTTTGAACCTTATCCAGAGAGCCACGGGCAGCCAATGCAGGTGGGCTAGAACTGGGGTGATTTATTTATTTAGTATCATTTGTAGGTCACCTTTCCCTTGGTGTGGGGAGGGAGTAAGCAAGTAAAATTAAAAACACAATAAATTGCACATTAAAAAGTAATTAAACTATAATAATAATTAAAAGTGCATTAAGTGGTGTGTTTTTTTTAAAAAAAAAACAGTTAAAACTTGAAAAGCAAACTTACATAGTTGAAAATCAGTATCCCAGGACTCAGATATAGTTGTTAAAATCCTGCCTGAAGAGGTGCCTCTTCAGTTGTTGGCAGAAGAATAAAAGGAAAGGAGTTAATCTAAGATGCCAAGATCGAACACGTCACAGTCTCGGAGATGACACAGATAAGACCCTCTCTTGCATCCCCATCCAACTCTCCTGCAATGGTAGTGGGACTGAGAGAAGAGCCTTCCCTGAAAAACTTAAGAGCCAAGAAGACTCTCATGGGGGAGACAGGCTCCTTCGGAAGAAAACACTGGATTTGGTTTGCATGGGGAAAATAGCAGATGAAATTAAGATGAGGGTGGTGCTATGTAAAGAGAGAGGGGTTGTGGAAAAAGGTAAACACAGAAGGCACCAGGTTCAGTATTAAATCAGAAAGCACAACAAAAGGGTGTCGGTTTTATCGGGAATAGCAGTAGGAGAAGGAGGATTCTTTTGCATGTTCTAATTATGCCTTTTCTTTTTCTCATAGCTCTGATTTCATGAAGAAAATGGCTTGAATCAAGATCAAGAAATCTACATAACTGGTGCATTGCCTTTCTTAGGACGGGGTGGGGGGGAGCAGAGCCCTTTCTGAGGGAAATAGTGTGCCCCCCCCCAACCATAATAAACCATTTTAACACTTCTAAGAAAAATGGTGCTTTAAATGGAAATTTAGAAAGTATTTGAGGGCTTCAATTTTTCCATAAAGAGATATGAATGGCAGAAATGGGAAACAGTAGATTTTTCTGCTGACAAGGTACACAAGGTCTATGGTAAATTAGATTACTTTATATCCTATGAGATAAAGTTTGAAACTTTATATTTCCCAATGTACCCATAAAAAGTGTCTTTGATTTTAAAGCTCTTGTGTTTGTTTCCTAAAAGCTTGCATTCGGCAGTCCTTGGTTCAACAAAATGAAGGGGAAAGAAGCATAATTTAGGCAATGAGTACATAATCTACCTGTTATTTCTAAAAATATATACAATCTTTAGCCATGACATTATGCTTACATTTTCATTTTATGCTTACCTTCCTGTTTACAGCCATCAAGTGTAATTGCTTTTCTTCAATCAAAGGAAATGAACTTTTGTCAGAAAAGAACATCGGAATTGGTAATCACTCCCCCTCTCCCCCTCCCCGGTTCCTCTGTTTCAGAAACATTGTTGTTTCTTCCAGGTACATAAGGAACATCTGCAATTCTAGACAGCAATCTATGTGAACAGGAGAAGAGGGATGGTTAGCAGAAGATGTTTTAGGAGTAGGTCCACTGCACAAGCAGACCCACTTTGAAGGGAAAAACAATTTTGCTGATCAGCTGTAGTCATAAAGAGGGAGACGGAATTGCTTTTCCAAGTGCTCTCATGGGTTCCTTCTCTGTCTTCAGTTCAAACACTTTGTCTATCTTTACCTGCCTCCAGTTCCTCCTTTCCAGTTCCTTTCTTTGTCCTGTTTTTGGGCAATTTACCTGGCTTCAAGCTTTAGAATTTCCTGGCAACTACTGCTTACTCGGAATTGACAGTCAGCTTCAAAAACAGCTTGCTTCAAATTCCCATTACACCAATGGTGAGGCTTGATTGGAATCAGACTGAAGGTTGTTCATGCAGGTCAAGGTCTAAGTTGACGTTCTACTTGGCTATTGTTGTTATGACTGGGCTGGCTCTTATGTGAGCATAACTCACCCCACCTCCAAATATTTTGCCCTTGATTTTCTCCTGCTGTCCTATGAACTTGGATATCTTTAGGACAAAGTTCTTGTTGATTCTCTCTAGAAGATGATGAAATGTAGTATGATCTGTGCTCCCACTCCCATTCTTTCCAGACCCAGTATCTCCATGTGTTCAGGTAGTTGTTACAAGAAGCTCATGGTCATGTTGACAGTCCCACAGAACTGCAAGGTGGCCACGTACACATCACCCAGAAGGAACATCAGCCATCAAAAAGAATGACCAAAAATTGATTTACAAATGTACAAGTATATATGCACAATTACAAATTTGTTGTTGTTCAGTCGTTAAGTCATGTCCGACTCTTCGTGACCCCATGGACCAGAGCTCACCCAGCCTTCCTGTCTTCCACTGCTTCCCGTAGTTTGGTCAAATCCATGTTGGTTGCATCGATGACACCGTCCAACCATTTCATTCTCTGCTGTCCCCTTTTTCCTTTTGCCTTCAATCTTCCCCAACATCAGGGACTTTTCCAAGGAGTCCTCTCTCCTCATGAGGTGGCCAAAGGACTGGAGCCTCAACTTCAAAATTTGTCCTTCCAGTGAACATTTGAGATTGATTTCTTTCAGGATGGATACGTTTGATCTCATTGCAGTCCAGGGGACTCTCAAGACTTTCTTCCAGTACCACAGCGCAAAAGCATGGATTCTGCTGGGATCAGCCTTCTTTATAGTCCAGCTCTCACTTCCATACATCACTACTGGAAAAACCATAGCTTTGACTATCTGGACCTCTGCTCTTTAAGATTCTGCCTAGGTGTACCATCACTTTGCTCCCAAGAAGTAGGTGTCTTTTAATTTCATTGCTGCAGTCGCCATCTGCAGTGATCAAGGAGCCCAAGAAAATAAACTCTGTCATTGCCACGTGTTCTTCCCCTTCTATTTGCTAGAAGGTGGTGGGACCGGTGACCATGATCTTAGTTTTTTTTATATATTGAGATTCAGCTATTTTCTTTTCACTCTCCTCTTTCACCTTCATTAAGAGGTTCTTTAATTCCTCCTCACTTTCTGCTATCAGAGTAGTATCATCTGCATATCTGAGGTTGTTGATATTTCTTCTGGCAATCTTAATTCTATCTTATGATTCATCCAGACCTGCCTTTCACATGATGTACTGGCAAACCAGTATCTCTGCCAAGAAAATGCCATGGACATGGGGTCACAAAGAGTTGGTCACGACTGTAGCGACACAACACACACACACACACACACACACACACACACACACACACACACACACACACACACACACACACACACACACACTGCATATAAGTTAAATAGGCAAGGTGACAGTATACAGCATTGTCATACTCCTTTCCCAAATTTAAACCAGTCAGTTGTTCCATATCCAGTTCTGACTGTTGCTCCTTGTCCCACATATAGAATTCAAGGTGGTCAGGCATTTAAGAACTTTCCATAGTTTGTTGTGCTCCACACAATTAAAGGCTTTAGCATAGTCAATGAAGCAGAAATAAAGTAGATATTTTTCTGGAACTCTCTAGCTTTCTCCATAATCCAGCGCATGTTGGCAATTTGATCTCTAGTTCCTCTGCCCCTTCAAAATCCAGCTTGCACTTCTGGGAGTTCTCTGTCCACATACTTCTGAAGCCTCCCTTGTAGAATTTTGAGCATAACCTTGCTAGCATGTGAAATGAGTGCAATTGTACGATAGTTGGAGCATTCTTTGGTGTTGCCCTTCTTTGGGATTGGGATGTTGTCCAGTCTTTTCCAGTCCTCTGGCCACTGCTGAGTTTTCCAAATTTGCTGGCATATTTCATGTAGCATCTTTACAGCATCCTCTTTTAAGATTTTAAATAGTTCAATTGGAATGCCATCACCTCCACTGGCCTTGTTTTTTGAAATGCTTTCTAAGGCCCACTTGACTTCACTTTCCAGGATATCTGGCTCCAGGTCAGCAACTGCACTATCCTGGTTATCAGGGACATCCAGATCTTTCTGATATAATTCCTCGTGTATTCTTGCCATCTCTTCTTGATATCTTCTGCTTCTGTTAGGTCCCGACCATTTTTGTCCTTTATCATATCCATCTTTGCACGAAATGCCCCTTTAATATCTCCAATTTTCTTGAATAGATCTCTGGGTTTTCCTTTTCTGTTATTTTCCTCTGTTTCTTTGCACTCTTTATTCAAGAAGGCCATCCTGTCTCTCCCCGCTATTCTTTAGAAGGCTGCATTCAATTTTCTGTATCTTCTCCCTTCTCCCTTATGTTTTGTGTCCCTTCTCTCCTCCACTATTTGTAGGGCCTCGTTGGACAGCTACTTTGTTTTCTTGCATTTTCTTTTCTTTGGAATAGTTTTCATTGCAGCCTCCTGTACAATGTTACAAGCCTCCATCCATAGTTCTTCAGGTGTTCTGTCCATCAAATCTAGTTTCTTAAATCTATTCGTCACCTCCACTGTGTATTCATAAGGGATTTGACTTAGATTGTGCCTTACTAGCCCAGTGGTCTTCCCTACTTTCTTCAGTTTAAGTTTGAATTTTGAAATAAGAAGCTGATGATCTGAGCCACAGTCAGCATGAGGTCTCATTTTTGCTGACTGTATAGAGCTCCTCCATATTTGGCTGCAGAGAACATAATCAGTCTGATTCCGGTATTGTCCATCTGGTGATGTCCATGCATAGAGTCGCCTTTTGTGTTGTATGAAAAAGAGTGTTTGCAATGACCAGCTTGTTTTCTTGACAAAACTCTATTAGCCTTTGCCCTGCTTCGTTTGGAACTTCAAGGCCAAACTTGCCAGTTATTCATTTTATCACTTGATTCCCTACTTTAGCATTCCAGTCAGCACTGGTAGTATAAGCTTGGATTACTGTAATGTTAAAAGGGCTGCCTTGGAATTGTACTGAAATCATTCTATCATTTTTGAGGTTGTATCCCAGCTCAGCTTTTTCCACTCTTTTGTTGACTATGAGGGCTACTCCATTTCTTCTACGGGATTCTTGCCCACAATAGTAGATGTGATAGTCATCTGAACTGAATTAACCCATTCCTGTCCATTTAAGTTCACTGATGCCCAAGATGGCAATGTTCACTCTTGCAATCTCATGTTTGACCACATCCAGCTTGCCCTGGTTCATAGATCTCACGTTCCAGGTTCCTATGCAGTATATTTTGTTGCTGCATTGGACTTTCCTTTCTCTTCCAGGCACATCTACAACTGGGCGTCCTTTCAGCTTTGGCCCAGCTGCTTCATTAATTCTGGAGCTACTTGTCCTTGTCCTCTGCTCTTCCTCAGTAGCATGTTGGACACCTTCCGACCTGAGGGGCTCATCTTCCAGCGTCATATCTTTTAGCCTTTTGTTTCTGTCCATGGGATTTTCTTTGCAGGGATAGTGGAGTGGCTTGCCAGTTCCTACCCCAGGAAGTCTTGTTACAGGCCTGATTGTCACCAGTGTAATTGGCCTTACAATGATGGAAGCACAGCATAGCCTGTTGTATTCTGTAGCCTCGCTGATCAACTGGGACACAAAAGTAACAATGTCCACCCCCATTTATAAGCCTAACAAGGCTTATAAGACAATAAGGCATACAATTAAAATAATATAATCTAAACAAAAATACAATACACTATACTCAAGCATGTGCTGAATCTGCTGTCCAGATGCTCACTGTGCATGGGCAATTTCAAGGTCTCTGATCACCCTCCTTGTACTTGTCTCATAATCAGAGTTGAAATGGGTATCCCTTTTCAATGCAGGATCCCTTCAAAAGGAATACCATCTCTCTGGCAGCCCTTCAAAGGGAGAACAGTCCTTCCTGAAAGAGGACGTATGGCCACAAAAAAGCAGACTCCATCTCTGCAGTGGTTGACTACAGTGAAGCTTCAGCTCACAATGTGAGTGTGATTCTGGGCTAAGGTAGCTGGCTTGAAGTTAACTCAACCTTCTCTCCTTCTGAGGTCAATGAAACAAGTAATTTGCTCACTGAGAAAGCAATATGTAGCTTGCAAAATTAAACTGTAAGCTTCCCAAATAATGCCTTAAGTGCCATGGGGTGGTATATAAACCCCCCACACACACACACATCTTTTGTGCTGCCATCTGAACAGGAAAGTTTACCAGGAATACCAATAACTTTTCATTTTGAAAAGTAAACAAAATGGCAAAGCAGCATCAATCCAATGCATACAGATCAGATGCCAGCCAGTCACCCATACTGTAGCTTGTAGAAATCTTAAGGGTTTTTTGTTTTGCTTTGCTTTGTTATTTCACTGTATCTAGCAGCACCTACCCATTGGCCAATATAATCTGGAGAGGTCATTGTGAAATCAAAGGCGCTTTCTAGCTAAACAACAGTTGGTAACCCTAAATCTCAGATGGGCTGGATTAATTTCCAGAGGCAGGAGGGAAATAAAATTGATCCTTTCCTGGCAGATGAGATCTGTATAAGACCAACAGTACAATGCCTTTTTCTGAAGGAGAAAGCCACGTCTTTGGAATATAGGATTTTCTTTTTTTCAGAAAGCATCCACTGATGTGAAACTGGGTTTCTTTCCCAATTACAGTGGGGATTATTTGGAAATAGCTTCTTTGTGGCCTCTTTGTATGAAAGCTCCTATAGCATATATCTTCCTTGGTTGTCAAGAATAGCAGCACAACAGGATATACACAGCTTCTGATGTGCCCGAAGCATATGCATTGTCCTTTTTACAATTCACAATCCATTGAGGAGGCAGAAGAGCCACAGCTTTCTCTCTGGCCCCGGTCTCAGAACAATTTTGCTGCTCTTTTTGCTGTGGAAGACTGTGCAGCAAAAGATCATGCCTTCACTGCAAAGAGCAGTATTTTGGTACCCTGGCTGACCACGGCCCCGGAAGCGCACTTTAACCACAGCATTTTGTACCACCGCTAGGGGTTGTGTTAAAATACTTCTGTCATTGATGCACAGTTTATTACTCCTCAAACGAGGTGCGACCCCAGAAAACTTGCACCAATTTGATTCGTACCCCTTTTTCTGCCACTTCCCGTAGTTCTGCCTTGGTAATCGCATATGCTACTGAATTGTTGGCATACCAGCATGCTGGCACAATTCCCAATGGCAGTTATTGACAATGCTCCTTCGTGTAAATTTGCCCATAGAAAACTCATAACGCATGCGGGGGGGAGAGACACTCCCACATGACGACAAATAGTAGTGCTAGAAAGCCGGCATGCCGGTAATCAAACAGCAAATATTTTTTTAACAAATATATGTAAGCGTGATGGAGAAAATCAACTCAAAAAACAGGGAAATGATGTGCAGTAAGTAACTCGGGATGGACACAGTGGTGTAAGATACTCCCCTGTCATCAGGGCGCTAACTGTGCATCAAGCGTCACGAGACCGCCCCCCAAAATAGTATGCATCATATTAAGATGCACAGATAATGGTAACGAGACCGGGGCCTCTGATAACCTTACACTCCCCCCCTCATGTAAATTTCTTTGCCTCCCCTTGCAAGCCTTTCTTGGTCAACAATTGGCTCCATTTTTCAGTACTGGTTCTGTAGACCCTCTGCTATGGGGGTAGGGGGGGCTTAGCACCCTTTGTGCTCAGGTCTTGCAGAAGCTATTTCCTTCAATCAACTCTCTTTTCTTTTTCTTACTTCCTGTAAGGAAGAATTCTTCTGAAGGATCAGAAAGGATGGCCCTGAACAAGACAAGTCATTGGGCTGCAAGACTTGGGCGATTTCTGAAACATTAATTCTTCTTGCTCCTTCTCCTGCCCCCAATACCACATGGACTTGGTGAAGTTCTAGCAATGTTTTCCCCTGTATTGATTTAGAAATAAGTCCCAACGATTGTAAAGCAGGTTACCTCCAAGCAATGGTGCTTTCTTCCGACACCACTGTATCCTCTTTTTTTTTTTTACTTCCTAAATCTTTCTGGCTTGCTAATGTGAAGGTCTGCTTTATTTTCATTATATTTCTGGCTTTTTTATTACCACCCAGGTAGTGGAAAGCCACTATTCTGGGCAGTCTTATAAAACACAACATAAGCCCTTCCCATCCTCAACCCACCCTCAAGCATTTTTTTAAAAGGACAGATAGTAAGAAGTACATCAGCTGATTAATAAAATTCTTGAGAAATCAGGAGAACAAAAAGAACCCTAAATTGTGGCAATATCCTCATCAACAGAGGTGAAAAGCATAGGTCACATATCTATCTGAGGGGGAGTTGTCCTTAAAAGCTTTCAAGAAAGAACTAGAAAAGGCTTTCTTTGCTTCACAAGGAACACATCCAATCTCACCTGATTTCGGGAATACCAGGTACTGTAGTCGCCTAGAGTAGGAACTGGCAAGCCACCCCAGTAGTCCTGCCAAGAAAACACCATGGACATGGGGTCACGAAGGGTCAGTCACGACTGTAATGACACAACACACACACACACACACACACACACACTTGTCCCTACCCTTCCAACCAGCCCTCTAGTCGAAGGTCTCTATGTTCCAATTGTTTGGCCTAAATATAGCAAAGGAAATAAAGCCATTGTGTGTGTGTGTGTGTGTGTGTGTGTGTGTGTGTGTGTGAAACTAAAACTTCTCCCAGAATCAACACAAGCTAAACCGCAAAGGTCCCAGAGCAGTCAAAATCTCCTAAAATTAAAAAGTACATGCGAGAAAGTGAACTGAAAAGTAACTACACGTGAGCCTGAATGTGTGTGAAAGGATGTGACCCTGAGTCTCCTTCTTTCAGGCAACAATTGCTTTTTGTTCAACTGATACCCTTAATTTTCCTGCATTCTGGTTGTCTTTTTACCTTCACTGCTAAAATTCAGTTCTGTGTAGATAAGCTGGGAGGGGGGGATGCATGCACCGTCTTTCTATATTCCCTGAAAGTAAATCATCTCTTTGTCCTGCAACACACAATGTGATGATAGTGTCTTATCAGGAAACACTCTGGGCCCGGAGACACTGAAAGTATACAGCCTTATAGCCTGGCCATTGTTCTTCAGCTCTGCTAGAGCCTTAATGCCACAGAAATCATGTATCTGTTTAATTTGTGCTCATTCCATCATGCAAAAGTTCCAGGCTGGAAGGAATCCCTGGGCCCTTCTGCCAACCAGCAGCAGCAGTCAACACTGCTGTTCATGAAACAGACCAAAGATTTCCTTGATACCACACCATAGGTAGGCCATTCCACTGTTCAGTAATCTAGTCTATAAGCCATATGGGCCAGGCCAGGCCACATGCCCACATGGCTTTTACCTAGTTTATCCTGATACCAAAAGCTGAGGCTGATGAACAAGGCTGTTTTGAATTCCCAGCTGAACTTTATGCTTGTGATACCAGGAGAACAAAGCATACCTTGCCTCTTTGTTCTCAGCAAAAGGCAACTACTTCTGAATTCATTCTAACATCAGGAAGTCACTTGTTCAAACCACAGATGAATAAGGAGTCAGTATTATCTCTGCCTTTATCTACCCTTTCTCCTTCCTGCCTTCTTTGGCAACACCTTGCCTGATGCTTGGATATTAGAGATGGGCACAAATTTTAAAAAAATGAATTGCAAAATTTGTTCAGAAATCATTAATTTGTTGATTCATGTTTGTACAAATCAATATCCCTGAAGAATCCCCAAATTGATGTATTTTTTTTAGCAATTCTTGATTTCTTGATGTGTTGGACTATGAAATGTCCCCAAAGGCATCGAGAGACACCAAACCTGCAGAGAGGACTCCTCTATAATCCTGCCAAGATTTGTAAAGATGCATTTTCCCCAAGCCAGTTGCTAAAGACTGCTTTCCTAGGAGACTCCATTTTGTAGATGTTTAACTCTTAATGTCTGAAACCCTGTCTTTACCAAACGTTTAGGGCTTGTACACGAGAGTTGAGAGAAGCATCTCTTTAATTTTGGTTTCTATAGGTGTCCTGGGAGCCATTTTATAGGGCTTTCAAATAAAAAATGAATTAATAAATTCATTTTTGGTCCGTAAGAAAAAAATCATAAATTTGATATTCATGATTCATCATCCTTGATAGTATAGTATAGTATAGTATAGTATAGTATAGTATAGTATAGTATACTTATTTATTTATATTTATTTATTTTAGAGTATTCCTCTCCCCCCCGCCTTTCTCCTTGGAAAAGGACCCAAAGCAGCTTACAGTAATGAGGGATAATATACAGTCCAATAGAATTAAGACATAGTCAAGTATTTGAGAAAAAGGAATTGAGGGACATCTTACAGCATTAATAGACAATATTACCTTAAAGCTACAAGGTTATAAGTAGTTAAAAACAAAGTCTATGTGAACCTATATATTCATATAAAATAAACATGGTAGTCCATCATTCAGGGAAGGTCTTTGCCTGTTTCTGGAAGGACTACAGAGATGAGGCAGTCCTGGCCTCTAGTATAGTATCGTATAGTTGTATTGTATTGCAAAGGTATAGCATAGTATAGTTGTATTGTATTGCAAAGGAGATTAAAATAAAAGCAAAACAAAAACCCACAAGCCACCTGAAGGAAGCTTGTCTGCTAGAGGATTCCTGCCTGGCTGTACCTTCCCTCTGCAATATTCTGGCAGAAATCTATGAAAAATGTAATACTGAAATGATTGGGTCAAGATATTTAATGAAGCTGTATAACAGTGGGACATCATCACATGACCAGAACATGCTCCATCATTTAAAAGCATTTGAATCTTGCCCTTTTCATCCGGAATTACGTATATGACATTCCCGTAAGCTTCATGGATGCTTAAAACACTTTAAGTTGTACAAATTGCATTACATTAACAAACACTGCTACTCGGTGTGATATAGTAGACAAGAGTGATGGGCTAGGAGTCAGAGACCTGGATTCAAATCTCCACTCAGCCTTTGAAGTTTATGCAGTGGGGGTTTACAACTGGTAAAACCACTCCTTAAATATCACATTTTACTTGAAAGTCCTGTTATGATCACTGTTGAGTCAGCACAGGTTGGAGGGAAAGGAAGAATAATACTGTATGTTTGTCATCTTCACTTCCCAGCATCATGGGTTGAGCTTACCTGCTTTACTATGACTGAAGAAGTCTGTTGAGTTTCTTAGATCTTGGGGGGGAAATGTGCCAAGTGAATTAAAATATTTGGGTTTCCCAAAGAGGTATGTCTGTGTGGTTGTTTCTCTGCCAGTCAAAGAGGTGTGAAAACATTAATAGTAGAGGGATTTTAATATGTTCCCTTTAAAGGCACGAATACTTCATTTCATAAAAAGACAGGAAACATAAGTCATCTGCCAAACAAACACCAAAGGCAGTAACTTCATAAGGATTGGGGAAATATCAGTCATCATGTAAAGGAGCAGCTGGGATAGAAATGTAATGATCACTGCACAATTTCTTTTCTCAAAAGCATTGCAAATTAGATTTAGAGCTGGAAGTATATGAACACCACAGAAACCAACTGATGCACCAACGTGAAAGAAGAGCATTATAACAGTAAGAGATTTTGTAGGGTTTACCACTAAAGCAGCACAGATGAAGTTGTGTCATTATGTTGATAAAGCTGGCAAAGTTTAAAGGTCTTTGGGATTTGTTTGTGTTTGTGTATTCACATCTATAACCTTGGGATGGAAATTACCAGTTTTTCTTTTTCTCTTTTTTCTCTTTTTTCTTTCTTTTTCTTTCTTTTTCTTTTTTTGCTTTTGATGGGAATTAATGCATCCAAATTACCAATGCAAATTCCTTGTACAGGTATTTCATGAGGATTTTTTAAATGGAGTACAATACTTGAATCAAATTTCATTATTGAAGCTCATTCCAATTGTCTTTTGAATAAGAGCTTAGATAAACATATGAAGACAACTTATGGCTATAAAAGAAATATTGAAGAATAGCTTTGAAATATATATTAGATTTTACCATGCAAAAAAGTATACAGTTACACAAAGGAAGCAGTCCAATTACACTCTTAAGTTGATATTAAATACTTTATAATAGCGATCAGGAAAAGCTAAATCTCTCCTTTTCCAATTGATTATCTCATAATATAGACCAGTTACATTCTTCTTCTTCACCAAGCCATTATTTTCAAATTACTGGGCAACATATTTAATTATAAACCAGTAAAAAGATACATTTTAACACTTAACATGTCATAGGGTTTGCATAGAGGATCTCCAGCATATTATTCCAAATATTCCCCTGTGTGTGTGTTCGTTGGCTGATGTCCTATTGCACAATTATGCAAACAGGGTAACTGTTGGAAGCAAACTGCTGAATGTTAAATAATCTCTGTAGACATTATCTGTTGTACAGTATACAGAGTTTTTGCATTCTCTGCAAGAAATAAGTTTAGCAGGGCTAATGGTTGATCTAATTGAAATGGGTTATTCATATGTGCTTATTTATTTATGTATCAGCAAACAAAATCAACAGCTATTTTATACTCCCTTGTGAAGATTCAAAGCTTTCCCCCCTTTGACCCCGGCCTTCAGAGAGACAAATTTTCTTGCTTTAACCATCCAACGTTTACTAAATGTCCATCCAACATAGCATGTGTCATCTTTTTCAGCTGCCTTTCAGTCTGCTTTATCTCAGTCTATGACTCCTCTTGAAAGCACAGCTCCAACATTAGCATTAGGCCTGTTTCCCACCACTCCTCCATCCTACTGCCCCCCTCCTGGGGCCATAACTCCCACTCCCCTGGTATGGGGAACAGCCACCCTCATGGGGATAGTTCCATGTTATCTGTAACTGAGTCACTTGTTCTCTGTTGTCCACATTTCCCGGTGCTTTCCTGGCTGTTTCTCTCCTCTATCAATTTCCACAAGAGGACAGTTTCCAGGGAAGTCACTATAGTTAGTTAATACACCTCTGTCCCTTCCTTGTGTATCAGGAACTCTTCCAACTCGTGACTCCATGGGTTCCGTATTTTTATCCACTCCATTTCCACTTGAGAAGCCCACTCATCTTTCTTCAACTATGACTGCTTTCACCTGCTTCTGTTCTATTATTGCCCCCCCCTCCTCAGCCTTATCCCTTTTCATTTCCTCTCCCTTTCCTGATTTCACCCATCCCTTCTCCTTTTCCTTTTCCCTGTCGTTTTCTCTTCCTCCATCTGTTCTCCTCCAATTGCGCAGGGGGGTTGTCTCACTTGTTTCTCTGCCAGTTATTCTAGTTTAGGTGCTGAATACACTTTCTGTTTTCCATGGCAGGGGATACACTGGCCACACAAGAAGGTTCAAGTTCCCATTCTCCTTCTCACACCCCATTCAAAAGAGACCCGTAGGTTTTTTGGGAAACAATGTGTAGTCTCCAGAACCAGTACGAATACCGATTGACATGACAGTTGTGAGAACTGCCTCAGCAGTATACATGCGACTATGCATAAAAATATATTGATGTTTTTAAAAAGGGAAAAAAAGAGGGGGAAAAGAAATAATTAAAATGGTCCCTCTTATTAGGCCCTTAGAAGGACTCAATTTACAGCATCCATCTCTTGAGTCAAAGGTATGTGAGGTGTTTATGCTATTGTCACTTGGAAATTGCATATCTGTTCCTGTATTCCATCTTCCCTGGTCCCTTCGAACCACAGAATATAGTGTCCATAAACTTGTGACTAAATATTTCACTCCAGTGGACTATAATGCAGGAAAGGTCACAGTGTGATAGATTTGTTCGTCTTTAAAGTGCCACAGTACTTTCGTGGCATGAAATAGATACAGCACATATATATTTTAAGAGTTCAGTCTCCACCCATAAAATTGAACAAGGATCTGCTGTTATCAATAGGTGCTGGAGGAGGAACAAATGCAGATAGGCATATGTATTTTTCCAACATCCATAGCTAATAGCACCTGGGAAGAGGAATGCTATCTTGCAACACACTTGCAACTCCTGTGTTCTCAGTCCATATACAGTGATCCCCACAAAGCTATTATTGTCAATGAAGAAGAAAAAATATGTCTGAAAATTCAGTCTTAGATTTCCCACCAAATGAATCATTTGGCCCTTAAAAAAGGTTACGTTTAAGAGTGGGGGACTATGTCAGTGTTACTGCCTCCTGCATTAGATTTTTTTTTTGACTGCACAGTCTTTCCAGTCTTAATATGAAGATATCTGTCCATTTTGGTAAGTGCATCAAAAGAAACTGGAATTAAAATTCTTTTTTGTATCAACCTGATTAATAGAACTATTGTTAGCATGGAGTGAACTATGAACTTGAACCTGCATAATGTATAGGAAATCTTGATGACCATGATATAGCTTAATACTGATAGGATAGCTCAGTGGTTTCAGTATCTTGCTGTAGGGCCAGATGGTGAGAGTTCAGTTGCTTACTGTATCTCCAGGGTGAAAAACCAGTCTGTGTGGCCATAGGCAGGGTGCTCAGTCTCATGGTTTATCCATGCATACATGCATGTCTCCCAAACACAGAAAGCCACGGAACATGCAGAAAAGGCATGCCTTATCATTTGATATAATCTTAGGAAAGCCATTTGTAATGAAACGGTTAGCTGTTCAGAGGCAGGCTGTATGCTGACTCAGGGATGATGCTTAGATCATTAACTTCTACCAAGGTTGATCCATGACATCAGGTAAATGGATAGACTTCCATGATGGTGAATGAAAAATGAATGGCTAACCCTAACCGGGACTAGAGATGGGCACGACTTGAAAAATTTTTTTCGAGTTTTCGTTAGTTGGGCCGGTTCCATTTCGCGTCGTCTCTGTTTTTCGCAAAAATTTGCAAAAATTAGTCGGTTCGTTTTCTCGTTTTTTCGTTTTCGTTAGTACTGGTTTTTTGGGGGGGAGCGGGCTCCTGGAGGCACCTCTGTGGGGTGGGTGCCTCCTCTGGCCCGCTATAAGGGAAAGTGGGCTCCTGGAGGCACCCGTGGGTGCCTCCTATCCTCACCCACTAGGAAAGGGGAAGCAGGCTCCAAGAGACCCCTCAACATGGGGGTCTCCCCTCCTCACCTGCTGCTGCTGCAAAATGCTATGCAATAGCCATATGGATATTGCATAACAGAATGTGCAGACAGTGACTGTGAAGACTAGTGGATGGCACTGAACCCAGAGCCATAGTGAGATGCCTAACTAAGGCTCTCGCACCACCATGTCTCACACAGAAGGGAATTGTACTTGCTGCGTGTAGTGCAATGCAAGCAAGTAGATCTGGCTTAGGGTTAAGGTGGGTTAGTGCAAGGGCTAGGGTTAGGCTAGTGACGGGTAAGGTTACGGTGGGCTAGTGGGTTGCACCTCTGGGTGCCTCTCTGACCCACTAAGAAGACAGTCTGTGACTTATGGGTATGGAGTCAAGGGTTAGGGTTAGGGTTAGGGGGGCTAGGGCAGGTTTTAGGGGGCTTTTTGGCACATCCCAGAAGTCTCCATGGCCAAGTGGCCATGCGATTGGTGGGATGGCTCCAAAAATTTGCATGGTCGTCCACTCCCACATGGCTGGCCACTCGGCCAGCCCATCATTGCGCAGGTGTAAATAAAATAAAATAAAATAAAATCAATGGAGGACAGAGGAGGAGAGGAGAGACATTTTGTAGCAAGAAAAAACGCACTGCTACTGCGAAAAATCTGGCAGTTTATAAATTTTCGCATGTTTCTGTTGTGCTTGTGTGTTTTTGGACCACGATTTCAAAAACAATATTGCGTTCGCCGCCCCATTTTGGATCCCCCGCCCGCACCGCATGGCATGGCGAAATGGCGACTCGAGTCCGGCTGCCCAGGACGGGGGGAGGCCCCCCCTCCAGAAACCACCCCTCCGGTAGGTGCCCTGCGCCCTTAGTCAAGCAGGCATTTTTCCGCCTGCTTTTTTGGCCCGGGAATGGGTGGGGGGAGAGTTTAAAAGTTTTTTCCTGTGCCGTCCGTGCCGCTTGCTTGCGCTTTAATTGCGGCGGCCGGCGGCCGGCGAGACTGGGCTTTTTGCTGGCTGGCTGCGAGCCTGCGGCGAGTCCCACAGAGCAGCCCACTAGGACGGGGGATGGGGGGGGAGGCCGGGGACCTCCAGAAACAACCCCTCTGGTAGGTGCCCTGAGGCACGGCAGGCATTTTTCCGCCTGCTTTTCAGCCGGGAACCGGGTTTTTTTAACTTTTAAAAACTTTTTTTCTGTGCTGCGTGGCATTGCGCGATCGCGCGATGCAAGGAACGAGCACGTCAAATCAGACCAAAATTGTTCGTTCGTCGGTTCGAGCTCGAAGTCTGGCAGAGTAATTCCCGTTACCGTTTCCGTAGAGTAACGGAAACGAGTAACGGAAATGGAAACGGGAATACCGCTAAGTCGTGCCCATCTCTAACCGGGACCCATAAAGGGCATTCTCACTTTCTGTCTGAGCATGGCAATAATGTTGTCTTGTAGAGTTCATTTTCTCTTATGTCTCTTTCCATAAGCAGCTACTGAAGCAGCTGCCACTTGTCAACTCTTGCTATTAATATAATATCACAAGTATGATTAAGCACACTACTTAAAATGCTAAGATAGTAATAAGAAGGTGGAGGAGAAGAAGGGAAAGAAAATAAACCTCAATTATACGGTTTCCTTTGTCAGGTTCGAACTTTCCAAACTTTATCCCTGGAGCCTTAATTATTGGATTGGCTGGCTGTACATTCTCAAGTTCCTCAAGTTTCAGTTCCAGGTATGGGGTCATATTTTTTTTTGGATGATGTGAGCTTACGAATCATTTTGCTGTTCAAAATCTACACCGCTACAAAAGAACCAGCAGATGCCTCTCTGTTGAGTGCAGTGCAAGAATTCACAGGTGCCGTTCAATCCCGATTTACTACCAAAGCAAGACTAAAGGGAGCATGCTGAGCCTGATATTTGGAAGGGGGGGAAAACGGATACTCATGAAAACTCTTCTTTATCCCACAGACAAAGGCAACTGTACAGGGAAGCAAGACAAATTAAATGAGAAGCCATGGTCTCAACTGTAAATAACAAGAATTGGAAGTTTGTTAGCTCAGGCTTTTTGTGGTTGGCTCTTTTAAGATGTAAGCTTTAAAAAGAAGAAGACGACAGCTGAAGGGGGAACAAAAACTGTTTGCATGGGGTAGAAACCTTTGAAAGAAATTTGAGGACTTTCTGAAAAAGCTAACAATTATCTGTCCAGTTTGAAAAAATTGTACCTCACAAAGTGTTGTGTCAGTTGGGATGAAAATACATATGGAATGCCAATTATATGTTTTTTTCAGTGGATGGGTGTAGTCTAGTTAAGGCACAGCATTCTCTTCCATACAAAATGTTCAGATGTCCTATAAACATGAGGCTAGACAAGCCCTTGACTATATGGGGAACTGTGGTAGTGCTTGACAACTTATGCCAGGCACAACTCAACTCTGACATCCCAACACCATGGACCATGTGATGCAACCTCAATGTCTCAAAACTACCACAGGGAACCAAGGAGTACCGTAGCTGGGCAAGAGAATCAATCCTTCATGGAATCAAA
This sequence comes from Phrynocephalus guinanensis, assembly GCA_037367245.1. NCBI lineage: Eukaryota > Metazoa > Chordata > Lepidosauria > Squamata > Agamidae > Phrynocephalus > Phrynocephalus guinanensis. Next base: position 28,254,184 of record CM074736.1, read on the forward strand.
GGTCTCCCAGAGCAAGGCTTCCATGTTTCATAAGGCCTGCCTCTCTTGCCAGAGACAGCTGGAAGGGCAAGCAAATTAGGCATCAACACAGAATCCAGTGACTCACTGTAATTTTGGTATACTCAATTCCTGAGCAGTGACTGCTTGCCTCTTTCTTTTTGTGTTCCTCAAGGTTTTTGTTCACCACCTGTGTGTTTTCTGTACATTCAATGATGTGTGTTTTCTGCACACACACAAATGCTGAGTGGCAAAAATGCACTGCAGGGAGACTCCATTCTCTGTATCTTAAACTGGAAGAAGTCAATAAATAAATAAGCAGTCCAATTGTTTTGTTTCGTTAGATCAACTTGTGGCACAATCCCTTGCTTCAAAAGCCAAGATATATTATTTTTTTTAACAATTTATCTCTCTGTCTGACTTCTGTAACCACCTACAATGTTCCATACAACTGGAAACATAAAACAGCCTTAGCATTAAGCAAATACAGCTTCTGTATCAGAAAGGCCATAAACACAGAATGATCTACAATGTCCCTCACTCCTATCAGGGCTAGATGTTTTCCGTTTAACATTATTCTCACTTGTTCTGTATTTAAATGCCTTTGCGCGAGAGTTTTTAATATTTCTGCGGCTTATCTTCTGTTGGCAGAACTCTCTGCTGTTATCTCATTAGATGCAGGAGTAGCTGGTATATTATTCTGATGGCGGAATAACTTCCTCCCAACTGTTAGTATCTATAGTGCATAATTTAAATAGGTAGCTACACAAAAGGCCTTTCAAAATGATTTCCTCTTCGATACATTAGTCTCAGTAAGGCTGTGAAGAGTCAATCATCCTACCAAGGCGTGCAGATTTAAGAGACTTCTATTTAACGTTTTCTCCTCGTATTTCTGTTTAACAATATGTTATACAAACAGTTTTAGGGACATGTTAATCAATGCTCCTGTTCACAAGGTTGCTTCCCCTACCCTCTGAATGATGGAAAAGAAATCACATTAGAATGTCATCATGTGACCATAAGACTTAAACTGGCGAAATGACAATTATTTAGAAAGCAATAGCCATTTTATGTCACTGTGTTCTACAACTATATCTGTGTTGGCTGTGTCTATGGTTCATCCCATTCCTGCTTCACTCACAGCAAGGATGACCACCCCAGCTTCATCTTCTAAGATCATTCCAGCATACACAGTCGTTCCAAGACAGTCTGGGTATAGACTCGCCTTCTCAGGAGGATAGTGGCTGGCTGTGGCGTTGTTCAATTCCTGTAAATGTCTCCCATTCTCTAATCCAGTGGTCCTCAACCCCCGGGCCGCGGACCGGTGCCGGGCCGTGGAGCAATCCGCACCGGGCCGCGGCCCAAGGAACTTCAAATCATTTCCCTGTGGCGGCGGCCCGGCTCCCGGACAGGCATTAACGGCCGCCCGCGAGCTCGGCCTGTGTTGAGGTGAGCAGCGCAGGTCGGCCCGGGTGTTTTCGTCGCCGCCGCGCCTGTGTTGAGGTGGGCGGGGGGGCCGCGGCACAGGCCAGCCCGGGTGCCGCCGCGCCTGTGTTGAGGTGGGCGGGGGGGGGGGCGGCGGCGCAGGCCGGCCCGGGTGCCGCCGCGCCTGTGTTGAGGTGGGTGGGGGGGCGGCGGCGCAGGGCCGGCCCGGGTGCCGCCGCGCCTGTGTTGAGGTGGGGGGGGCGGCGCAGGCGGGGGGTGGCGGCGGCGCAGGCCGGCCCGGGTGCCGCCGCGCCTGTGTTGAGGTGGGGCGGGGGGGGCGGCGGCGCAGGCCGGCCCGGGTGCCGCCGCGCCTGTGTTGAGGTGGGTGGGGGGGCGGCGGCGCAGGCCGGCCCGGGTGCCGCCGCGCCTGTGTTGAGGTGGGCGGGGGGGGCGGCGGCGCAGGCCGGCCCGGGTGCCGCCGCGCCTGTGTTGAGGTGGGGGGGGGGGGGCGGCGGCGCAGGCCGGCCCGGGTGCCGCCGCGCCTGTGTTGAGGTGGGTGGGGGGGCGGCGGCGCAGGCCGGCCCGGGTGCCGCCGCGCCTGTGTTGAGGTGGGGGGGGGCGGCGGCGCAGGCCGGCCTGGGTGCCGCCGCCCCTGTGTTTAAGGTGGGCGGGGGGGGCGGCGGCGCAGGCCGGCCCGGGTGCCGCCGCGCCTGTGTTGAGGTGGGCGGGGGGGGGCGGCGGCGCAGGCCGGCCTGGGTGCCGCCGCGCCTGTGTTGAGGTGGGCGGGGGGGGGGGGCGGCGGCGCAGGCCGGCCTGGGTGCTGCCGCGCCTGTGTTTAAGGTGGGCGGGGGGGGCGGCGGCCCATGCCGGCCCGGGTGCCGCCGCGCCTGTGTTGAGGTGGGCGTGGGGGGGGGCGGCGGCGCAGGCCGGCCCGGGTGCCGCCGCGCCTGTGTTGAGGTGGGGGGGGGGGGGGCGGCGGCGCCGGCCGGCCTGGGTGCCGCCGCGCCTGTGTTGAGGTGGGCGGGGGGGGCGGCGGCACAGGCCGGCCCGGGTGCCGCCGCGCCTGTGTTGAGGTGGGTGGGGGGGGCGGCGGCGCAGGCCGGCCCGGGTGCCGCCGCGCCTGTGTTGAGGTGGGGGGGCGGCGCAGGGCGGGGGGCGGCGGCGCAGGCCGGCCCGGGTGCCGCCGCGCCTGTGTTGAGGTGGGGGGGGGCGGCGGCGGCGCAGGCCGGCCCGGGTGCCGCCGCGCCTGTGTTGAGGTGGGGGTGGGGGGGGCGGCGGCGCAGGCCGGCCTGGGTGCCGCCGCGCCTGTGTTTAAGGTGGGGCGGGGGGGGGCGGCGGCGCAGGCCGGCCCGGGTGCCGCCGCGCCTGTGTTGAGGTGGGCGGGGGGGGCGGCGGCGCAGGCCGGCCCGGGTGCCGCCGCGCCTGTGTTGAGGTGGGGGGGGGGGGCGGCGGCGAGGCCGGCCTGGGTGCCGCCGCGCCTGTGTTGAGGTGGGCGGGGGGGCGGCGGCGCAGGCGGGCCCGGGTGTTTTCGCCGCCGCCGCCGCCTCGCAACCCCCCCGCAACCGCCCCGCTCCGCCATCGCCGCCGCCGCGACCTCCCCGCAATCGCGCCCGCCCCGCCCCGCCCCGCCATCGTCGCTGCCGCCGCCGCTGTGACCCCCCCCCGCAATTGCGCCCGCCCTGCCCCGCCATCGCCGCCGCGACCCCCCCCCCGCGCAACCCCGCCACCGCCGCCGCAACCCCCCCCCCGCAATCGCGCCCGCCCCGCCCCGCCATCGCCACGACCCCCCCGCCATCACCCCCCGCCCCGCCATCACCGCTGCCGCCGCCGCGACTCCCCCGCAATTGCGCCACCGCCGCCGCCACAACCCCCCCCCCACAAGCGGGCCAGGGAAAAATTATCAAACATTTACCGGTCCACGGTGATAAAAAGGTTGGGGAGCACTGCTCTAATCAATGTCCTCTCACTGGACTGAGACATTAAATGTTTAGGGGTAAGCCTCACTTAAGGGAAAAAGAGGAAGAAAATGTGTATGATGCCATCGGAGGTGTTGCTCACTGTACCAAACAGAATTAAACAGAAGGATTGCAAATAGGATTAGAACTGCTGGATCACTCGGTCGTTTTGAGCCAGAGGTTGGGAGTTTGATTCCTCACTGTGCCTCCCTGACTTGGGCTGGACTCAAATGATCCATAAGGTCCCTTCCAGCATTCCAGCATTCCAGTGAAAAGAAGAAGAAGAAGAAGAAGAAGAAGAAGAAGAAGAAGAAGAAGAAGAAGAAGAAGAAGAAGAAGAAGAAGAAGATGATGATGATGATGATGATGATGATGATGATGAACTGTGAAATAATGAAGGAAAGAAAATGGTCCCAAGAAGGACAAGAATGGAACAGAAAGGAAGTGTTCATAGCAAATATTCCAGACTGGCTAAAATCAGAGACCTGTTTCCCAAGACCCATGAAACATAACACAGTATACAAAATTTTATTTCAATCTTTTTTTCCTCTTTGTTTTCAGATATGTTTTAGAATAAGATTTAAAAACCATAAACAATATTAATCTTGAACGTCATTGTTATCCACATCGATGGGCAGATGAAGTTATGTTCAGGGGCAAAGACCAGTATCTCAGACATTATTCATAATGAAAAACATTTTCCATTTATTGTTCTCAAGTGAATGTGCCTGGTTTTGCATTGGTTAAAATACCCTTTCCTTTGACACATTAAGGCTTTCCAAAACCAAGTTACATAGCTGTCAGTTGTAGATAAATTGTACCTCATTCATGTGCGTAAATCCAAGACTGGTGGATCTCATGAGTGTGCTCCCCAGGATGAGGGATGGGTCTGCCACTCTAGGCCTATAAAGAAATCATCCCATGGCAAGGGGACGGGGAGTCCTCTAAATAGCTTTCACCCTACGGCTGCTTTCTCTGGCTTCACTGTAAAACTATGGCCTTAAGACTGATTATAAACATTGCCCACCTAGTGTGTGAAATGTGGGATTAAGGTGCAGGTACAGTATATAAGTACTTCATGTAATTCAATTAATCAATTAAAAAAAACCCTATGTCTCAAAGGTGAATCCTAATGATCCCTGTGGTATAATTGCCAAGTTTCAAGTGTCTATGTTTCAGATCTTGGAACTGTCTGATAGAGTCAGAAAAATATTTCTTAATTACTATAGAAACTAAGAAAATATTAACTCTGACAGAAAAGTAGTTTTCACATCTGATCTTTTAAAGCTATGAATTGGGATGTTGAAGAATCCTGTGTCTCTTAAGATTCACTCACAAAATTAAGAGTCCCTCTAAGCCAACAAAGGGCTCGTTCACGCCAACCTGCACCTTTTAAAAGTCCTGTCAGGGGCTTCTATAACAAGCCTTGCAGCTCTAAAGTTACCAAGGTTCCTTCTGATTTGAATGCCTGATATCATTTGTTAATGCTGCCTAGATGCCCTAAGAACATTCAATCTCGCTTGATTTCGGAAGCTAAGCAGGGTCTGCCCTGGTTAGTACTTGGATGGGCGACCATCAGGGAATACCAGGTGCTGTAGGCGCCTGGAGTAGGAACTGGCAAGCCACTCCAGTACTCCTGCCAAGAAAATTCCATGGACATGGAGTCACAAAGAGTCGGTCACGACTGTAACAACACAACACACACACATCATTTGTTAATAAATGAGCTACTTCAGCATATTGACACATTGGACACTTCCCTTGCTCCTCTGAGAAGGATGAGGGGAAATGAAACGTGTGTGTGTGTGTGTGTGTGTGTGTGTGTGTGTGTGTGTGTGTGTGTGTGTGTGTGTGTGTGTGTGTGTGTGTTTGAATCTGGTAAGCCAACACTGATGCATTAAATCACATAGATTAATTTTTAAAACATTGCCTTTGTCTGAAATGCAGATTCAGTTAACACTACACAGAAAGCAAAGATTTTGATCTAAGTTATTCAGTGCACCAGCAATTGTCTAGCACAGGCAAAAACAATAATTTCACTTTCCCCTCCCTCCACCCCACATAAGGGTGGGGAACGTGTTCAATTGGCAACAGAAGGTGCCAGCAAGTCATTTGAGGTCAATATGCCATTTGAATGTGAGGATCACACCAAATATCATATTGCTGTTCCCTACAACTCCAGGTGACCATATTTGGAGTTGGACCACACCATCCCTCACCAAAAGGGTCAGTGTAGATATGCCCTTAATGAGATTATTGTGGCCATGGCCTTCACTGAACATGGAAGCACTGAGAACACCATTTAATCCCAATATGAAATCTCTGTTGAGTATAATCCATGCCATAAAATCCAGAACACTTTGAAAATAATAAGAATTTTGCAAGGTATAAAGAACCTTTTAATGACAGAGAAATCAGTTTTTTTTTTTGAAAGCTCAGTTTGCAATGCTTGTAAGGGGGATGCATATAGGATATCTAGTGTCTAAAAAGATGTCATTTGGCTACTGTATGGAAAATGTTGAATGTTTATTTTATGTTTATTTTAGTTTATGTTGCTTTTGTGATGCAGTGGTTGTACACAGCTGGCCTACAAAGCAATATTATAACTTGAGTGTATGCTTTCAGGAGTTAGAGGCGGAGGGAACACTCCGTTTTCCTCTAAAATGGTGGGAGTTTATGGCAGATGGAGAAAAAAATACTGAACTGACATTTTAAAGAACACATTCTCCATCACCAGCTTCAGCAGGTAAATGGTATTTGCCAGGTGGAAAAAAAATCTTCCATTTACTCATGCAGTCCTTCCTGAGTAAGTGAAGAGAAATGAGAAATTCAGTGCAAGCCAAGGGCCATGCCTGAAGCGGTGAGTCCCGAGTATTTCAATTTACCTACAGATCTGTCATCTAGGTATTCCAGCCACTGAACTTTTTCAAGTGAAACTTTAATTCAAGAGACAAATGACCTAGCAGCTCAGGCTTAACCCAGGAACTTCATCAGATTGCATCTCTCTCTCTCTCTCTCTCTCTCTCTCTCTCTCTCTCTCTCTCTCTCTCTCTCTCTGTAAATTCAGCATGGCTGCTCCAATCTGGCATTAGTCTGCAGGTTGAGGGTATTGAAAAAGGGAGCAAATCTCATCTCAGACAGGTTTAAAAAATTGGTTTATCTTGAATCTAGGCCTAAAAAGAAATAGGTACCAGCAACTGGGGTTCTGCTTAATTTAGTTTCTTGGCATACCTTGCTGTATGCCATGACACAACTTGTATTTAGAAGTGGCCATGGGTTCCATAAACTGATTTTGGCAGAAGAAAGGTGTTGACAAGGCCAACGTTGCTTGGGGTGCACAGAATTAGTTAAAAACAACACTCATGACATGCACTGGAGCATTTAGAGCACGCTACGTGAGTACATCAACCCTCCTTATATTAGTCTGCTCTCTGTTCGTAGAGTTGCTTGTGTTACTTCCTTCCTTCTCATACCTCTCTCTTGTCTCACCAAAGAAGAGACATTTTACCTTTGTTCTCTAGAGATGAAATGGTTGTCCATAGCTCCTGGCATCTTAGACCATAACAACATAAGAAGAGCCCTGCTGGATCAGGTCAAGGGTCCATCTAGTCCAGCTTCTTGTATCTTACTGTGGTCCCACCAGATGCCTCTGGGAGTACATGAAACAATGAGATGCCTATATTCTGATACCACTCCCCTGCATCTGGCATTTTGAAGTGCCCTCATTTTAAACCATATCCCCATCATGGGTTGTAACCTGTGATGGACATTTCCTCCAGAAATCTGTCCAATCACTTTTCAAATGTATCTAGGCCAGATGCCATTACCACATCCTGCAGCAAGGAGTTCCAACTCCAACTCAGCTAGAACTGGGACTTCTGTCACCTTTTCTGCGCTACATGTCTGGAAGTTGACTCACGGCAACTGGATTCCTTTTCTTGAGAAAGTGAAACATTTTGCTACTCATCCCAGCAGCTTCATCAACCGTGATCTCTCACGAAGTCCAGTTGCCATGACTCAACTTCCAGGTAACCTCAACCTGGATGACTGAGAATTTTCTTCACAGACATACCCTATGTGTATTTCTCTAATAGGCACAAGCTTCCCTATTTTCTTAGGGGGGGGGGAGTTTGGAAATGATTCCTCAGTGCTCAGGTAATCATTCCAAGTTTCAAAGGACGAATTCTCATTTTAACATGGCTCTTGTATCCACTGTATGCTAACTCACCAACATATCTTCAGAGATGTTAGTACCACATAAATGTGTATAGAATAGGTCTGCATCCTCAAGTTGAGAGAATTGCTTGGTCCAGTGAGCTTCTTGACTGAGTAAGGATTTGAACCCCTGGACTTAGTGTTAACACACTAACCTGTGCATCAGACTTGTTTTTCAGCCTCATAATCAGTGGGTTAACCAAGACTTCACATCCAATTTTTTTTGGCCTCTTCCACCATTACTGACTTTTCCTACCTGCTAGCAGAATGTGTTATACTACTTCATTCTTTAAAATGACAAATACCCCAAGGGATTTTAGTTTTTAAGGGGAGGGATGTCACATAATTTCCTATACAAAGATTTAAGTGACATAGGCAGATATGTTGGCACAGCAGAAAAGCAGAAATTAACTGTGTCACTTTATATATCTCACTGTTTGTAGAGTAAGGTACAATGGAAATGGATGAAAACGTTTTGTATAAATACATGAAACACTCTCCCTGACAAGCCTAATAATTTTTAGCCTATTGAATAAGCATGGAAATGCCAGAGGAGTTGGCAGAAACTAGTGACAAGAAATTTAACACAGCAGTTCAGGTTTTCTGGAAGATCAAACCCTCTCTGCAAACACCTTTCCTTATAGAAATGCTGCACTTTTGACTGTCAAATATTAGCAAGTTAAAGCACCAGTGCTTGCCCGTCAAAGACTGCTGCAATGAATTGCTACAGAGCGAGCCACAGAATGACTGAATTTTGGAGGTGTGAGATCTTTAAGAGGTTTTTAATGAACCAATTTTGCATCTACGGAATCCCTAGCAAAAAAGTCTAACATGCAGAAAAAAATGAAGTGGTTGAATCCCACAAGAGAATCATGATATGTTTCACTTGGGAATTCAGGTGAACAACATTCTGATACTTATACTCTGAATTATAGGAAGCATTTTCTGTTTTGCCTGAGGAAGTGAACCTGTCCACAAAAGCTCACATTAAAATAGAGCAGTTAATTTTTAAGGTGCCACAAAAGTTTTGTCTTTTTTATTTTTTATTTTTATTTTTCTGTTGGTTTTGCCCATACAGTGGTACCTTGTATAAAGTAATTAATTTGTTCCACGTCAAATTCTGTTAAGCAAAATTTTCTTTATACAAATTTCCCATAGGAATGCATTGAAAACAGATTAATCCCTAATCACAACCATTTTTATGTTGTATGGATTTGCCCCATAGGCAATTATGTTAAGCAAATTTCCCCTATCTCTGGAATTTCTTATGCTGTACAGATTTTATGTTATAAAAATCATTTGTTATACGAGGGTACACTGTATACTAATTATTTCTTGTTATCCACAGGTCCTCCAGAAACATCATTTTGTGAACATTTTTGGTAGCTGTACAAAGGCTACCTGTTTCAGTGGGTCTCCCTCTCCCCATATATCTGAAAAGGATTGGAAATATTCACCTCTTCAGAACAAAGCCAATGCTGATAACAGGAAGTATGATCTGAGAAAGTGTGCATGGCAATCATACATTCTGGAGAAGACATTTATTCCCCACCCACCCACTAACTTTCACACTGACAAGTGACACAAAATAACAGACATCTCCTTGGCACCTTTTAACACCTTACACCCAGACATCACTCCTTAATGCCAAAGGACCACTACAGTCCAAAGGTCACAACCAAGTGTTGTTGGTGTCTCAACTTAGATACTAGCCCACAGTGCTAGAGCCCTCTCTGGGCAGTTTTCTAGCATAATTATGCAAGGAATACATTAACCCCTCTCCACTGTGCCCAGAGAGTTAGGTACAGTGGACCCTCGTATAACAAATGATTTGTAAAACATAAAATCTGTACAACATAAAAAATCCCGGAGAATCGCCTATTGAGTGAATCCATACAACATAAAAATGGTCGCGATTAAGGATTACTGTGTTTTCAATGCATTCCTATGGGAAATTTGTATAAAGAAAAAAAATGCTTAACATAATTTCATTTGGAATGAATTAATTCCTTTATACAAAAAGAAGAAGAAGAAGAAGAAGAAGAAGTCCAGTAGCCATGACTCAACTTCCAGATAAACTCACCTGGGTGACTGAGAATCTTCACAGTCCTTTATACAAGGTACCACTGTACTTATTTCCCTTTATAGCAGGCCAGAGGAGGCACCCACCCCACAGAGGTGCCTCCAGGAGCCCGCTCCCCCCAAAAAAACCAGTACTAACGAAAATGAGAAAACGAAAAAACGAACCGACTAATTTTTGCAAATTTTTGCGAAAAACGGAAACGACCCAAAACGGAACCGGCCCGACTAACGACAACTCGGAAAATTTTTTTTTCAAGTCGTGCCCATCTCTACTTCGGTGTATTATAGGGGAACATTGTCACCAGCATAAGCCAGGAAAAGTCTCTTTTATAGTCAGTCAGGAGAAGTACTTGCCTCCTCAAGAAAATAAGATTACCACAAACCACATCTCAGATCATACTTATAGACAGCAAGGAGATGAGTTTGATTTAAACTACCAAATAGGATTTTACTGAGGGTCTGTGAGTAATTGATATGAAGGGGAAAGTGAGTTCTAATCGTCGAAACAACCATTATCGTAAAATGTAACATTGGTCTTTCTGTAATTCAAGATCAAATTAAAGTTTTTACAGATTTTTAAAATTTCTCTCTCTCTCTAAAACACACACACACACACACACACACACACACACACACACACACACAAAAGGCTGTCAAGACAGTTTTTCTAATAAATAACAACCAGAGCACAAAGAGAACTCCTAGTTCCCTGAGCTCCTTGCCCTCTGATGATGCCAGCCACAGAGTCTGGCGAAACGTCAGGAAGAACAACTTCCAGAACACGGCCAGACAGTCCAAAAAACTCACAACAACTATCAAATAAATCTATTTCTATTAAATCCCAAATTACTTCTGATTGACTCTAATACCTACCTACCTACCTACCTACCTACCTACCTACCTACCTACCTACCTACCTACCTACCTACCTACCTGCATACATAGAGATTTAAACAGGATGAAGTCATCACATGATGCTTGCAAAAAAATCCCTCCATGTAGACACAATATACTGTAAGTCACTCTGTACTTTTTCCTCATACAATTTCTTAATATGCAACATTACAAAAGCACACTTATTAAGTCTTAAAACACATATCTCTTCCACTTGTATACCTATATTTGTTTGTGAATTTACTTATCAATTTACAGTATCTGTATTGGTTTGGATTAAGATGAAACTATGCCCAGAGTAATTACTTTGAAATGAATGGGACTTAAGACAAAATTTAATTATGGTGGTTGCAAGGAGACTACTCTATGTAGGAAATAGATTTCTTGAACATATACTGTAAGCTGAAATCTACTGCAATATCCACATGTTGTAAAAATAAAGTATGCTGCTTTCTTTGGAGACATTGTTTTAGTCTTATAAATTGATGTAGATTCAATCCATGAATGAAGCTATTCATGAAATAAATGGTATTTAATCAGGTGGCAGCCTTAATAAGACCCCATTAGAACAATTTCTCCATGTGGTTACAAGTAAGTGTGTGGTAAAGGATGTGAAAGACTGAACTCATATAAAAAAGCAACCTTTTGTTTCAATCAGATTTTTCGGTGTAGATTTTTCTTGGATTATTTATTCTACAAATGGTTCCACATTGCCTTCTGAGGTTCACCTCACTGCCTAATTGCTTTTTTCCACAGGCATCTGGAGGTCTAGATAGGATATTAGAGATTAGATGTTGCAAATAACAGTTATTTACAGCAATGCTTGACTTTTCACCTAAAACCATTAGATTTCAAAAGTAATGTAACAACATCTAAGGACATTACTTCCTCGACATAGCATGTTAATTCATTGCTCTTAAAAATTGCTCTTGGGGAGTTATCCTGGTTAATTGGGGAAGGGAAAATTGTGTATTTTAAATTGCTTTTAAAAAGAAATAATAGTTTTCAATGATATAGTGTAATAGAGATCAGCATGAAATGAATTTTTTAAATTTCATTTTTCATTTTTCTTTTCATTTCAGAACATGTCCAATTGGTGGGGGGGGGGGAGAGAGAGAAGCAGGTCATTTCAAATGTATTTAGCCACTGAGGCTGCCTTGGTGGCTCAAAGACATTTTAAAAACCCCATACCTTCATCGGGCACGTTGGGGGAGAAGCGCAGGTCTTTTAAAATGTCTTTAACCACAGAGGCAAGCATTTGCCTCGGTGACTCAAATATATTTTAAAAGACCTGTGCCCCCCCATCAGACGCATGGGGGGACAAGTGCTGGGTTTTTAAAAAAAATCTTCACGGCAAGCAGCAGTGGCAGAGTCATTCCACCACTGCCGCTGGCCGCAAAGAGTAAAAAAATGAAAAATAAACAAAAAACTGAAATGATTTTTTAAAAGAATTCATTTCAAACGAATGAAAAGAAACAAAAAAATGAAATGAGAAACGAAATACCATTTTTCCGTTTCATGCCTATCTCTATTTAGTAATCTAAAAGAAAATAAGTTATACTTAAATTTTCTTTGCCCCCCCCCCACCAAGAAACAAGTGATGGCTTACTTTTTTTAAAAAAATAGACATTCCGGAGCATACCCTAAGTTGAGAATAGGCATGGGCACGACTCGGCGAAATTGTCGTTTCCGTTTTCGGTTATCGTTTCCGTTACGTAACGGAAACGGTAACGATAATTAAGCTCTCAGAACTTGAACTCGAACCGAAAAAAGAAAAATTTGGTCGGGTTTTTTGTTTCTGTTTGTGGCATTGCGGCGATCGCGCAATGCAAAGCACAGAAAAAGTTTTTAAAAGTTTTTTTTTTTAAAAAACCCAACTGCCGGCCAAAAAAGCAGGCGAAAATATGCCTGCCTGAGGCTTTGCCACCTACCTGAGGGGTGGTTTCTGGGGGGTCCCTGGCCTTCCCCCCCCCTCTTCTCCTGTCCTGGGCTGCTTGCTCCAGGCTGGGGGGGGTCATCCTCGTCATCTGTCTCGCTGCATGCCATGCGGTGGGGGGGATCCAAAATGGCAACCGCAATTTTTCTTTTGAAATCATGGTCAAAAAACACACCAAATCGCCACAGAAACATGTGAAATTTATTTATTTTAAATGCCTGAATTTTAATAGTAGCAGCAGTGGGTTTTTTTATAGCAATAAAATGTCGCTTTTATTTTATTTTATTTTATTTAGACCTGCCCATTTGGGCTGGGCATGGGATGGGACCATGCAAATTGTTTGAACCATTCCACCAATGGCATCGCCAGGTTTTTGACTGACACCTTCCAGAAATCGCAGTTGGGTGTATGAATGTGGTTGAGGGAGGAGGGCTGGCTGCTGGTGCTGGTGTGATCCGATTGATATTGAGGAGGGAGGCTGGAGGCTTTAGGATTTAAGTTAGGCAGGCAGGGAGGGAACTGAATTTAGAAAATAATTTCTTTGATTCCCTGCAGCTTTGCCTGCTGAAGGGAATAGCAGTTTATTTCTTCTCTGGCAGTTTGAGGATTTTTTTCTGATATTGGATAAAGGGGAAGGTTCGACTGGGAGTGGGAGGGTTGGATTTATTTTAAAAATATATTATATACTACCATTTATTTTCTATTTTCCCAACTTCAATTTGCTTGCACACACACACATTTGGGGTGCAAGCCAAGGACAGAACCTCTATCCTAAGTGATATCCTAACTGCCCACTCGCCTGTCCGCCCGTGCTGCCACCCGCCTGTGGCCTGCACCGCTGCCCACCCACTCACCCGCCTGCGGCCACCGCCCACCCATGCCTTCCGCCACCGCCACCTGCCCACACCTCCCCCCGCTGCCCGCTGCCTAGGGTGCAAAAACACCTAGCGCCGGCCTTGATTGCGGGACGCCCCTATGCTCTGGGAAGTCAAATCGCGCTAAATCACGGTGGAAACGACAAACGACAAACAAAACGACAAATTTTTGAAAAATTTCGCGACAAACGGAAACGACCCGAAACGGACCCATTCTGACAAACGAAAACTCGAAACATCATTTTTTCTGGTCGTGCCCATCTCTAGTTGAGAAGTTTACTCTGGCAAATATGACTAGTTCAAAATCTTCTCTCTCTCTCTCTCTCTCTCTCTCTCTCTCTCTCTCTCTCTCTCTCTCTCTCTCTCTCTCTCTCTGTTGTTTTGCCTTGGCCAATTTCTTGTCATATTCCTAACCAGATTAAGATATGTATCCATAATAGGAAATGGCAGGAAGGCTAGAGAGTGTTGAAAGCTGAACTCATTTTTTAATTACTACTTACCTCTAATTTCTGAATATCTGTATCTGCTTTGGGTTTGGTAAGGCATACAATGGAAGCAGAGGAATGTACAGAAGCTACAAACATAATAAGCAATAAGCATCAAAAAGGATTTCCCCTCCCCACTTTCTTTCTTTCTTTCTTTCTTTCTTTCTTTCTTTCTTTCTTTCTTTCTTTCTTTCTTTCTTTCTTTCTTCTTTTCTTTCTTTCTTTTTTTTTTGGCTATCTGCCTGCCACAGTCTTCCAAATAGCTGTCATTGGTGAGAAAAGATTTCTGTACCACATAGTGTGTTGGACAAAATGTCTGTTCTTTAAGGGGTGGGAGGGTGGGGGGTGGAGAAGAAATCTTACATAGCACCTGGTTGTGTTTTTATAGCTAACAATAGGATTATTTACTCAAAACCAAGAATACTTCTTTGCAGGTAAATTATAAAAAACTGCCCACCATATCTTTCAAATCTTTGGTAGTAAACACATGAGGCTTGGATGTCTACTTTTGTGAGGGAACTGCCTCACCTCCCTAAAGTCTTTAAAAGCACACCCCACGTCTCCACATCAGTAGAACTATTTCAGACAAAAGAGCATCAAGTGTCAAGGTCAAAGCATGTGGTACTTTAGCACCTCACAAATAGTGATGTGACTCAAGCTGTGGTTTCACTGTCACCAGCATTCATAATGGCCACTTTCTCCCAGAGATGGAATAAACCTATTGTGTTCTTGACTGTGCTTTAACTAGACATGTGAAGAGAGAGAATGCCCACCTTGTCATATTCCCTTTTGCTTCTGAAGCCACTTCCAAAGCTCTCCCCATGTGGGGAGTGAGGCTATGAAGAGCTAATAACAGTGTGATTCACATAGTTACTTCTGGGGTACTAAAGCCATGGCTTTTGAAACTTGATACCATTTTGTCTGATGCAGCTTTACTGATGTGGTGACTAGAGATGAACTTTTAGTTCATTTTGTTATTCATTATTCATTTTGTTACATAACAAAATGAATAACAAACCTAGGGGTAAATTTAAAACAAAACGAATAAATTGGTTCAGTTAGGTTTGTTTCATTAACAGGGGCGGAGATATCTCCTACCTGGTCCTGGTTCAGAGGTCCTTCAGGGACGGCAACGGGGGGGGGGGGGAGCCAACAGCCTCACTACAGCTGTAGCATGGCCATGTGGTCGGCAGTAAAAAAACCAATAAAAATAAAATAAAATAAAATAAAATAAAATAAAATAAAATAAAATAAAAAGGAGTGTCGACCGGGCCCCAGGGGTGGCCTGGTCGGCACCCTAAAATCTTTTTTAAAATATAAAAAAATGCAGCGCTGACTGGGCCCCTGGGGCCGCGCGGTCGCCACTGGAAGAAAAAAAAAACGGAAGTAAAAAATGGCCAGGTTGGTGCTTTAAAATAAAGAACAAAATAAAAAACAAAAGAAGCACCCACCTGGCCCCAAGCCAGCACCCCTCAGCTGAGAGGTGCTGCCTCCATGTCAGTGCCTCAAAAAGCCCCTGCCGCAGGGACCAGGAGCCTCCGCTGCCGACACCACCGCTGGTAAAAACCCGAAACAGTTCGGGTTCATACATTTTTTTTAAAATTTGTATGAACCCAAACACGAACCGAACCAAGGGTGGGCCCGAACCAGACGAACCTGAACCATGGGTTTTCTGGTTTGTGCCCACCTCTAGTGGTGACTTTTAATCTCTCTCTCTCTCTCTCTCTCTCTCTCTCTCTCTCTCTCTCTCTCTCTCTCTCTCTCTCTCTCTCTCTCTCTCTCTCTCCCCCTGTGTGTGTGTGTGTGTGTGTGTGTGTGTGTGTGTGTGTGTGTGTGTGTGTGTGTGTGTGTGTAAGGATTTTGGGGAGGTGAGACAATTTCAACACAGACAGCTGCTCTTCACATGAAGACAACAAGCTAAGAAGGGTGGAACTTGCACTGTCCCTCTTCTCCCTTTTCCTTAAAGCACATCTGAAAATTTCTGTACCCCAGAGCACACAGAGTACTCCTAGTTCCCTGAGCTCCTTGCCCTCTGAAGATGCCAGCTACAACAGCTATCAGATCCTGGCCAGGAAAGCCTTCGAGAATACACATCTGAAAATACCCAAATAGGGAGATCTGAGGGCAGTTTTCCAATATTAATGTCTCCCCTAGGAATGGGCAGGAAACTAAAAATGAAATGCTATTTTGTTATTTTATTACATAACAAAAAATGAAATGAAACGAGGAAGCATCATTTCATCATAGACAAAACTAAACAGTTTGGGTTTTTTTTTTGCATTGAATCGAAGTTTTGTTCCATCGTTTTCTGAGGGCTCCTGCCGAGCTGTCAATGGCTGGACCACTTTAAACTTGGCCCAGTCAGTACCAGAGGGTCCCCATGGTGCCCAGTGGGACAGGTTTAAATGGGTCCAGCATTGACAGCTTGGCAGGATCCCTCAGAAAACGGTCTGGTAGGCAGTTCGGCACAATCGTGTTGCCTACCTGACTGTTTTCTGAAATAAAAGCAGACCCTCTGCTTCTGATATCAGGAGATAAGCCAGGATTGGACTGGCTTGATCCTGAGTTGGGGCAATGCCTATGGGACAAGCCTCCACTGGGGAGTTGTTAGTTTGCAAACTATGTGTTAATGGAGCCAGAATTGATTCTCCCATTGCCTAGACACAATAAGGAGGGCAGAAGAACCCATCACTTAAAATTCACTTGTTACATTTTCTAAAGCACAGGCATAATACTTTTGAGGTAGGCTCTGGAAATATATTTAAAAATATATCTACCTATTCAGCACATTGAAAGAGAGCTAGCCTGAATACTGCAGTTTGTTTTATGCCTTGAAAAAAGGCCTTGGCTCAGGTTTAATGGGCGAGCAGGCATGACACTTGCTCCTTCTAAGGAGCCACTTATCATAAACTTTACAGCATGTCGTACTATGCCTGTAACTCATAAGTATCCCAGATCAAGCTAGCTTCTCTCCAGAAAGAGCCACTGGTTTTTCTAGATTGCTGGCTAGATCTGGGTAGCATTACAGTCCTATAATGCTGATGCCTCCTTCCCATTAACGGGAAACATTTTGGCCCATCCATGCATAAAAACAGGTCGCAGTGGCATCAGTCAGAATGTAGCATGTAAAGCTGCACGTGGAGGTCTGGATCATCTTTTAATGGGTATCATTAAAGACTAATCTTCTAGATCACCTGCCCTGACACACGCCTCAGCGGATCCTACATGCCCAGAGATATACTGAAACAAGGAGGCAAGATGTGTTTTTCTTACCTACGGCTATTTTATTTTAGTGTACCTTTTAGGAATAAATCTTTTGCAAATGGCTGCTGTCACTTTTTTGCATGTTCCGCCTCTGACTATACAGCTGGAGGAATGTCAAGTGTGGGCTTTGGTTTTGTTTTGTTTCATTGCTGTTATTTAATTTGACTCGGTACCTTCTAAAATGCATTAGGCTAATGGAGCAAAGAGCACCAGGAAATCCCATGCCTTTCCAGAGCGAGCGAAACCAGGACTGAGTGTTTTTCAAAACTATATATTGTTTTAAAGCCCCCGCTTGTGCTCGTCATCTGGGGCTATGGAATTGGGGGGGGGCACTCTAGAGAAGGAGAGCTATAATGTTGTTTTAGGAGCACTGCCATCACTCCGGCTCATTATCTAATGCAAGAAACTGATATTAACGGTCTTGTCTGCCCACTTTGTACAGCCCAAGTACCTCTCCCGTGTCAGAGTGAATGTGCTGGAGAGTTATGAAACACTATACATTGTTCTGTACTTACATAAGGAGATAATCTCCCCTAAGAACAAAATCAACACAATTCCATATTATTCCTCGGTGGGTAAGTCAATCAGTGGTTATAGGGAAAACACTGAGCAATCATCTGATTACAGCAGTGGTTTTATTGCCAGGCCCAGCTGTGTTAGTACAACTGTCACTGACAAGCAGCTGGGATGATTATTAGAGTCCAAGATTTTCTGCACCGGCCCTCTTCATGGTGACATGTTGGTCAGTGGTTTGTGTATCGCTTATCATGCCTAACCTTTTGAGGCACGTCACAGGCTTCTGCTAAGGTTCTAAAAGTCATGTCCATGGAATGCTGCTGCATGATTCCCTCTACCTCTGGGGTTTCCTCAGTGAGGCCTTCTATGTTGAAAGTTTTCTTGAATAGTATGTCTAACCTTCTGTGTCTTGATGATGTAATGGCAGTGGGCCTTCAGCAACAATTGTAAAATGATGTGTGTGTGTCCATGTGTCTGCAGGCATGCACATATGCATGCCTGTACCCTCACAAAGATGCACAAAGGGAGACAGAGAGATGTAGGAAGTTGCAATGTTAACTTTGGTGGCTAGTGAAGTGGTGCTAGCAACACTTTGCTTTTGAAAGGCTTCTCGTCAGCCTTTGGGAAGCAAGTACTTGATGAGAGAAAACTAATTTCTAAATTAAAGATAAGAGAAGAAAGAAGCACATCTGGATCTACTCTTAGCGTCTTGAAGTTTTTAAGGATGAACCGAAAGGAGATGGTGTTTACCATCTTAGAAGCCTCCCAGTTCCATAGATTTCAAGGTCAAAGCCAAAAGTTGAGTGTTAGGCTCAAACTAGAGAGCTGGCAATACAGTATATTTTAATAATGGTGGCCTCAAGGCCAAGGCATTGTAGGAGATAGGTCCACAGGTGATGTTTAGTTACTAGTCCTTAAGCAGCCTCTGTACTATGTTTCATTTAAAAAGGCAAGAAAGAAGTGACTGTACTCTGATGTCAGCCTCCCCTTCTTCCTCCTCTTCTTCTATCTCTTCTCCATCATGTCTTCCTTACCTATCATAAACGGTCTGCCCCTGCCATCATTGGGATGCATCAAGGTGTCTCTAATGATATAGTCTGGGGTTGATACTTGGCTGGTTTGTTTTAGCCCCACTATGTCTCATTTTCATTTATTCAGTTTAACTGGATGTCCACTGGAGTAATAGTATCTTGTGGGAGTGGTGTAAGTCACTGGAATAGAATGATAAGAGGTAGAGATGGGCACGTTTAAGGCTTCGTTTCATTATGTTTCATTTTTAACGGATTTTTTTTAAAAAAATCATTTCATTTGTTCGTTAATTTGTTATTTGTTTTTACCCTTTTTTTCCTCAGTGCCCACTGTGTGGCCCCTGGGGCCAGGTCAGCGCTGGGTTTTTTAAATTATTTTTTGTTTTTCCCCCTTTATTTTAGGGTGCTGAGTCGACCAGGCCCGGGGCCCGGTCAGCACTCCTTTTTCAATTGTTTAAAAATTTTATTTTATTTTATTGTTTCACTTCCAGGTTTGCCCCATACTACAGCTGTAGCGCGGGGCTTTTATTTTTTCAGTGCCGACCGCCCCTGGGGGCTGGTCGGTGCTGTTTTTTTTTTTTAAATACTTTTATTTTTGTTAATAAAAGGGAAGGGTCAGCAGCAGGTAGGCAGCACAGGCGGGTTGAAAACCCAGGGAGGGACATGCCACCCCATGCTGCACTGCGAGAGCAGCCGCTGCCACTGCCACACAGTGGGGCTTCCATTGCTTCCTCAGCTGTCCAGGAACGGAGCCTGCAGGGACCTTCCCATTCCTGAGCACAGTCCTGCCCCAGTCCCACCCAGCGGTGCACCGGTCTCTGGGGGAGTCCTCCTCGCCGACAGGCTCCCAAGGTGCTGCCAAGTGAAACCCCACACCTTCGCCACTGGCAGCGGGGAGATGGATGTGCCACTCTGCCTCCAGAGGCATCTTTGTCCAGACACCTGGCTCGCGGGGATGTTGCCGCTGCCATCCTCTTTGGGGGAGCCCACTTTTGGCCATGCCGCCTGCTCGCCTGCAACCCTCCAGCCTTCCACCTTGCACTTGCCTGGCTTTGGGCTGGAAAAATCTGCCTCACCTCCACCTCAGCGCACCCTTTGGTCAGGTCCCTCCAGGACTTTTTTATTTTTTATTTTTATTTTTGTTTTTTTCCCTTCCGGGTCCAGGCCTCGTGCTACAGCTGTAATGCAGGGCTTTTTTGTTTTGTTTTTATTTCAGCACCGGCTGTGCAGCCCCTGGGGCCTGGTTTGTGCTGGTTTTTTAAATTTAATTTAATTTAATTTAATTTAATTTAATTTTTTTATTTTAGGGTGCCGACCAGGCCTCTCTTGGGGTCCGGTCGGTGCTCCCTTTTTAAAGTTTATTTTTATTTTTATTTTATGTAATGAAACGAATAACAAAAGAATTTTTTTTTCATTCCGTGCCCATCTCTAAAGAGAGGTAGATCTTTTCCACTTGCCATATTTATTCTAGCAACAAAATTACAGGATATAACAATGCCTCACACAACATCAAGGGCACCTTTATTTATTCCTCATCTAATGTGATATGTGCCCTTTTTGCCAACAGTTTCCCTTTGTGCTCCATGTAGACAAACAAAACAATCTCCATGCTAAAGAATTAATTGACATAAATCAGACATCAAAAATTGGAATGCACAGAAACCTGCCTCAAATCCTTTCAGGACAGTTTTCAAAAGATATGAAAGTTGTTGTTCTGGAAAGAAAACATTAAATAACAAGAATACATAGGGAAACAGGTGGATAACATTTATACACCTGACGATTACCTATATAAATGGATTGAATATCAGTCAAGGTTTCTTAAATGTAATAATTATGCTGTTACATAATGTTATTTTCCTACATAACTGTCAGATCCATCTTTCAGAACAAAACTCAAAGATAACGTCTGTCATACTCTATATTAAAACGCATTGTTCTTATTTTGTTTCCTTTAATCATGCTATTGATTATAGTTGGTCTTTAAATACCACAACACCCTCTTTTTTCTCTTTTGCTTTGTCTTGAATCTCTTTTCGAAAGTTTACAGAACCAGAACCTCAAATGAGCTGGACATCAAATAGAGGTTATAAAGCATTGTGGGTGTGAAATGCAACCATGCTGCCCCTTAGAGCTCCTTAGACATGAATAGTTTACTGTGTGATCACTTTACCCTACCTCTTATCTCTAAAGAAGTGAGTGAAGTTCTATGAAAGTTTACATTAAATGTAACAGCTTGTCTTTAAGGTGCCATAATGGCCTTATCCTTTGTCTTTAGTCTTTTTATTTTACTTTTGTTTTATTTTTGTTTTGCCTGATATTATTTCATCTTGATACCAGAAATCATTCTCAAGTATTATTAAGGTCAATGCTCAGATTTAAGATCCTTTCCCCCCCACACACACCATATCACCTGTTGTGCTTTGTGATGCAATTAGGAGCAAAATGCATACGAATGAGAATATGTAACAATTGCAAAACCCATAATGCATATTCACCCAAATATTTAGAATCGTTTATAAAATGAAAAATTTCTGACAAACATAACCAACCGCTATGGAACCAAAAATACACCTACGGATTTACAGAGGTAGATGGGATGATAAATTTTCTTTAGTAACGTGGAGTCTCAAGGGTGGTTAAAATTCTCCATCATTATCTTCCACATGACTAGAATGGAAAACCTCTGAGAATAAATATTTTCAGCCAAATCTGCAAAATATTTGCCCATTGTAGATTTGAAGCACAACCATCTGACACGGTCCCAGTCAGTACCTTAAAACAGGTCTGCTCTGAACATTTGTTCAGGATGCAGGCACGCTATTAAAATCTGTAGGGAACTGGAGAAACACCTGCTTAAGCCATACTTGACTTCCCTTTGTAATATTAATTCCACGTTTTCCTGAGCATTAAATGTGCCAAAATTGCTTTAAATGTTGTTTTAACCTTTGCAAATGGAAGCATAAAGAAACAGAAAATTTCTACAACCTGCCAGAGTGTAGTTACACACTACACAGAAATAAAATTAGTGCTCACATTTAAATCTCAGATACCCATTACCTCTTGGCCCACTAACAGCCTTTCCTTTCCTAACACATACTGGATAAAATCTTGTTGCAGTGACTTACAAAGGGTGCAACTTTTGATGTGAATTCCCTCCAGCTAAGAAATCTCTGTAGGCACTATCTGTAGTGACTCTGCATGCGACAGATAATGTCTAGAGTTCTTAGGTTGAGGCAATTAGTCTTAGTGGAAAAACAAGCATTTATATATAAAGGAGAAGCACTATCCTCTAAGTAAAAAATAAATATGACCCCTGTCCTCCCCCCCCAAAAAAACCCCACAATAGTTTATTTCAACATTGGTTGTGGTTATGTACACAGCTGCGACAGCACAACTGTAAAATGCCTTTATAAGGCCTATGAACTTATTGGTTTAGTCCAGTAGGTTGGGAATCATCAGAAAAGAACCAGTGCTCTTGGCTGTGGGGGTGACTGGTACCAAACACCTGAACTCAGACCCGGGATTCAGACCCAAAGACTTCCCAACATCCCTTGTCAAGAGATCACTTTATGTGTAATGGGAGAATGCAAGAATAAATTCTCTGCAGGGGCGGAATTGTGTGCTTTTGGTATGCCAGGGTTATATACCTGTTGCCACTTTTTGAGTTTCCTAGATGTTGGACTTAAGAAGACAACATTGTGGAAACAATAAGATTCTGAATTCTGGACACAGTAATTATAGAGACTAGCGGGAAGCATCTTCTATTAGGTTCTGCAACAGTACAGTCCGATGTATGGACGTTAAGAGACAACTGTACTTGAATTATCCAGCTTGAGATTTTGCCAATATATTGCCAATTTCTTCCTTCCTTCCTTCCTTCCTTCCTTTCTTTGAAAACAATGCCAAATTTTGGAACGCGTGAAATAAAAAAGGCCATCACTAGAAACTGGGCTTTTCCAACCATGACACCCTCTTAATGGAACAAAATTTTATTAGAGAACAGACAAGCCACCTCCCTACAGTCCTTTACAATTTCTGAAGATCAAACTTTTCAGGGATTCTTTGGCAGCATCTGATGTCAAATTTTGTGACCCATTTTTTAATATTTCATTTTTGGGGTTTTGAAATTATTGCCATTTTTAATTTGTTGTAATGGATTATATTTATTTACTTTTGATTTGCTGTAAATTATTTGGTATTTTGTTGTTGATGTCAGCTGATGGTCACATTTCTGTTAATTTGACTATCTGATTAGGATATAGGTCCCCCTCTTTTTTGTTTAGTATTGTATAGAATGTCTACAGTGATTCCAACAAATTTTGCAATCAATCAAGAAATCAATCAAGAAATCAATCAATCAATCAATCAATCAATCAATCAATCAATCAATCAATCAATGTGGTACTCATTTAAGAAGAAGACCAAAGAATGCCTTTTTGATGAAAATGGATTCAGAAAGCTGTTGCAAAAGTTGGTGTCCAGTTCCAACTACAATACAGTATGGTGGTCAAAATCAGTGCTGAGCAGAAAATATTCCCAGTGTAAATTTGACCTATTTCATTCAATTTGGTACATAAGATATTGCCTTTAAAAGGGATCAAAAGAAGGAGAATTTTCAGAAAAATTCTTATAGCTGAGGTTCAGGATTATTGTGCTGACCTCACTTACAAAATGGAGGAAGGATATGTGTAAATCTCTGGCATTTTGTTGTACAGTTATCGCTGTGAGAACTGACAGACCCTTCAGCTTCTCACATGTTAGTTAAAGCTCAGGGGAAGATGGTCTAATAATTCTCCCAAACTGTTTGTTGCTGTTGTTGTTGTTGTTGTTGTGGTGGTGGTGGTGGTGGTGGTTTTCAGACCAGAGATGTTAGACAGCCAGAAAAGCTGCAAACTGAACTGAGAGAATTGAAATGGCCTGGGTGGGGGTGAGGCAGAAATGCAGCATTGTTGGCCAACTTGGAATGTTGTGATAAATTCAAGACTATAATCAAAATAAACTCTGTCAGGCCCTGAGTAGGAGGCAGAGAAATAATTAAGCAGAAAAGGTCAGGATGATTCTGTGGAGAAATAAAAGTTCTGGGAAATTGGCAAACAAATCCCTCTAAATTGTAACATTTGGGAAGCTCGGGGGAAAGTGCTGAACTCTGAGGAACGAGTCACAAATTCTTAGTTTGGATCACAACTTCTAAGTTTGTTCACCTTCCTAGGAAACGTTATGAGATTGTGCTTCTTCTTACACTGCTAGAAACCGAAGGCTAGGTAGCCCAATTTTGCTCAGAGGTTTCTCTATCATTTCTTGCTGGTTGCTTTCTCACCACGTCAAATGCCTTCTTCTTGCTGTTGTTTTTGTTATCGTTGTTGTTGCTCCTGCTGCTGCAGTAGCAGCAGCAGCTGTTGTTGCTCTGTGTTGTCAGGTCGAAACTGACTTCTAGAAACTCGGGCAATTTTTTTTTTCAAGGTAAGTGAGAAATCTGTCACCTGTGTTATTGTTATGTTACAGAAGAGACTGTATTATAGGAATACAGAAATCCATTTGTTCTGAAACCACATATACTATCATCCTTGTATCTCTGGAAAATGGCCATCGTTTGAATGGGGAAGGGGGATACCTGGCCAACTACAGCTCTGTTTCATTTTATGGGATACAGTGTCATCAACACAGAGGAGAATACCAAGCCCACTCCCTCCATTGCTGCTTTCTCCATGCATCAAAGTAGAGATGGGCACGAATAAAAAAATGGCTTTTCGTTTTTCGTTGAGAGGTCCATCGTTTGTTGTTTTTCATGAATTTTTGAAAAAAAATCATTTTCATTTTTCATTTTTCGTTTGTCATTTCTACCCGCTTTTGCACGATTTTTAAAGCATTTCCCTAATTCCCACTGGAGACTGCAAGGAGGATGGGGGCTGCCAGAGCTTTTTATGCCCTCTGTGGCTGCCGACCTGCCCAGTCTGTCACCTGGGCATGCTATTGGTTGAAGTTGTCCAAGAATTTACATGATCCCATCACATGGCTTGCCTCCATGTTGTGGCTGGAGTGTGGCAACATCCATACCGTGATGGGAGAAGACAAAAACAAACATTTTAAGGACCCCAACCCCCTGGTAGGTAATAATTTCAAATAATTATCGCGTTATCGCTGCATTTTTATGGATGTCCAGGGCGTTTTAATACCCAAGAAATCAATATTAGGCATCTGGGAGCCATTTTGGGTCAATGTCCCCTAATTCCCTTTAAAGGAAAAAAATACAGCGATCTGAGAAAAGACATAAGTGCACCTTTTAAGGACCCCAACCCCCCGGTAAGTATTATCAGACAGTATAAATAATTATCGCTGCATTTTTATGGATGTCCAGGGCATTTTTTAACATTTAAATCAGCTCATTTCATTGTATGTTGCCAGTAACGGAAACAAAACGTAACAAACACAATTTTTGTGGTTCTGTTTGTTTCGTTTCATTTTCATCACATTTTTCATTTGTCGTTTCATTACGTAACGGAAATGACAAATGGTAACGGAAACAAAAAATTGTTCATTTCGTGCCCATCTCTACATCAAAGAGAGGTTTCTTCTCTACATGCAGCAGGAGTGTGAATTTCCCAGGTCATTCTCACATACACGCAAGCAGGAACTTTTCTACAAAGCCATCCTTGCTTACATGAAAAATTTGATGTCAAAAGAGGTATAGCTAGGTGCACCCATCTAACTGTGTTTATTGCACAGGGTTGATGATGAATAAATGGAGTTTAACTCATCGAAATAATCCAGAGAGACAGTAGCCGTCCTTTATAAACACATTCTCTTAAAATGTAGCTGGATACGGAGCTTAAAAATTAAAACCTTCAAAGGATTACTCTAGGTGCAGCTCCAGTATTATTCATCTCCTTAAAAAGAAATGTTCTAATTAAAGCAAGAAGAGGTATGCCCATCCCTCAGGACATTTCTCACTGCTGTTTATTTTTAATGGATTATCAAAGTGAATGACAAGATATTTGCATTTCGGCATTCCATTCTCATTAGTATAATTAATATAGTGCACATGTTGTCACCTTACACCCACAAGGAGCTAGGGAAAAGTTAAATTGCAACAACTTCGAAGAAAATGATAATGTATGGAAATAAAACAACTTTACATGGGGCACATGGAAGGTTGGCTACCTGATAGCAGAGAGAGGCATTTGTGAAACAACAAGTACTGCAGTTTTTATTCTGCTGCTGAAAGTATGCAGGTGATTACAAGCTGTCTGAAATCATCAGTTTGTACAATAAATGCCATATGGCCAACAGACATAGCCAATTTGATAGCCCCTGGCACTATTTCTATGCGTCTGTCTGTTCATCCATGTCTGTCCATTCCCCTACCTTCCACCTGTTGGAGAAACAATGCATCTGTCCCCAAGCATCCTAATAACGCAACCACTACATGGTGTCTCATGGCGCAGCGGTGAAATGCCTCTGAGCCTCGTGGTGCAGTGGTGAAATGCCTGTACTGCAGGTAAAACTGTGCTCACGACCTGGGGTTTAATCCCAGGTAGCAGGCTCTAGGTTCACTCAGCCTTCCATCCTTCCGAGGTTGTTAAAATGAGTACCCGGCTTGCTGGGGAAGGGGGCAATGTGTAGCCTGCATACTATAATTAAAACTGTAAACCGCCCAGAGACTACTTGAAGTGGTATGGGGCGGTATATAAGCAGAACACTTTACTTTTTTTTACTTTTTTTACCTCTGGCTGGTCTTGGCTACTGTATCAACACTGCAAATGTAAAATGTAAAAATAAATAAATAAATGGATCATGACAATGATATGCACCTCAAACCATTCAATCTACTGGGAAGAAATCATTGTGTTGGCCAGACCATTACGTTCTGAAGGCACATTCACCCACCATTCCCTCTTTAGACTGGAATGATAATCACTTTGGGATGCCTGACATCCAAAGTTCCTTGGGGGGTTGGTCTCTTCACCTGGATGATTTTTGACTCTCTTCTGCTGGACACCTGGCCCCAGTTGCCCTTCCTGGAAATCACCATAGAGTGACAGAAGGCTTTAGATTCAGATGTACCTTTAGTCACTCATGAGTGGGGAAGGGGGCACCTGGCTCAAATTTTGAGATGAGGTCACCCTGATGCATGCATCTCCCCTGCATGCAACTTCATGTTCCATCAACTTTCAAAAATCCCCTCAAGCTCTATTTCTGCAGCACTATGACTGTTTGGAGTGTCTAACTAAAATCAAGGATGGGGAGGACCCTAATAATATATGTTCAATGAAAACATTGGCCCATCAAGAGTAACGCTAGCCTTTTTCAGTTCTTACCTACCTGTGTTGTTACAAATATGCTTAGAGAAGAATGACTGTCATAGTGAGCTCCCTTGTGTCCCTCACCGGGGGGGGGGGAAGGTGGCCTAGAAACCAAATGAACAAATGAAGAGAAATGTTCTCCATTCTCCATCCTTGCTTTCTCCACATGGACAACACCATGTCTGACGACAAACTGCTTATATTGTAGGATGAATGAACAAATGTGAGCCTGCATACAAGCATGATATGCTTTTCAGAAAGTCATTTTCCATGTGAATAAAATAACAAGAGAGACTAGAGGAATTAGTCACTCCTTTGTGGGCATGTTGATAACAACCCAACTCCAAGCAGCTGTGTAGAGTTGTGTTCTATTGTAAAAGGAAGCTTCTCTCCAAATTTGAAATGTAGCTCTTTTCCAGCAACAATTGTAGCACACTACATGGTAACACACTACCTGAAGCATGTTTTCTGTTATTCAGCTAAGGTCTTCCCATACGGCTTTCTGCCTTGCATCTTCACTTCACTAAACAGTTTTTGGAAAGTGGTTGTGAGTAGTTCTGTTCACTCTAGGCAAAACGTCCCAAGAAGCTGATGACTGACAACTACTCATCATCTTTCTGGATATTTCCCTACTGATTTGCATTGGTACATTTTGCTCTTGTTCCTGTTTAATATGTGTACTCTCCAAACAAAGAGAGACAAGGAAACCCTGCATTGCCACAAGCTAAATAATGGTGTTTCCTTGACATCTGTTAGGGCTGCAGGCCACATAATCTCTCGCTGTTTGAAACATACATATATACCCAGAGGGAGAGAACAATGAGATAGTGAGAAATAGAGATGGGCATGAATTGAAAAAATGATATTTCAGTTTTTCATTTTTTGTTGCAGGTCCGTTTTGGTTCGTTTTTGTTTTTCATGAATTTTTTGGAAAAAAATTATTTCATTTTTTTTCATTTTTCGTTTTTTGTTTTTACCCGCTTTTTGCATGATTTAAAGCATTTCCGCGTGTGGATGTCCCCCAACGCCCCAGACCAGAGGGAAAACACTAAAAAAATGATGCTGGCAGAGACAGAGTATAGACTAGGTATGCAGGGAGGCTGCAAAGGCAGCAGCGGGCATTGCCTAGGGCATAAGGCAGCTGCAGAGTGACTGCACTGCGGGGCAGGGGAGGATACTCATCAAGAGGTACGCACGCACACAGGGAGGCTGCAAGACAAATCTGTTCTTTCTCTCCCCTAAGAGCCAGGCTGCAGCCAGGAGGAACACAGAGACACACACCTGCCTGGCTGACCTAAAGTAATGAGTCGCAGAGACAGCAATCCCATCCTAACTTCCACCGCAGACTGCAAGGAGGACGGGGGCTGCCAAAGCTTTTTATGCCCTCTGTGGCTGCCACACCTACCCAGTCTTCAACCTGGGCATGCTATTGGTTGAAGTTGTCCAAGAATGTACATGATCCCATCACATGGCTTGCATCCATCTTCTGGCTGGAATCCATTTTGTGTCATCCTTAAAGGGAAAATAAAAAATACATTGCGATGGGAGAAAGACAAAAACAAACGTTTTAAGGACCGTAACCCCCCTGTAGGTAATAATTTCAAATAATTATCACTGTGTTTTTATGGATGTCCAAGGCGTTTTAATACCCAAGAAATCAATATTAGGCATCTGGGAGCCATTTTGGGTTGATGTCCCCTAACTCCCCTTGAAGGAAAAAAAAATAGAGCGATCAGAGAAAAGACATAAATGCACGTTTTAAGGACGCCAACCCCCCTGATAGGTATTATAAGACAGAATAAATAATTATCGCTGGGTTTTTACAGATATTCAGGACTTTTTTTAACATTTAAAAACAGCTCATTTCATTGTGTGTCGCCATTAACAAAAACAAAACGTAACAAACCTAATTTTCATGGTTCTGTTCGGTTCATTCCAATTTCATCACAATTTTCGTTATTCATTTTGTTACGTAACAAAATGAATAACAAATAACGGAATAATTTTTTTTCCGTTTCATGCCCATCTCTAGTGAGAACGAATCATGTCTGATTGCATCACAAAGGGTTGCTTTGTGACTTTCCATCCTTCCAGTGACTTTCCATCCTTCCAGGAATTACTCCAACCCAGCTCCCAAAAAACAGTAGCATTGCCCCGTATCAAAAATACCCAGTTTTGTCATGATTAAAAGCTAAGCTAGGGCACTCTTGTCTGTGTGTCATGTGATTATTGAGAAATTGCTCATGTTGGACCATGCCACAAATAGTCCAGAGTGCAAAACTGTTTCCCCAGCTGATTGCACCCTACAAAAAGATGTAAACTACAGTGTCGACAAATGGGAAATGGACACCAGTTCTGTATGAACAGCACCCATTACAAAAGAAGGAATGTAATACTTGATGCTGAAAACATTCCCTTTACTGTCTACTACAAAGAGGTATTGATGACCTATAAACTATGCATATGGGACTGAATAATGTTTAAAATAATTCCAGCAGAATGACGTTATTTCTGGAATGATCAAAGGTCCCTACAGAAACATGCTAAAGCACAGCATTAGGCTTTTAAAAGTAAGTGTGGCATGGGAAGAGTTGCACTTGTCTCCTTACAGGTAGTCCCAGAATGCAACTGCTGGTCACCCACCACAAGGCAATCTTGACTCAATTTCTTCTCCCTTCATTGAATACAAATTTAGTAACAGGAACTCGTTTCTACAACAAGGCAATGGACACCATCCTAGATAGGACAACACTGGAGCAGATAGGTCTCAGCAGCATTCTTGATCACAAGCACAGATTGTCTCCTCTTCAGCCTATCTTTCACATGGGGACAACAACTGGTAGGGGATAATGCTAGAACTCTCCCTGCTCACACCTTCCCTCTTTCTTGAATACCTGAGTAGGGCTGTTCTTTTGTATCAAGTTGCAAGGCTTCCTAGACCTTTCTCACAGACATAAGTCATACACATTTTTATGTGTTTGTTTACTTATGCCTCTTATCTATTTACTAATGAATGCTAGGACATATTATTTCAAATGTTGGCATGTGAGCTGCATTTTAACACCAATGTACAGTCTCAAAGTTGGGTGTGTTTCTTCTCGCAGGGAATCTTTGGGAGGTAAAAAAAAAACCACTGATAAATCCAACAAAATAGTTCCCATCCTTAATCTATGAGCAAGGTACTCATAGATACAAGAGAAAGTCATTGCCATGACAACTATTACCTGAGCATGACCTAGAAGCAAGCGTAGGCTGCTAGTCAAAAGGCAATCCTGTACTGGTAGATCTATGTATGATCTGGCAATAGGATGACCAGGTGGAAACAAAAGGCTGGGTTCTTGTACCAACACAGAGGAGGAAAGTCCATCTAGTTTAACTTGCATTAAAGGATGCACCTGCTGAGATTTCCTCTTTTAAGAAGTAATTACAAATACATGAAATGTGTCCTCTTTTTTATTAATCTGAAAAGACAATTTTTGGATACTCCAAAGCATCCAATCATTTAACATCTATGACAGGCATCTCCAAACTTCGGCCCTCCTGATGTTTTGGACCACAATTCCCAGAATTCTAAGCTGCCAATTGCCAATGGCAATGGTCTGTGGGAGTTGTGGTCCAAAACATCTGGAGGGCTGAAGTTTGGGCATGCCTGATCTATGATATCAAAAAATATTGGGCAGAACCCTGTCCAATTATTATTTTTCTTGTGGAGCATGCTGTGGTGCAGGCAGAGAGAGATTTACGCTGAAGTACTTCTTGTGAGAAAATCTGATTGAATTCCATGGAGATGGGGAAAGTCCCTCTTTTCCCAAGCAACATTTCCTCCAAATACTTAGCCAGTCGAGAGCATGCAGTTGCTTGGAGGGCAACGGGTCAAGCTGCCTGGGGTGTTCTAAATGTCATCATGCATAAAAGGGACCTTTTCCAATGGTCGCTCTGCTCTACACATATGAGAGTGAAATGCTGAGAGAGAGCTCGTTCCAGTTACAGACAGCAGGGAAACCAGTCTCCCAATCCTTTTCTGCTTCCACACCTTAAACCTGACCTTGAAAGAAGCACCCTTAAGGTAAAAGTTGATAGTTCAAGAGCTTATTTGTGGCCCAGGCATGTTTGGCAGAGATAATTTATAGGCGCTCATATTTTTATGTTCCTGTGAGAGAGCTCATTTTGCTATAGGGGACACCAACCATTTTACCTGTCAACTAAAATCAAGCCTATAGTGTGTTCATGTCTGAGGGATAATTAGGCTAAAAACAGTGGGTTACTCTAAGAGGTGCAGGTACATAATATGCTCACACATACTTTATAGCACTGTATCATTCAATCACCAGCAGTGGAAATAAACTCACTTGCCGAACAAGACATATTTATGAGCTAGCCCCATTAAATAAAGGCCCTTCTATATTCCAGGAGAAAAGATATATATGTTCTGATATTACATAAACTATGCAAATTGTCATCAAGGGTGCACGCAGCCTAGAAGGAGAGCCATATTTATACACAGCATTTTGGGTCCCCAGGCTAGCCCTGGAGATACTTGGATATTTATTTGAAGTGGCAAAAAGAAATTTAAGAAAGGCTTCAGAAATGGCTTTGGAGCTGGAGGGGGTTCTGGCAGAAGTTCAGCATAGCAGGAAGGTAATGAATTGCCACACATCTCTTGGCTGCTTCATTTTTTTTTTTTCATGAGCAAAAAAATATTTGATGTTATAAACTCCTTTTCCTCCCTAGACATGAACTGAGGGTAACATATTAAATCTGTGTGCCACATTCCCTCCCCATGTCAATAAAGAACGTACAGTACAGTAGGACCCCAGTATCCACTGGGGATTGGTTCCAGGCCTTCCCATGGTTAATGAAAACCGTGGATAAGAGAGAGCACCAAAAAGTCCCCAAAACTGCTGTTTTGTGACAGTAGCTTGCTTTACAGCTGCTGTTTTGTGACAGTAGCTTGCTTTGCAATTGCTGGATTATGTATTTATTTTTTCCTTTGCCAACCGTGGATAACTGAATCATTGGATAATGAATCAGTGGCTACAGGGGTCCTACTATATATCTTTATCTATCCATTTGTATAGGAGAACATGAAAGGGATCCTTTTCTTTTTCTGCCCAACTTCCTGTCCTATGGAAAGCTGCTGTGTCCATCTTCATCTCCTGGGAAAACACAGAAGCCAAGATTGTGTGGATAAGGAAGCTTGTAATTCACATTTGAAATCTCCCCACAGCCACTGCTGTTTTTATTCCTTCCTCTGCCATATTGTCCCTCAAATATTAGAATTATAGATTAGAAGTAGAGACGGGCACAAAATGGAAAAATAGCATTCCATTTCATTTCGTTGTTAACATTTTTTTTAAAAAATCATAATGAAATGAAACAATACAAAACAATTCAAAATGCTACACAGGCCTGCTCCCCTGGGTCCTAAAGATACCCAATTTTGTGGGCAGTTCAAGAGTTGGTATAGCAGGCTAGAAATTGCAGTCGTTGTGCAGAGAAATGGGACCTAGGAATGGATGATGTACCAGTAAGATATTGTGGTCCATCTGTGGGAAGAGATTAGTTGCCAGGCAGATCAGTGGAGGATGATTTGATGTTGATTTGGGAAAGATCCATGCAAAAATCATATGAAATCAAGAGAATATGGTAAGATCTGGCTTCTTTTACCCATAAACCTTTTTATTTAAATTAAAAGAGAGAGAGGATTGGCTGGGGGCTATCCTGGGCAGGCATGTAGCCACCAGCCAATCCTCTCTCTTTAAATGCCGGGGCTCCAGAGGCGGAAGGGGTGAGGTCTACCGCCGTCTGGCATGGCCATTGCTGGGGGTCTGGGGGTGGCAGAGGTGAGGTCTACTGCCGCCTGGAACGGCTACTGTCAGGGCATTCTGGGCAGCCACCACCATTGATGGTGATCCACCACGGAGCAGCCTGGTGAGGCCACACAGAGCCTTCCAGGCAGCTGCCACCTTCCATCCACCAAGGTGCAGCCTCGAGAGGCTGCGAGGAGGCTTCCAAGTGACCGCTGCTGGGATCGCCACAACCGGAACCCCACCAGCCAGCTGGAGTGGCGGAGCGGCTGGCAGGCTGGCCTAGGCCCCCTGCTGGCACCGCAGGGATCGCTGCTGCCGCCACCCAGGTAACCCGAACCAGTTCGTTTTGGTTTGTTTGCACGGATTTTTGTTTTAAAAATTCATACAAAATGAAATGAAATGAACTGAGGGTGCTGGTTCAAAACAGAACGAACCGAACCAGCATTTTTCTGTTTTGTGCCCACCTCTAGTACATAATAACAACGGTGTGCTGTCGAGTCAGTCCTGACTTCAGACAATTATTTTTAGAATTTTCCAGGTACAGAATAAACAGAAGTGACTTCTCATTCCCATCCTCCTGGGGGGCATCCTATAGTGTACATATATAGAAAGTCAGTCAATAGACAAAAGATTCAAACTAAAAACTTTGCTCAACCATATACAGTATTTCACTTGGGCAGGTCACAGAGATATTGCTAGATTTCAGGTAAAAACTGAACAGTGCTGCAGATATTAGTAATTAACCCCCCCAGCATTCTGGGGAACATGCACACATCCTTGATTGGGACAGAAATGGGTTTAAAAGCCATCTGAACTTCCCTCCTCTGAGGCTTGGCAACTGTGAAATTCCATGCTGCAAATCAGATTTGTTTCCTCGTGTTATCAAGGGAGGGGAGCAAGCAGGTTATGCAGGCTTATAGTAGCTTCGTAGCTACAAACATAAATTGAACTGCCATGGAAGCAAGTTGGAGCTAGTTAGAGTTTCATGATCCTTTTCCTTTCCTTCCTCCTAGCTTAATTTATGACGACAAAGGCAGCTTTAAAGAATCCAAAAAAGTAGACACAGTTCTTCACCCTGCACGCTTGGCAGTGATCTCCAAACAGAAATGTTAGATTATAGCTTTGGGTTGCTTGGATCTTATGTGACTATTTACAGTTTTGGGTTGACTTGCCCAGAGTACCTGTTATGGGGAGGTTGGTAGCTCCTGCTTTTTGAGGTTCAGTCTTTCTTTGGACTGGGACTTTACTAGCCAGCGGCTTCACTGGCCTCACATAGACTGCTCAGTAAAACAAAGCAAAAGCAAAGAGTTCTGCTTATATCAAGTAGTCTCTGGGTGGTTTACAGTTTAATTACAGGATGCAGGCTACACATTGCCCCTCCGGGTACTCATTTTACTGACCTCAGTAGGATGGAAGGCTGAGTCAACCATGAGCCATCTACCTGGGATTGAACCCGCGTTCGTGAGCACAGTTTTAGCTGCAGTACAGGCATTTAACCACTGCACCACGAGGCTTCTACAGTAAAGTAGGACAAAATGAATGGTATAGGAGGAATGGGCTTTGTCATCTTTCAGGTTGCAAAGAGGAAAAAAATGCCTTATATTTGATACCGAGACACATCTGGTCCAGCAAAACCAAAAAGCATCATATGAATTTTTAAAACTAAATTCTCTACAGCCAGAGCCAGAAGTAGCTCTGTACCTTTAGAAGGGGTAGAACATCCTCATCAATCGGCAACAATGATCTAGTTAAAGGCTATAAATGTTTCAAAAGCAAGCCATAATGCTTAGCTGATCATAAAGCTGATGAGGCACAAGAGGAAAATATATTTTCCTGACTGGGCAAATGCTCAAGTCTGATCTCATGCCAGTGACTCCCACCAAAAGCCAAATTTCAGCATGAGTTTGGCACCCCTTCTAGGGACACTGGGGAGGGAAGGGAGGGAGGAATCAAATTTTTGATGAGCTGGCAATCCTTTTCTCTGTGGTTTCTAACATATCCTTAATCAGGTTTTCATTGTTCAAGCATGGCTTAAAGGGAATTTGTGGCTAGACTGGATATGGATTGATGATATCCATATTGCCCAGTGGTTTTCCTCCTGAATTCTTTGGCTTATGGTAACTGTCTCTTGATCTTCCTTTCTGCTCTCTCTCTCTGTCTCAATAAAAGCTGCTCAGCAAAATATGCCATAACTAGAGATGGGCACGAATAAAAAAAATGGTGTTTCGTTTGTCATTTGTCATTTAGAGGGTCCGTTTCGGTTTGTTTCCATTTTTCGTGAATTTTTGCAAAAATTCGTTTTTGTTTTCATTCATTTTGTTACCGTTTCATTACCATTTATTTCAATTTTTGTGATTTTTAAAGCATTTAAAGCAGATCACTGTATTGCCGTAACGAAAATGAAACACACGACAAATTTTCTGGCGTTTCTGTTTGTTTCATTTTATTTTAGAGACAAAATTTGTTTGTCGTTTCATTGTGTAATGAAATGAAAAAATGAAAACAAAAACAAAAATTGTTCATTTCGTGCCCATCTCTAGCCATAACCTTCTGTTTATTGCATTCAGCTGTGCCTTTTACTGTCCCACCTAGGTGATTGAAAAATAAATGCCCAGCTTGCATTGGCAAAACACAGGGCAGAGATGGAAGGCTGCACCTAGCAATCATGATTGTGCCAAGGTTCCTTTTGTCACAGTTTTGGGAAAGCACACAAGCTTTTGCATGTTCCAGTGAACCAGAATTGGGTCAAAGAAGGCAGGAACACACTAAGAGCTGTGTGGCAACCATGACTGGAGGGGAAGAGTGACCATATGGATGTGTCACCCATCACCAGACACTAACAAAATGGGAAAGAACCATGCACAGTTTATCCCATCTCCGGCTACCTCCTTGCTGAGAACTAGACCTAAAGGAAAGCTCAATCTTACCCCACTTCCTCCTTTATCTAGGGGTCCCTGGAACAGTTAAAGGGGGGAACAGAATGGAAGCTATTCATCTCACACCACCTTATAAGGTGTGTTATTCGGCCTATAATTCTTTCATGTTATGTTTATAGTTGTAGATGGCTGAGTTATCCTACCACTGTAAAACATGGTCTCTTTAATTTACACATTACTGTTTATCCCTACAATAGGCTTGCTCAAAGACAGGGCTAAGAATTTTGGAGCCTGAAGTATAGGACATATTTTGCAGACTAGGGTACAGCCCAGTTCCTTTATTTTATGACAGGGAATAATGAAGAATTTTAAGCATTTGGAACATTTACACATTTATTTTGATTATGGCTTCATATTTTATATAATAACAATGAGATGCAAATATGCACAGAGATGGGACTGTTGATTTTAAAA
Organism: Phrynocephalus guinanensis; assembly: GCA_037367245.1. Lineage (NCBI taxonomy): Eukaryota > Metazoa > Chordata > Lepidosauria > Squamata > Agamidae > Phrynocephalus > Phrynocephalus guinanensis. The sequence continues at coordinate 28,290,319 of CM074736.1, forward strand.
AAAAGGATTTACATGTTCCTCTGCAACTATGGATCCTTATTTCACTTCAATAGAACCATAGTTTTCCAGCCGTGGTCAACCTCTCAATTTGGCTGAGTGTCACTACAAGAAACTAGGCTGTACATATTAATATATTCTGTCTTGTGTAGGAATGGTCACGAAATGGAAAAACTGTGTTTTCTTCCATTCCATTTCGTCCCCTGCATTACATTTTGTATCATAAGTAATTAAACATTTCAAAAAAATCGTTACTTATAAAACAAAATGAAACAAAATGAATCCTGCATTGCACCAGCGCTCTAGCTGGTGTAGTGGGGGATTCAAAAGCCTCCTCCCCACTGCCTCCCAGCTTATTTTGACAGCTCAATCCCAGCTGGGAGGTGGGGGTAGGAGGAAAGGAGCAGCCAGGTAGAAGTAAATTCCCTGCCTGACTGCTCCTTTCTTTCCTGCCAGGCCTCCTCCTCCCAGGGGAGGTGTTGGATAGGGAGTGCTATGGGCAGTAGGGCCAGTCCCCACTGGCCACAGCCCTCCCTGTCCAGAACACCATCCTGGGAAGAGGGAGGAGCATGGGAGAAGGAAGGAGGCAGAGGTAAATTCAAACAGAGATTCAATTTGCTGCTGCTTTCTTCTTCCTTGCAATCCCTGCCTCCCAGCTGGGGCATTTTGACAGGTCAGGGTTTGGAGAGGGGGCACCCCTCCCCTCACACACCCCAACCTGTCAAAAAGTCCCAGCTAGGAGGCAGAGGGAGTGGCAAAAGGCAGAAAGAAGCAGGGTTCCCCCCCTCGCTGCTCTGTTCAACCTTTTGCCCCTCTCCCTGCTCTGTTCAGCCTTTTTGAAAGGTTGGTGTGTGTGGGGGGAAGGGGTGCCCCCTCCAAACCCTGACCTGTCAGAAAGCCCCATCTGAGAGGGGAGGGGCAAAAGCCAGAACTGAGCATGGAGGGAAAAATACCCTGCTCCATTCAACCTTTTGCCCATCCTCCTGCCTCCCACTTGGGACTTTTTGACAGGTTCGAATGTGGGGGGAGGGGTGCCCCCTCTCTCCAAACCTGACCTATGAAATGAAAAAGCCCCAGCTGAGGCAGGGGAGGGGCCCATGAGGGGAGAAAAACCTGCTCTGTTCAACCTTTCATCCCTCCTCCTGGCTCCCAGATGGGACTTTTTGACAGGTTGTGGTGTCAGGGGGAGGGGTGCCCCCTCTCCAAACCCTGACCTATTCAAAAGCCCCAGCTAGGAGGCGGAGAGGGGAGAAACACAGAAAGGAGGGTTCCCTCCCTTGCTGCTCCTGTGCTGGGAATATGGAGGCAATTAGGCAGTTAATACCATAGAGTAAACTCCCTGATTGCCTTCAAACTCCCAGCTCACTTTGCCAATTAACTACCCCCAGCCCCTTTAGAGCTTCATGACTAAGTCCACTTACCCCCAAATCTTTCCAGATTTCAGGGGTTCCCTAAAATTGCTTCAGAAAGGTACGTCTGCTACTTTGGAGCCCTAAGGTAAGTATATTTTGATCTCATATTCTTTAAAATAATTTTGAGTGTATATTTTTTTAAAAATATGCACTCAAAATTACTTACATTGGGGCACTAAAATAGCAGGGGTACTTTCAGAAAGCAATTTTAGAGAACCCCTTGAAATTCGGAAAGATTTGGGGGCAAAGGGGCTGAGTTATGAAGCTCCAAAGGAGGTGCCATTAGGAAAACAAAAATTCTAATTGGAATCATATGGGAAGCAGCGGCAGCACTATCGCTGTCCCAATTACCTTCCAATTCCAATTATTAGGTTTTTTTCCTAGGGGCACCCCTTTTGAATTATGAGTTATGAATAACTCATATCTCAGCTCCCTAATCCCCAAATCTTTCCAAATTTCAGGGGCTTTCAGGGAAGAGCTTGAGGAAACTCCCCTGCGATTTCCTCTAGAATGAATCATTTGGTTATAGAAGAAAAACTGTGTTTTGTTTCATTTGTAATGAAATACTGCTTCCCCATTTTGTTTTGTTTTGATAGCTAACAAAATGACAAAACAGTGTGCCGTTTTTGTATGGTGCCCATCCCTAGTCTTGTGTGTGATTGTCCTGCCTTGTTGCAAAACAAACAACCAAACAATCAAACAGCCTTTGAAGGGGCCAACCGTCTTAAAATTCAAATAACTGATGCCAATTGTCATGGGTCCATCCTAGGGGTGGGCATTTCATTTTGGAACCACTAGGTTCCGAAACGAACCACACGAGCCCTGGTGGTGTTCTGAAGCCTCTGACACACCCACAGCCAATGTCTTACCTTTCTCTGCACCAGCACAGAGCTGAGCTCCAATGAGGAATTGGGCTGCAACAACATCTTTGCTGCTCCATGGTGCTGGTCAGTCAGGAGCTTTGCAGGGATAGGTATCATCCTGCCTCCCTGTCTGATTGGCTGGAGCCACAGAGCAGCAAAGAGGAAGTCGCAGTCTGATTCCTCATTGGAGCTCAGCTCTGTGCCGGTGCAGAGAAAGTTAAGACATTGGCTGCATGTGTGTCAGAGGCTTCGCAATAACTATCCCTATATAGAATCCCAGTGGTTGATTAGTTGGTTATTTGGTTAGTTGATTTGCCCTTGTTCTTTTCTTCAGTCTAGTGAGCTACTGAGAGTTCTTGGTTAGGGAGCTGGAGAATATGAAGAATCTCACCAACCTAAAAATCCCAAGATTCCACTGGATAGATAAATGGCAGCTAAAATGGCATCAAACCAGTCCTTCCAATGGAATCAAACTGTAGCAGGGGTACACTGTAAAGGATGAGGTCATGCACAGTTGGGTAAAGGATGCTTATGGCTACGTCACAGAGGAAACTGCAGCACCTTTCTTACACTCCAGGCAAGCAGATCCTGAGGTACACTTTCCAGGCCATGCAACAGAGCTTTCAGCGACAGCAAATGCCTTGGCATGGATCAGGCATCGCCTAAAGCCAAGAAAAATGGTGCGCCTTTATAGCAAACACATGTTTTGCCAGACTTTAAATCTGCCCATGCTACTGCTGGGGAAATACAAAGTATGTCCAATTTTAACATCCTGATATGATGTGTATCCACGAAAAGAGCTGGTGCACACTGAACAATTGCAAACAATATCCATAAAGAAATTATCTGCACATCCCCTGAGTTCCATATGTTGAAATACCACCATAAACCCTTATGAATTTATGGTCTTCCCCATCAATTCACGTTCACATCAAAAGCCAAGGAGATATAATGTGAACTGGCAGTTTTCCAGAATTGTCAAAGCTGCCATCAGGCCCAATTTACCCAAATACAAATGTGTTTCAAGTAGGGCAAAAAAAAAGTCCCATAGTCTTATCTGGCAGGGGTGCTTACCTGTGATTATTCCAAATTCCTATAAAAAGCTTTTAAAATAAATGAAAAATAAAGGAAATGAAAGCAGGAGCTTGTAAAAGCTACTTCTTCCCTCCCTTTGTTGGACTACAACTCCCATCATCGTCGTCGTTGTCGTCGTCATCATCATCATCATCATCATTATCATTTTTTAAAAAAGTAGGTCACCCTTTCCTCCTGAGCAGCACCAGCCTAAATAGCAGTGCACATGCTGCTTCACAGCATAAGTCCACAAAAAGAGTCCTGGTCTCATGGATTTTGCAGTCTGCAGTTGGATCAGTAAACTGACGAAAAGGAAGTGAGCCAAATAGGATATGAATGTGAGAAAATCCTGGTCCGCATACTTAGCATCTGTTGCAGTGTGGGCTAGAGACACAGGGATTAAGCGAGGGCTTCATGGAAAACTAAAACTTCATTTTCTCATCCCAAATGCTCCCTTGTCCCTTCATTTCACCTCACTTTTGTGTGTGTTTGTTTTCCATCTCTCATAGAAAGGTGTTCTCTCTCTCTCTCTCTCTCTCTCTCTCTCTCTCTCTCTCTCTCTCTCTCTCTCTCTCTCTCTCTCTAATTGAACCACCCAGGGGTTCATGTGAAAATAGGCCATATGGCAAGTCCTGGTCAAAAAATACTGATGTGTGTATGTGTGTGAAAAACTGCTATTAAACAAGCAACATGAGGGATCTGGCATGCATTCCTCCAGAGCAACAATGTGGATACACTTCAGCTCTGGCCAAGAACTCTATCATTTGGAGCCAAGCTGAAGTCTGTTGAGAGAGGTAGAGTTAGATATTGGGTTTTTTAGGTATTTGGAGAGCCTAGAAAGAGAGGACCTGTGGGTGGGCAAAACACATAAAACAAACTCAGGTTTTCTTTGAGAGAAATGACACCAAGTAATTTCTCTGTTGGGGACAATTTTGGCTGATTTGAATACAGAGCAAGATTCATATATAAATATAAGGTGGGAAATGTTTTTTTTTTCCAAAAGAGAGTTACGGCTTTCCCTTTCAGCACAGATAACTGTATAAAATGAAAAGGATAAACGTCTCTCATGTAACCTTTTGCTTATGCTAGCTGGGTTTATTTACCAAGCAAGTCTTTTCTGATAATGTATTTAAGGTCTTCAGTCCACTGTCTTTTGGTAGGTTTTTTTTTTGTTTTGGCTTATGATAACCACATAATTTTTACTTGGAGTGACCCAATAGCAGTGCTATTTTAGATAAATGAGATACATTGGTGGCATTATGTGTACCATGTGGTGTCGGTGCTTTGCCGTTTCACTATGTTATTTTAGCAAAAAAGTAACTGCAGCCCACGGAATAACAGCTGTGGGGAAAAATAGGGAAGGAGCAGGGAAAGGGATGTCATTAAATAAAAGGGGGACAAATTGGAGCAGTTTGAAGACCTGTCTGGAACCTTCTGAAAGGAAAAACACACATTGATCTGTGTAAATGGAAGGATTACTCAAGTGAGAGATAAAATAGATTGCCCTGAAGATAAACACTAACCAGACCACTCCAATTTCCCCCATCTTAGTGGCCCACAAATCTGTCTCCTTCTGGTCGAGGTGCCTGTAAACTCAGCGTTACTCATGCACAGACCATTGCCCCAACTATCTCTATAGGGGATGTTTAGTTAGAGTTAATACCACTCACTGAAGGAAAGAGGGCATTATTCATAACTAGAGATGGGCACGACTTAGCGGTATTTCCGTTTCCGATTCCGTTACTCGGTTCCGTTACTCTACGGAAACGGTAACGGGAATTACTCCCCCAGACTTCGAGCTCGAACCGACGAATGAACAATTTTGGTCTGATTTGTCGTGCTCGTTCCTTGCATCGCGAGATCGCGCGATGCCACACGCGGCACAGAAAAAAAGTTTTTAAAAGTTAAAAAAACCCGGTTCCCGGCCAAAAAGCAGGCGGGAAAATGCCTGCCGTGCCTCAGGGCACCTACCAGAGGGGTTGTTTCTGGAGGTCCCCGGCCTCCCCCCTCATCCCCCGTCCTGGGCTGCTCTGGTGGGACTCGCCGCAGGCTCGCAGCCAGCAAAAAGCCCAGTCTCGCCGCCGGCCGCCGCAATTAAAGCGCAAGCAAGCGGCACGGACGGCACAGGAAAAAACTTTTAAACTCTCCCCCACCCATTCCCGGGCCAAAAAAGCAGGCGGAAAAATGCCTGCTTGACTAAGGGCGCAGGGCACCTACCGGAGGGGGGGTTTCTGGAGGGGGGGTCCCGCCTCCCCCCCGTCCTGGGCAGCCGGACTCGCGAGTCGCCATCGCCATGCCATGCGGTGCGGGCGGGGGATCCAAAATGGGGCGGCAAATGCAATATTGTTTTTGAAATCGTGGTCCAAAAACACACAAGCACAACAGAAACACGCGAAAATTTATAAACTGCCAGCTTTTTCACAGTAGCAGTGGGTTTTTTCTTGCAACAAAATGTCTCTCCTCTCCTCCTCTGTCCTCCATTTATTTTATTTTATTTAATTTTTTTTACACCTGCGCAATGATGGGCTGGCCGAGTGGCCAGCCATGTGGGAGTGGACAACCATGCAAATTTTTGGAGCCATCCCACCAGTCGCATGGCCACTTGGCCATGGAGACTTCTGGGATGTGCCAAAAAGCCCCCTAAAACCTGCCCTAGCCCTAGCCCTAACCCTTGACTCCGTACCCATACGTCACAGACTGTCTTCTTAGTGGGTCAGAGAGGCACCCAGAGGTGCAACCCACTAGCCCACCGTAACCTTACCCGTCACTAGCCTAACCCTAGCCGTTGCACTAAGCCACCTTAAAGCCAGATCTACTTGCTTGCATTGCACTACATGCAGCAAGTACAATTCCCTTCTGTGTGAGACATGGTGGTGCGAGAGCCTTGTGAAGGGCGGGCATGACGCTATCACTCTCACTGGTCTCACTGTCTGCACATTCTGTTATGCAATATCCATATGGCTATTGCATAGCATTTTGCAGCAGCAGCAGGTGAGGAAGGGAGACCCCCATGTAGAGGGGTCTCTTGGAGCCTGCTTCCCCTTCTTAGTGGGTGAGGATAGGAGGCACCCACGGGTGCCTCCAGGAGCCCACTTTCCCTTTATAGCGGGCCAGAGGAGGCACCCACCCCACAGAGGTGCCTCCAGGAGCCCGCTCCCCCCCAAAAACCAGTACTAACGACAACGAAAAAATGAAAAAACGAACCGACTAATTTTTGCGAATTTTCGCGAAAACCAGAAATGAGCCGAAACGGGACCGGCCCGACTAACGACAACTCGAAAAAAATTTTTTTCAAGTCGTGCCCATCTCTATTCATAACATTGTGAGTCAAGGGCTGAACACTTCAGATTGCAGTTCCCTCAGATGTGACTAGTTAAAGTGCTGGCTGAAATGGTGGCATTTTAGGACTGCTGATGTGCAACTATGGTTGTTTAGATCCATTTTGTGATTATGAGTGGAGGCCTTTTGACACTGACACCTGTGCAACCTCTCTTTTTTCCTACAGACTACAAAACAGTCCCCTCTATAGAGAAAACAAATGAACCCAAGACCCATCCCTGACAATACAATGAACCAATTAAATGTTAGATTTTACACAGGGCTCAGGACAATGGCACTACATTGTATGGAGAGGAAACAGACAGACAAAAAAGACCTTCAGGGGAGCTGCCCTTTTTTTTCCACACATAAAAAATTAAACAAGAAACAGGAAGGAACTCTAATTAAGGAGGAGAAAACCATATTGTTTTTGTGCCACTCTCATCCCATCCGAGTCAACACAAGAGAACAGTAGCAAAGTTGTTACCAGTGTAATTAGCAACGTCCAGAACTGGCCTTTAATAGCGAGAATAACATTTGAAAATAAACCTCCTACGGTAATTGCAGAGTTCGGTTCCAGCCATCAAGGCTGTGCTCACTGCGGAAAGACAAATACGGTGGCAAGTGTGGTTAAAAAGAGTTTCATTCACAGGAGTCCTTGATGCTTTTCTATCATATGCTCCCTCAGCAACACAGACACAGCTTTCTCACGGCTTCTTCCCACACTTGCTCTGATTAGACAAATTTGAAAGAACCTTTTTACGGGCAGGCCAGGGGTGTGCTTCCTTCCCAACACCAAACAGCTATGACCTCTGGATTATGTGACAGCCCTTGGAAGAAGGAAAACCCTATTCCATGCCAGATGTTTTCCCCATCTACTACCATACTATTTCTGCTTTGGCCAGCAGCAGCCCTTCTGAATTTCAGGCAGAGAGCTTTGCCTCGTGTATTTTATGTCGAAAAGTTGGTTGGATAGCTCAGTTGTTGAAGTAGAAGTTGGGAGTTTTGATTCTCCCACAGAGCCTCCTGTGAGGAGAGCCAGACTATGGCGGTTACTTCACGTCCTTCCTCGAGCTGAGGTGAACTTGCCTCCGTGTTGAAATCGGATCGAGAAGTGGATTGAAAAGATCCCAGAGCTCCAGGACAGGAATCTCTCACCCCGCTTGGAGCGCAGTTCAGGGGGCGTGGTTGGGGTGAACTCGGGTTGACCCCACAAGGACGTGAGGTTACGTTCCTTTGAACTCGGACTGACCCCACAAGGACGTGAGGTTACGTTCCTTTGAACTCGGATTGACCCCACAAGGACGTGAGGTTACGTTCCTTCAAACCGGTCTCCAGCGGGGCCGCGAATTGCAGCAAGAGGGACGTGAAGTATCAGCCTATGTGACCTTGAGTAAGCTGCATATTCCCAGGGCTCCCCAAAAGAGAACAGGATGGTAAAACACCTCTGAGTATCCTCTACGTGTTGAATTCTTTTTAAAAAGCATTTTTATAAGTCAGTTTTTATTAGTCAGAATTGACTTGACAGCATATGACTTGACAGCTGCAATCTCTCACTCCAACTGTGGCACGAGTTTGGGGAACACTACCACAAATAACTAATGCATTTGCATTCATCATAATTGTTGTAAAACAATGTAATCACAGTCTGGGAATGCAATCCACTGGTTACTAATGCCTTATGAATTGAAAAAACTCCACGAAAAAGGGGAAGCAAAAGCAAAATTCTCCTCAAAATGACAATCAAAAATGCTATTTTAACGTCAAGTTAAGCTATTACTTGTACACCCACTGCCCTCCTCCCCCCCAAAAAAAGAATGCCCTATTTATTCTGCTGTCACCACAACCTTCCTCTTTAGGCATGCCTTTAAGTACTATGTTATCTCAGGAATGCTGGTTTTTAACTTGCAGATTTTTAAAAGTTTTAAATTGTTTTTAATTTCTAATTGCATCGTCCCCAATATGATATTTATATAGTGCTTCTAAATTTCTTATTTCACCCTCTTCAAACCACCTTGGGTCCCCTATGGGGAGAAATGCAGCCTGTAAATAATTTAAATAAATTAATAAATAATAAAATTACAAATGCATGACAGAGAGCCAAGTGGTTTCTAAAAAAAAAGTTATTTCCAACTCTGACCTATGGTACCTTCCTCTGGAATCTGTCCCTTCTGATCTAAATGTCTTCTGTGACAGTTACACAATTGGACTCAATTTTTGTTAGGCACTGGTTCTGCAGTGGAGAGTGGGGGAGAGGTGGGGATTCACGCACAGTTTCCTGCTCAGTATAACTGCAATGGAAATTGCAGGACACAACCTTATAAGATCAGGCAATATAGTGGTATCTTGCAAGACGAATGCCCTGTAAGACGAATGGAAATTTCTGGATATAGGCATTTTTCACAAGATGGTTGTTTGCCTACTGGATGTCTTGCAAAAAATCCATCTTATGGGGCAGATGTTTGAATTTTGTGTGCCCACAATCTGAGTGCGAAATTCAAAAGCCTGGTCTTCCATCGCAGATTGGGTGTTACACAGTCAGGAAAGCCAAACTCAAAGCCACAGCTGCCCCACCACCCCATTTAAATGGCTCTGTGCACTGAGCCCTTGGCAAAGTTGAAGCCAATGCCTTCCCTTCACCAGGTTCCATGCACAGCTGCCACTGCTCCCCCCCCCCCCTTTTGCCCAAGTTCTCTTCACTGAAGAGAGACCCAGCACAGAGACCCAGGCAAAGGTGGGGTATCTGCCTGTCACCGGAAGGGGACAAGCAGGCAAGTCACCCCTCACCCAATCCCACCACCACAACCACCCCAAGGTTGGGGCAGCCAGCAAAAGGGGAAAAGCTTTTCCCCTTCCCCAACCCAGCAAAGAAGGAGGAAGCTTGAGGGGATTTGGAACGGATCACATTGGCTTTTCAAGGCATTCCAATGGGCAACCATGCCTCTTAAGATGATTTTTTCCTAAAATGAATTGACCCCTGGAACCAATTAAATTTGTCTTAGGAGCCACCATTGTATACCCAACTCTTCCCCCTCCCAACTTTATTTTCAAAATAATCCTGTGAGGTAGTCCAGATGGAGAACATAAGAGCATCCCAAGACCATCCAATGAGTTTGATGGTGCAGTTCCCTCCTGGGGGTTCCAAGGAATTCCAAGGTCATTTCCTCCATATTTGAAACCACAACAAGAAGCACAGAGTGCTCAGCAACATATGGGTTTATGCACTCGGACTGGGGTGCCACAGTTACTTCAACCATCAACTCAGTGTGCATATCTTCAGCAGCTAGCTCAGTTCCCAGTCCTAGCCACCTTTGGCCCCACTTCAAAGGAGCTACCCCTTGTCACTCCATGACTTGGAACACACCTGGAAGGTAGAGTGTGCTGTAGTAGAGATCACTCATAGCCAAACTTACTCATCCCTTGGTATACCTTTTCATGTTCTCCCATTTCTTCTTCCTCAGCTGCAGGGTTTTCAAGGTTCCTCTCTGGTGGTCAGGCCAGCCTGTTGGGAGGTCAGGAAGGGTCATCTTCTCTCTCTACTCCTCCTGCATTACTCTTGCTGCTCACCCTGTCCCAGGAATGATGGTTCTTCCAGTCCGTGGTTTTCCTTCTCCATGGTCTCCTAATCCACCTTTGGGTCATTCACATAGAATCATAGAGTTAGAAGAGACCTCAAGGGCCATCCAGTCCAATCCCCTGCCATGGAGGAAACCCCATCAAAGTACTCCCAACATATGGCCATCCAATCTCTGCTTAACCCCCCCCCCCAAAGAAAGAGACTCCACCACCCTCCGTGGCAGCATATTCCACTGGTGAACAGTTCTTCCTAATGTTTAAATGGAATCTCTTTTCCTGTAGTTTCAAACCATTGCTCCAAGTCCTAGTCTCTGAAGCCATGGAAAACAAACCTGTCCCCTCTTCAATATGAAATCCTTTCAAATATTTTAACATGGCTATCATATCCCCTCTCAGTCTTCTTTTTGTAAGGCTAAACATTCCCAGCTCCCTAAACTGCTCCTGGCAAGACATTTCTTCCCAACTTTTAACCATCCTGATTGTCCTCCTCTGGACCTATTTGAGGCTGTTGACATCCTTTTCAAATTGAGGTGCACAGAACTGGACACAGTACTCCAGGTGGGGTCTGACCAGAGCAGAATAGAGTGGTACTATCACTTCCCTTGATCCAGACACTATCCCTCTGTTGATGCAACTAAGAATCGCATTGGCTTTCTTGGCTGCTGCATCACGCTGCTGACTCATGTTCAATTTGTGGTCCACCAAGACTCGCAGCCAGGTCTCTCCTGTCCTATATCTGTGCAATTCATTTTTCTCTCTCTACATGCAGGATCTTACATTTATCTCTGTTCTTCTGGAGGCTTTTCATTCCTTGGCTCACAAGCTTCCCAGTCCGGTTCTTCCTTAGCATCTTTCCATTTATCCATCCTCCTCCTCTTCTTCCTCCCATTTACCTCTCCCTTCCTCCACACTTCTAATGGGCTGTCTCTCTTTTCTAGAACCTTCCTTCTACCTCTTCTGTACCATTCTCTCCCCTCTCTTCCAGGTCCAACCCTGCCTGCTCTGTGTCCACAGGTGAGCTCAAGGTGAGGAAACTTCCCAGGCAAGGTGAGAGGCATAAAAGCCCTCCACAGCCAAGCAGAGGTTCAAACCCAGGTCTCCTAATTCTTGCTCGTACACTCTAACCACAAGTGGTACCAAACAATGGGTGAGCCCAGGACTTATTTCAGCTCTGCTGTGAGTGACCCTAGCAGATGAATAAATGAGTCCCAATTTTATATACTTTACATCCTTTTAAAGATTACATTATTATATGCAATCCACACATCTACTGAAGTCCCAGGCATGTTTTTGCTAATCAACACATTGTAATAATAATGTAATACTTGCACTCTGAGTTTGATGTGTGAACTGTCCTTTCTCAGAGACACTTTTTCTCACTTCCCATAATGCAAGGTGGATTAGCCTGTAGTACTGGATAAACTGTAAATCATTTGGGCCTCTTCCAGCCCTTGTAATGAAAATATGGACCTTGTGCCAGCTCTGTAGGATAACAGCCTATACTTCCCAGCCCTTTCAAGTCACCTTGGCTACAGTCCAGAAATTTCAAGCAAAACTTTGTTGGATTTCAAGGCTTTAGGTGGAAACATTCCAGAAAGCTGATACTGTTATATCTTTTAAAATTTCAATATTTACAGCTAACTTTGGGGACCAAATGGGGCTTCTAAACACCAAACAACACTTCAGGAAGCATCCAATTTAGTTTTTTTGCAGAGTCCTGTGCAAATTTTAACACCTGGAACTTTTGGCAGGCTTCTGGAGCTCCAAATTGCACCTTTAAAAGGCATTTGGCAAATGAACTGGTTCAAATGTGCTTCATATTTACTCAAACAGTCTCTCTCATTGAAGATGTCCAAATATAGCACACAATAAAGCAGCTCACATTGACTGGAAAAGGTGCAGCTTGATTGGGTAGAATCAAATCACTCATGTCCACAACAATTTTTTTTAGATGGGCCCATAAAAAACATCCTCTCATGCCACTAGCAGGAAGAGACTGACTTTTCTCCAGTACTGCTCCCATCAGGGCTGACTCCTAAGATACGTTGGTCCCATGAGACTCATACTGGCAAACAACTGGATCAGGTCACAATTTTAGGCTCATTTGAAGGAACAACAACTAATCAATCTGGCTATAGTCAAGGAGAGCCCATCATGACATGTTGCTGACAGAGGCAAAAACCAAAAATCTTTCCCCAACCTCATTCTATTCAAGGTCCTTGGAGTGGTTGCTAAACTTTACTTATACACTGTCAACAAGAGAGGGTCTTCCACCACACCTGAGGGCAACAGACCAGTTCAGGAGAAGTGGTATACATCACTCAATCTACCAAGAGAAGGGAACATCTAAGCCCTGTGATATTTGCCAAGCAGCTGATACTGCTGCCTGCTAGCGCCGACCATTTAAAACAGGCAACTTAGTTTGCCTAATTCTAGGTCCTGTCTTGTATATACCCATATGATAACCTGAAAAATAAAATAAATGTTTCAAAGTGATGCTGACTAGACATGGGCACGACTCGGCGAAATTTTCATTTCCGTTTCCATTTTTTGTTTCCGTTACGTAATGGAAACGGTAACGATAATTAAGCCGTCAGAACTCGAACTCGAACTGAAAAAAGTAATATTTGGTCGGGTTTTTCGTTTTTGTTTGTGGCATCGCGGCGATCGCGCAATGCGAAGCACAGAAAAAGTTTTTAAACGTTTTTTTTAAAAAAACCCGACTCCCGGCCAAAAAAGCAGGCGAAAATATGCCTGCCTGAGGCTTTGCCACCTACCAGAGGGGTGGTTTCTGGGGGGTCCCTGGCCTTTCCCCCCCCTTCTCCTGTCCTGGGCTGCTTGCACCAGGCTGGGGGGGGGTCATCCTTGTCATCTCGCCATGCCATGTGGTGGTGGGGGGATCCAAAATGGCGACCACAATTTTTCTTTTGAAATCGTGGTCAAAAAACACACCAAATCACCCCAAAAACATGTGAAATTTATTTATTTTCAATGCCTGAATTTTAATAGTAGCAGCAGTGGGTTTTTTATAGCAATAAAACGTCGTATTGATTTTATTTTATTATATTTTATTTTTATTTTTTTAGACCTGCCCATTTGGGCTGGGCATGGGATGGGACCATGCAAATTGTTTGAACCATCCTACCAATGGCATCGTCAGGTTTTTGACTGACACTTCTGGATGTCTCGGAGGGCATAAAAAGCCGAGGCACCTTCCAGAAATCGCAGTCGGGTGTATGGATGTGGTTGAGGGAGGAGGGCTGGCTGCTGGTGCTGGTGTGATCGGATCGAGATTGAGGAGGGAGGCTGGAGGCTTTAGGATTTAAGTTAGGCAGGGAGGGAGGGAATTGAATTTAGAAAATAATTTCTTTGATTCCCTGCAGCTTTGTCTGCTGAAGGGAATAGCAGTTTATTCTTTATTTCTTCTCTGGAAGTTTGTGAGGATTTTTTTCTGATATTGGATAAAGGGGGAGGTTCGACTGGGAGTGGGAGGTGTGGATTTATTTTAAAAATATATTATATACTACCATTTATTTTCTATTTTCCCAACTTCAATTTGCTTGCACACACACACATTTGGGGTGAAAGCCAAGAACAGAACCTCTATCCTTCCTAAGTGATATCCTAACTGCCCACGTGCCCGCCCGCCCGCGCCGCCACCTGCCTGCGGCCCACGCCGCAGCCCGCCCACTCGCTCGCCCGCAGCCTCCGCCCACTCGCCCGCCCGTGCTTCCCCCTGCCGCTGTCGCCGCCCACCCATGGCCCTCCGCCACTGCCGCCCAGCCGCACCTCCCCCACTGCCGCCCGCTTTCCCCGCCCCGCCCGCTGCCTAGGGTGCAAAAACACCTAGCGCCAGCCCTGATTGCGGGACGCCCCATGCTCTGGGAAGTCAAATCACGCTAAATTGCGGTGGAAACAACAAACGACAAACAAAATGACAAAATGACACATTTTTGAAAAATTTCACGACAAACGGAAACGACCCGAAACGGACCCGTTCCGACAAACGAAAACTCGAAATGTCATTTTTCTGGTCATGCCCATGTCTAATGCTGACTTTGGGTGTCCCTTGTGAACCCAGTAGAAAGTGGTTACTTCAAGAGATGGGCACAAAATGCCAAAATGGTGTTTCATTTCATTTTTTATTTTTAAAATTGGTTTTGGGTCATTAAAAATGAAATGAATATTTTGTTTGTTGGATTTTTAATTTTTTTGTTAGGTTTTTTTAACACATGCCGAGCAGCCGGCCTGTGAACCAGGTCGGCACATTACGTCTTCTTCTTCTTCTTCTTCTTCTTCTTCTTCTTCTTCTTCTTCTTCTTCTTCTTCTTATTATTATTATTATTATTATTATTATTATTATTATTATTATTATTATTATTATTATTATTATTATTATTATTATTATTATTATTATTTTACCTATCGTGCCAACCAGCTGGCCCATGGGCCGGGTCAGCACATGTTTTTTTAACCTGTCAAGCCTTTTACCTGCTGTCCATTTTGTTTCATTTCATTTTTCTTTGATGGGTCTGTTTGTTATTCATTTCATTCCATAACAAAACAAATAAATAATAAAGCAAATTAAAAATTCATTTCATGCCCATCTCTAGTTACTTCATTGGAAAAACACATACCATGATGACTAGTTAGTCTGGGTTCAGCAATATCTCTCTTCAGGCATTGTTCAACCCAGTGCCATGAGCATCTTTGGAGGGCCTGCCTGGCCCCAGGCATTCTATCAGTGTCTTCTTTGTGACTGCTAAGTCTGGAGAAGGTTTCCTACTTGTGTGTAGCTGCTAATAGGAAGCGGAAGCCCTGGAAAATCTGTAGTTTTGTCCATCCTTAGAGCCTACATTAGGTCTCCTCTTCAGATATAGTACTGCACGAGTAAAGAGTACATCGATGCAGAGGCAGGGTTAGGTGGTTCCATCAAGTGAGTTCACAGCGTTGGGTTGAAAAATGGCCAAACACATTTTCAGTTCAGCTATAATCTCCATTGCAACTACTCAGAATGAAAACGACATAAGAACACGAAAAAAACCTCAGTAAATGGAAAGATAACCTAACATAACAGCATCCTGTTGCTGGTTGTAAAGTGAGGCTGCCCAACTACCTGTTGCATTTTATCTCATCCATTTCAAATGAGTCCAGAAGGACAAAATGTTTTTCAAGATGAGCAGGAGATTCCATCTACAACAAGGAACTACTTAGTCACAAATGCCAAAGCATTTGTTTTGCACAAATTGTCTCCCATGTATCTTTCTCCAGCTGCAAGCCACAAGGGTTGTCTAAAGCAAACAACTGCTCTTGAGCTGTTTTTGAGTTGTTTTTAAGCTAAATGTGATCAATCTTTGAAAGCCCTTATATTCCTGTTGTACAGCACAGATTGCTGGGGTTCACAATCTACTCCTCAGATCTGAAATGGTGCCCTAGAGGGAGGTCTAAGAAGCTAGGACTGAAATAAAGGTAAGACTTCCAAAACATGTGTAAATGTGATACCTGAGCAAACCTCAGCCTTGTTTTCTGTATCATCTTCTTTATGAGGAATAGGCATAATGTTAGGCAGAGTGAAGCTGCCACCTCAGCCAATGGGTTTTGATTACCACAGAAGGGGGGACAAATCCTTAGGTACCCCATTTGTTATGACTGTATATTTGCTGCCAGGAAGGGGAGAGACACGCATGTGACTTTATGTGCCTTATTTGCCTTTGCTACAGGGGTCATCTATTGATGCGCCTCAGGTAATAAAATGTCTTGGGTCAACCTTTCCCTGAAAACAACAGCTGCACAATAATTTCTAAAAACCTAAAACCACAGCTTGTGTTGGCAGTGCCTCAAGGGATGCACACGTGTACATAGCATGTAAAAAGGTACAGGTAAAGGTCAACCTGGCCAAGTGGCCATGCGATTGGTGGAAAATTTGCATGGTCTACTCCCATGGGAGAGCCCATCATTGCGAATGCGCAGGTGTAAAAAAATAAAATAAAATAAAATAAAATAAAATCAACGGAGACTTTTTTTGCAAGAAAAACCCACTTCTGCTAATGTAAAAATTCAAGCATTTAAAATAGCTAATTTCCGCATGTTTCTGTGGTGCTTTGGTGGGGTTTTGGGCAACAATTTCAAAAAAAATATTGCGGTCGCCATTTTGGATCCCCCCCCCCCACCGCATGGCAAATGGATGCGCCCTCCCAGCCTGGTACAGTCAGCAAAACCTGGCCATGCAATTGGTGGAATGGCTCCAAAACTTTGCATGGTCCACTCCCATGGGCGAGCCCATCATTGCAAATGTGCAGGTGTAAAAAAATAAAATAAAATAAAATAAAATAAAATCAACGGAGACTTTTTTTTGCAAGAAAAACCCACTGCTGCTACTGTAAAAATTCAAGCATTTAAAATAGCTAATTTTCGCATGTTTCTGTGGTGCTTTGGTGGGGTTTTGGGCAACGATTTCAAAAAAAATATTGCGGTCGCCATTTTGGATCCCCCGCACTGCATGGCAAATGGATGCGCCCTCCCAGCCTGGTACCAGCAGCGGAGCAGTAGCAATAGCCAAGGAGAGGGGGGCGGGGAACCCCCCCCCCAAATAAAACACCCTTCTGGCCTGGTAGGTGCCCTCAGACAGTTTTCGCCTACTTTTAGGGCCGGGAATCGGTTTTTTTTTAACTTTTAAAAACTTTTTTTCTGTGCCGCTTGGCATTGCGCGATGCAAGTAACGAGCACGACAAATCAGACCAAATTGTTCGTTCGTCGGTTCGAGCTCGAAGTCTGGGGCAGTGATTCCCGTTACCGTTTCCGTAGAGTAACGGAAACGAGTAACGGAAACGGAAACGGGAATACCGCTAAGTCGTGCCCATCTCTACCTCCTACAATGGATTAAACACAATTCATTTCCACAGTTTGTAGTGGACATGGTAAAAGGATATGCAAATGTCTTGGTTAGAAGAATGCTTCAGATTTTTTTTATTTTAATTATACAGAGATTCCCAATGCACTCTCCAGACTTTGTTCATGTTTAAGGAAAAATCACCACCACCACCAAAATCACTCAACCTGCCCAGTGCAAGATTCAGTAGTGAAAAATAAATATGGAAATATTACTCAGGTCAGAGGTGCCTAGTTTTCCAAAGACCGAGTCTGATTCAGGCACGATGCAAATTGACACTTCTAGCTGCCTCCTCCAGAGACCATCTTTCTTTGTTGAAGTTAATTTAACTTTCTGTCTCAGAGGTGCAGAACATGCCAACTCACAATGCATGGCAGCCCTCTGTGGAAAGCACGGAGAACCTTAGCTTGCTAAGAAAAGAGATCAATGAACTTTACGTGTATACTTTCTCTGATTAGAATATCTCTTGTTGGCCTTACCAAACATTGATTTTGCAGTCCCTAAGAAATGGAAAGTCAAGGGCTGAAATATAATTATAATCAACTCTCTCCTGAATAGTTACATTAGATGAGTGTAATGAATGAAATTACTGGGCTACAATTCAACCATTCCCATTAGTCATGTGCAAGTATGTGGTGACTGAGGGGCAGGATTGCCCCTGGTGTTTCAACATGTTTTCTCTCCAGGCTATCATCTCCTTTGGCCACCACTGATGTCTTCCCCAGCCTTGGATGTTATGGATCCCAAAGGTATAGGGAAATGCTTCTGAAAATGAGTAGCTTAGAAACCTTGCTGGATAAGATAAGATAAGATAAGATAAGATAAGATAAGATAAGATAAGATAAGATAAGATAAGATAAATCTTAATTGATCCCACATCTGGGGAAATTTACTTGTTACACAGCTCCCAATATAAAAAACAAGTAAAGATGGCTAGTTGCACAAAAAAGTGTAAGGTGTGTGAGAGAGAAAAAAATAGCTAATAGAGATTAAATAATGGCATGGAAATCAAGTAGGTTGCATGAGGTCCCCAAGGTCATTTTGTGTCCCCCAAGAACATACAGATCCCTACTTTGCCAAATGCTTGCTAAAAGCACACAAATCACTATGAATGTCTTCTAAAACAAACCCCACAACTTGCTTCCAGTTGATTTGAGGAAACTGGAATGTCTGAGAAACCAGGTCTTGAGTGTATTGGAAATAGCCCCAAACCCCTTTAAGGTTGTACACCCAACTGGTGTACAAACTGAGCTTGCAATATGACTTTGGACAGTGTTTCACAATTGTTGTAGGTAAATGCATATTCTATATTACAAAAAAGTCAGAAATACCTATACCACAAACCAATAAGGAAGACTCACCTGCAAATAATAAAATAATATCACAATTAGAGATGGGCATGACCAGGAAAAATGACGTTTCGAGTTGTCGTGTGTCGGAGCCGGCCCGTTTCGGCTCGTTTCCGTTTGTCGCGAAATTTTTCAAAAATTTGTTGTTTCGTTTGTCATCTGTCGTTAGTACTGGTTTAGGGGGGGTAGGGTAGCGGGCTCCTGGAGGCACCTCTCTGGGGTGGGTGCCTCCTCTGGCCCGCTACGAAGGGAAGGCATTTAGCAGGCTCCTGGAGGCACCTCTCTGGGGTGGGTGCCTCCTCTGGCCCGCTACGAAGGGAAGGCATTTAGCAGGCTCCTGGAGGCACCTCTCTGGGGTGGATGCCTCCTCTGGCCCGCTACAAAGGGAAAAGGAAGGGTACATGACCGTGTAGCCATTGCGTACCAAGTGGCACTGGCAGAGGCACCTCTCTTTTGGGTGCCTCTAGCTCACTAAGAAGGACAGAATACTGGCGTACAGGTTTGGAGTTTTTTGGAACTTTGGACTGTGAGCGAGGTGAGAGAAGAATGCCTCTGCTGGGCGCCCTCTGACTCACTAAGAAGGACAGTGTACTTGCGTGTAGTGCAATGCGAGTACAGATCTGGCTTAGGGTTGGAGTTAGGGCAAGGGCTAGGCTTAGGGTTATTACGGGTAAGGTTAGGGTGAGTTAGTGGGCTGCACCTCTGGGTGCCTCTGACCAACTATGAAGGACAGTGTACTGGTGTATGGTTAGGGTTAGGGTTAGGGTTAGGGCTAGGGCTAGGGTTATAGTGGGCTTTTTATGCCTGACTGGCACATCACAGAAGTCTCAGTCAAAACCTGGCCAAGTGGCCATGCGATTGGTGGAATGGCTCCAAAAATTTGCATGGTCACTCCCATGGCCAGCCCATCATTGCGCAGGTGTAAAAAAATAAAAATAAAAATAAAATAAAATAAAATAAATGGGATTGGAGACAGACGTTTATTGCAAGAAAAACCCACTGCTGCTACTTAAAAATTCAGGCAGTTAAAATACCTAATTTTGGACCACGATTTCAAAAAAAATATTGCGGTCACCATTTTGGATCCCCCCGCACCGCATGGCATGGCGAGATGACGAGGATGCCCCCAACCAGAGCAGCCCAGGACAGGAGAGGGGGGAGGCCAGGGACCCCCCCCCAGAAACCACCCCTCTGGTAGGTGCCCTCACTCAGGCAGGCATATTTTCACCTGCTTTTTTGGGTGTTTTTTTTACCTTTTTTTCTGTGCCGCTTGGCATCGCGCAATCGCCGCGATGCCATGAACGACAACGACAAATCAGACCCAATTTTTCTTTTATCGGTTCGAGTTCGAGTTCTGACGGCTTAATTGTCATTACCGTTTCCGTTGCATAAGGGAAACGAGGAACAGAAACAGAAACGAGAATTTTGCCAAGTCGTGCCCATGCCTAATCATAATGTTTACTTAAGCAATTGATGTTTGAGACATTTGTTTCTCTCTCTCTCTCTCTCTCTCTCTCTCTCTCTCTCTCTCTCTCTCTCTCTCTCTGTGTGTGTGTGTGTGTGTGTGTGTGTGAGTGAGTGAACATAAAATTGTCATTCTGTGTTAATGACGAAAGCAAAAATGTAACAGCACACCTTCAAAAGAACTGAATAAATGTCACTGAAGAAGGATTTTTTTATCCAAACATCTTAACTCACTTTTTTCATAATAAATTATTTCCTACATCATATTTACATTCACTCCTCTCATTACTAGGGCTGTTTCTTTAAACAACCAGCTGTGCACAAAATAAATCCAATGCTAAAAGTGTGTAAATGGCAAAGCAGTACTGGTTACATTTCTAAATATGCACCTTTGCACATTAGTATTCTCAGTTTGAGAATAGTCAACACTATCTTATGGGGAAAATTTAAGTCAGATGGGTGGAGGTTGTAAGAGAGGAAACAAATCTTGGTTGCCCCTTCATTTCTTTTAATCCTTTAAACTGGATTAGGGGAAGTTTAACCTCCAGATGCTGTTAGATAGAACTCTATCAGTCCCATCCAATACAGGCATATTGAGTGAGGACTGTTGGGAGCTCTATTCCAAAATCTGAAGCACTGAACTTGATGTAGCTTTCAGGAAAATGTCACTTACCTTGGGGCAGGGGTGGCTGAATTTTGAACATAGACCAACATTCAGATAAATTCACACATGTATGTCTTCACAGGAAAGAACAGAGTGTCTAAATTGTTTCTATCCCCATTTTTATCATTTTTATGTAGGCATGCATGCAGTTTCATTTATATGACATTCAACTATCTGGAGACATCCAGAACAGCACACGCTGCAATACTACTGCACATATAACAAACAAACACAACAATCAAACAATAAAATACTTCATATAAATTATCTTTGTCTTTTGTGTTCTGTGCTAGCAGGATGGCCACATCTTGTGCCCTGACACTTCACAAAAGTGACAAATTGCAGATAAAAAAAATCAGCAACTACCTAAAGCCTACCAGACAATTTTATCTTCTTTACGTTGCAAGAAAATGAATGCTTTATATGTAAGTGGTGGAACTGTAGTTTGTTCACTTCCAAAGACTTTCTGAAACAATATTAAGCTAGATTTGCATTCAGAATAAAGAGCCCCTCTGGGCACTGTATCATTCTATGAAGATGTGAGGGGAAAATACAAGAGATGAGGCAAGGAATACTGAATCCATGAACATCACCAGGTTCTTCTCAAAAAGGATCACTTTGGTTGGATCTGACAGGCTTTGACGGCATTTTCTCATCTCTTGAGAGTCACAGTGAGATGAAACACACCTCATTGCAAGAATTTGCTCCTTGGCAAGACTTCTGGGACATTTCTGAAAAAGACAGATGTGTGTAAAAACAGTGTGCATATTTTGAAACGTGATCAACTAAAATGTGCACAATTGGGAGAAAATACATTTCCATCTAACAATAAGTGTATTAAAATGTGCTTGAATTTCAGCACAGGGTGGAAACAAAAAGAATCTTGCAAGCCTATAGAAAATGAGTAGAGATGGGCACGAACCAAAAAAATGGTGATCTGTTTTGGTTCAATTTGTTTTAGGGTTTGGTTTGGTTAGTTTGGTTTTTATCAAAAAAAATTGAAAAATTCATTTTGTTAGTTTGTTGATTTATTATTTGTTTTTCATGCTTTGTGCAATTTAATCCATTTGACAGTGCACAGGCGGGAAAAAAACATTTAAAAAATTAAAAAACTCAGACGTTGACAACAATTCACAAACTGGACTAGCAGCATCCTCATCCTCATCTACATCCTCCTCATCATCTTCAATCATCTTTACCGGGCAGTGGTGGTGGCGGCAGAAGTGGTGGGGTGATCCTGGCCCCTGTGGCAGGGGCTTTTTGAGGCACTGGCTTGGGGCCAGCACCTTTTTTTTTTAAGCACCAACTGTGCGGCCCCTGGAGCTGGGTCAGTGCTTCTATTATTTATTTATTTTTCCTTTATTTTATGATGCCAACCCGGCCACCCCTGGGGCAGGTTGGCACTCCTTTTTAATTTTTTTATTTTATTTTACTGCAGTCGGCTTTTTTTCCTTGTCACCCCTCCCTGCAGCCAGGAAGACGGGACCTCCAGGACCAACATCAGGTAGGAGATATCTCAGGTGCTGTCAAGCCCCGCACACAGAATACACAACAAGCCAAGTTCAGTTCTTTGCCAGGAACTTTAGTTGTAATCCAGATAACAAACAAAGTACAGTCCGAATCAAAGCCAAAATACCTTACAGAGCCAAATGCCAAGTTCAAGGGTACAGAGAAACGTCGTAGTCAGAAAGCCGGTCCAAGGTCAGGAAACAGAGAACGCCGTAATCAGAAAGCCGGTCCAAGGACAGGAAACAGAGTCTGGATACACACAGGAACGTGGTGACAAGGTAAGTGACGCGTTGCTCCCACAGAGGTTTCAGGGTAAACTTGCTAGCTTTATCCTAAACCAGGGAACACACCCATATCTCTGGCAAGG
This sequence comes from Phrynocephalus guinanensis, assembly GCA_037367245.1. Taxonomy (NCBI): domain Eukaryota; kingdom Metazoa; phylum Chordata; class Lepidosauria; order Squamata; family Agamidae; genus Phrynocephalus; species Phrynocephalus guinanensis. Next base: position 28,312,801 of record CM074736.1, read on the forward strand.
CTCCTGCTAGAACTCAGGGCTTTCAGATCTAATTTTACGCCTATCATTAAAGATCCTTTCCCTGGCTCTCCTGTTAGTTCTTCTTTGCAGGATCCTGTTCCTAGCCCTCATAGGAGGAGGAGATGTGCCCTCAACTGCATCCTCAGACTCAGCTGCCTGCTGAGTTGAACTGCAAGGCTCCTCCTGCTGTTCTTCAGCATTTAACCCTTCACATTCAGGTTCTATGACAGGCAGGGTCCTGGCAGGTGCCACCATTAACGAAACGAACTGAACTGAACCAATTTTTTTTGTTCGTTTTGTTTTGTTGTAAATCCACTCTGGGGTTTGTTATTTGTTTCGTTAGGTAATAATGAATAACAAAATTAACTAAAAGTTCATTTCGTGCCCATCTCTAAAAATGAGGATGAGAAGAGAATGGAAGTGAACCTGGAGAAACTCAACAAAAATGAAAAGAGATGGTTACATCCCTCCTTTCAGTGTTTGTGGAAACAGTGGGACTTCTGTGACATCCCCTCAACAGTCAAACATCCTAACTAGGGCAGGGTTACTAAGGTTTTGAGCCAGAAATTTACTGAAAGGGGAGAAAACTGTCAGAATATCACAAATCCAGTAGAATCTCCTTACCTCAGTACCTACACCATTTCCAGACATTTCTCCCTGGACAAAAGGAAATACGAAAACAGGTATACTTGGTACAGAACCCATATTGCGAAAGGATACTGAGACCCAAGTATTCCTCTTCAACTCCTCTGTCCCTCTCCCATGTATGGGAATCTCATGAGTCACAAGCTTAACTAACAGGGCACCAAAGACCTGGTACTCCCAAATGGCTAAATATCTAGTTATACTTCTGCCAACAGTTGAAGACTTCCTCCTAGGATTATTGGATTAATTGAAGGCACAAAGGGCTCCTGAACAAGGGAAGAGTTTCCTCTGGCCTGATGGCATCCTTTTAGCTTTTCTCATGGCAAATTGATGGATAGCTACTACTTCTGGAGAAAGTGTTGGTGAGAGGTGGCAAAAAGGCACTGCCCAAAGGTAGACTCTCATGGCTCAGTATCACTCTATGGGGGAATGGGCTTCAACTATTGCAGTTTCCTCACAAGCAGTCTTTTAAACCCAGAGCCAGCAGGGTATTGGGACTGGAATGTTGGGTCAGGACTGTGGAGACCCAAGTCTGAATCCCCACTTGAACATGGAAACTCACTGGTTGACTTTGGGCAAGTAGCACTCACTCAGCCTGATCCCAATTTACAAGATTGTTGTGAGCGAAACAGTGAAAGAAAGGTCTCTCACACTTGACCAAAAATGGGCTAAAAATAGACTACCTCTGGACAGATGTTCAGCAAAATACTTTATTTAATGCCTTATTTACAGGAATGGAAGCTCCGAACAGCTATGATGCTGGGAGGGGCCACATTGGCCCCTGCCTGGCTAGCATCATGTTTGTGCAGCCTAGGGGCTGCCCAGCAGGGGCCAGAATCTTCATAAGGCCTCACCACGTGGTGAGAGGCCTCTTTTGTGATCTAGCCATCTTCCCTCCCTCCCTCCCAATTGAGAGAACGAGAGTAGCTGGGAAGTTTTGGCTGCTACTCAATTGGACTGGAGTGGCAGTGTGTTTTCGCCCATCCCATTCTCTTTAAGGCAAAGGTGAGGTTTATAACTGATCACAATTGGTGGGTAGTGAAAGTGGAAATTTAAGTCAGGTAAAATGTATTGAATAATATTCCCTAGTGAGCTGGCAGCCCTCAGCATGAATTGGGAAATTAGGAACATTATGTGTTAGGTATAAATAGGTTCACAGATCAGGAATGAGGCTGCCCAGACCACAGGTTTTGGGAGGGCGCTGAGCAGGTGGGCAGTTCCCTTCTAATAATATACTGATCCACTTGCACTACATTCAGGCCCCCTTCTTTAAGGGATGTTTAACAGTAGAACTGAGTGAATTTCATACCAGTAAATTGTGGCCCAATTTTAATCCCACAAACGTGTCTTGCCTCTTTATTTCCAGGCTGGGAGGGCAAAGCCTTCTCTGACCTGGGCCTCAGTGAGGGTCCTCTAGGCAGGAAAACAATTACTCTCCCAACTGGAACGAAGGCTTGTCCTTGTATAATGGAAAATATGGCTGTGAGGCCTTCTGAGTATTGACAAAGTGATCCCTCTGTCACAAAGCAACCTCACAGTATTTGCAACACTACACTGGTAGATATCATAGCAAACAAAATTTATAACAAGTCAGTTTTAGCTACATCCAGATTATAGCAGGTAATTGCAATTTTTTGTCCTTCCCATGTTGCCTGATTTTATATGGTGGCTACTGTCTATGCCAGTGTTGGCGAACCTATGGCACGGGTGCCAAAGGTGACTTTCAGAGCCCTTTCTGTGGGCACCAACATCACCCCTTCACAGCCACCTGGATTAAGGTTAAATTGCTGTATTGGTACTTTGTGAAAAATGAGTGGGTTTTGAATCGCATAGACCAGGTTCGCCATCACTGGTCTATGCCGTTTGAAGTCTATGGTGTCTTCTAACTGGTGTCACTTATCACCTATAAAAGTGCAAAGGGGCCTGCTGCAAAGGGGCAAATATGGAAAAGATAGGCCCCTCCCCCAAAAAATAAACCTAGTAAAGTAATCAAATTTAATAAAACACAGTCACTAGGCACTAGGTACCTGCATGTGTCAATTTCTCCATCTCCTGAATCATTCTTGGTTGCAGCATTCACACTGCTTTGTACTGCAGCACCACAGGGCTGCTGGCATCTTAATCACCAGACTCTGGTGACCCAGCTTAGCACCTCCTGTCTGAAGATAGGTAACAAATTCCATCTCCTGTTACTGACACAGAGCACTAATCCAGCTGCTATGAAGGTACAGCAGGAGGGCTTCAATTATAGCTTGAGAAACTGCAGCATCCTTCTGGAATGTGTGTTATGCCACCTCAGAACCCACCAGAGAAAGCTCGCAAAGGCTTTTGGGATGTAAGCAGAGCACCTGGAATGTGTTGTGATAAGCAGTTGGTTTACTTCTGCACAATGTCGGCTTCACAAAGGGAAAAGCCTTGGCTGACTCACTCCACGTTCTCACACACTTCACTTATAGGCAAGGAAACAATGCCAGATACAACCAGGATGGGGCCTGCTCTGGCCGTTCTCCACTTCAAACAACGGAAGCCACTGGCTTGTCTTGAATGCTTCGCAAAGGCTTGTTTCCTGCCGATGCTTTGCTATGTGGTCTCTCGGTGACCATAATTAAAGGCAAGTCTTGCTCATGTCTGAGGTGCCTGTCATGACACGGAAGCAATACATGGGACATGACAGGGCCTGCAGCACTTACTACATGGCAAGGGCTGTGAACTTCCATCCAAGAGTAAAATTTGGATGAGTATGTTGTCCTATTAGACTACAGCTCTCAGAATCCCCAAACCAGCGAGATCAGTGGGCTTACTAGAGGGGGATTACAGCAACTGCAGTCCCCACCAAGCAATTTTTGAAGCTCTGATGGAAATCAGGATTTTTTAAAAACAATAGAATGCATTTGGGGTTTTAAAATATGTAACTGAAGAAACGAAAGCTGTTTTCAAGTATCAGTCCTTCCTCTCTTTTTATACCTTCTGTACACTAAACACCCTTTCAAATAACTTTTTATTCACAGTGGCCGTCTGAGGCAAAGAATAAGACCTATTTTTAGAATAATTTTAGCTTGCTATGGAAATCAGCCGAGTTCATTTTCATTAAGTCTTCTTGTTTCCATGGAAAAGCTAGGGTAATCTCTCGGTGAAAACCCAAGCCTTGCAGCTTCAAAACACTGCTCATAGAGTATGTACAAATCCATGCCAGCACAGAAACAAACACACGAAAGGCCCTATTGTTCATTGCCTTTCTCATGCAGATGGGCACATCAGGTTAAGTTTGACCTGTCATCCTTGTCTAGTGAACGCTGCATGGCATTGGTAGAAAGACCGAAATCTATGGAAATCTGGATATCCTGCAAGGCTTATGGCTTAGAAGCAATGGAGAAGGTTTAGGACATAGTTACACCACAGATATGGTGATTCCTCCTCTAGGGTCACTTCTGGAAGCTTTAACTCTTTGCAGGGGGATCTCTGCTGTGGTGGTGTCCAACCATGGGGGCTCCACACATTGCTGCATTATAGCATCTATAAATGCTCCCTATCAGCCATGGGGGATGAGCTTCCAAAAGTTGAAGTACACCAACATCTGGGATTTGAAATTCTTCTCTGGAGGACAATCCTCAGCCCTTTCCCCAAACAATAGTTCCCATTAGAGAGGGGCACAAAATGAATAATGAATCAACTCATCAAAGGAAAACAAAACAAAACACAATGGAAATTTCTGTTTTGTTTCATTTCATTTTTCGTCTCCCCCCCCCCGTCTCATACCTGTCACCGCCAGCCTCCTTGCCTGGAACCCAGGCAGCCACCATGGGCCAGAAGATTTAAAAAAGCCCCACATCGGGGACTTTTAAAAATAATAATAAATAATAATAATAAAAAAGTGCCAACCTGGCCCCTGGGGCCACGTGGTTGGCGCTGCAAAATAATAAGAAGAAGAAAATTAAAGCGCTGACCCAGCCCCTGGGACTGCGTGGTCAGCTCTGTAAAAAATAAATAATACCACAATACCATTTGGATATAGACCATTTGCCCCTTTCCTAGGACATACAAGGAGGATTTGAGCTTGTGACATTGGACATGCCTACCCACTGAGCTATAAATTCTCTACACTTGTACTAGTCAGGCTCAGTAGTTCTGAGAAAGAAGCTATTGAAGATAACATAGGTGGAAACCCCAATTCACTACGATTAAATGTGTAGGGATTTGGAGCCAGAATGTTCAGAGTTTAGGTCTCTAAGTATTGGGCTGGGATGAACAAATCCATGAGTTACATTTCTTCCTGGTATTTTTTTTTCTTTTAGATCAAATTTCAAATTCTTTCTACTCTATGAGAAATACAATGTGTTTAGTTTGGTAAATGAGTAATGAAATAGAAATCACCACCACCACCACCACCATCATAATCTTGGGATTGCAAAGCTCAAAGGGACTATACGGACCATCCGGTCCCACCCAGGTCAAGGAGGCATGCTAGGGAATCAGACTCTCAACCTCTGGCTCCGCAGCCGGATAAAACCACTGAGCTCTCCACCAGTGATTGATATGAACGTTTCTCTCCTCCTCTCCCACCACCTTTGTAAGAAAGTATGCTTGCGGTCCCTGAGCTGGGATGTACATTTGTTTGCAGTTGCCATATTTGGCAGTAATATTTTTCCTACAGTGGAAGACCCCATTAGCAGCAGATAAAAATTAATAGGCAATAGTATGGTACAATTAAAACAGGGCCAAAAAGCAGGGGGGAGAGAGTAATATTATTAGCCACGCCTTTAGTTGCACACTGCTTTTATTATTATTATTATTATTATTATTATTATTATTATTATTATTATTATTATTATTATTATTATTATTATTTAATTAACCACACAGCTATCTACGCTGAATTTTGTATTACCAATCACTAGTCGAACGCTTCCGAAGTGTTTAGGACTCAGTGATGTATCAGCAAATTATGCAAGCAGATCCCAGTAACGCGGCTTTCTGCATCTGACTGATGGTGACTTTTTCAACTCCAATTTCTTCTAAATACTTGCTTAGCTCTTTAGGCACCGCACCCAGCGTGCCGGTTACCGCTGGGACCACCTGTACCGGTTTATGCCAGAGTCTCTGAAGTTCAATTTTCAGATCCTGATATCAGGTAATTTTTTCAAGTTGTTTCTCAGTGACTCTACTGTCACCTGGTATAGCAACATCAACGAGCCACACTTTTTTCTTCTCCACAATCACAATATCTGGGGTTTTATGCTCCAAAACCCTGTCTGTCTGTATTCGGAAGTCCCAAAGTTGTTGTTGTTGTTGTTGGCGTCGTCATCGTCGTCATCATCATCATCAACAACCTTTTGCAATCTAGATGCCATAGAATATGGCCACTCCAAAACCAAAGCAAAGTTTTAGCACATACAGTTGAGTTTGGGCATCAGGAGAGGGTGTATCCATATTTTTACTCCCAGTAAACTGAAAAAGAGAGAAAGCCCTCTTAGTTAAATATGATTGTATTTGTCTGTTATCAGCCACAGCAGTCTTACTTCAAGTTTCCGCATCCCAGTTTTTCTAGCAGTGGGAGGGTGTTTCCTCCAAGGTCTTATCTGTTTGAACCACAACCCCTGCACTGATTTCTGGTTTGCCGACAAATTGCACTCCCTTAATCCTCATCCAAGCAAGTTAATTTTTTTTTTTGCATCTGTTCTGGATTTTTACCATAAAACTGCAGATGGTAACTTCTTTAACTTTTTTAGCCCAAAACCTGAAGAAAGCATTTTAACCACGCACAGGGACAAAACTACATATTCCTCCACCCCAAGGGATGCTTTTCCTTCCTTTCTCCTCAACAGTAGTGCTGCAAATTGTGTATTTAATCATAAGACTATTATTTTCTGTTACTTTTTCATTTCAATTGTTGCAGCTGCCGGAATGTCCCTGAGAACATGCAAAGTATTCATTTGTGGAGGTGGGGGTGTGTGTGTGTGTGTGTGTGTGTGTGTGTGTGTGTGTGTGTGTGTGTGTGTGTAAAAGAAGGAAAACAGTGGGTCTACGTCACTAAACTGCAGGAATGGCAAAAAAAACACCTGATAAATTGGTTTTAGGGATGAATAACATGCTGCCAATATCCCTTGAAAAATAATATTTTTTTTCTGAAGAAGATGCTCTCGATTCTTGATTTTGTATTCTCATGTTTCTAGTTAAATTTTATTATTGTAATATGGTGCACCACTTTTCATATATGGGGAGATGGGACTGACCTTTTGAAACACTGTACATAAATGGGACAAACCAGCCATTGCGAGTACACTCTTATGTACTATATCTGTTTGTCTTCCAAGGATCAAACAATAAGTAGAGATTGGGTTGTGCTTGAAAAGAGACATATTGTACTTTGGATATAAACTTTACTTCACATTGCTTCACTTCTTAGGAAATTCATACAAGATTCTGAGATTTGTTTCAACCTTAGTGAAGGAAGCACACTACGGTGCAGTCTGCTTTTAAACCAATCCCTTTATCCAGTGCATAACCACTACCCTTGGACTTAGTCCAAAAGCTGCAGCTGGCGCAGAACCCTGTTGCAAGGCTGCTGACAGGCCTCCTCCTTATAGCAGCACATGGCCCATGTTCAAAGTTTTTCTGCTGACACCGGGATCCCTCATCATCAGGAGACTGTAGCATCTCTAAGGTGATGACTGCAGTTCACCTTGTGAGTACCAGAAATAATGCCACTTGTGTTGCCACACTGGTGTTCTCTGCCAATTAACATTAGGCAGGCACCTACAATCTTCACTTATAGATGCCTCACTTAACTCTTACTGATGGAGGCTTTCCTCAAGATAGGATTATGTCCAAGCCCATTCTTGTTTTATGGAGCCTGGACTTCACCAGTTGAACAAATTTTAGCCATTTTTGTGATGGTATGACAAAGTTATATTTTAAAAGCTACGAAATAGTAAATGACATGTAATTTAGATATCTAAACTAGGTGCTTTGGGGGTATGAAGGGTATAAGATATTGATTTCAGAAGGGACATAATGAACAGGAACAAAGGGTGTGGTCACATGCAGGAATAGATAATAATTTAGACCACTAGTGGATCTGTGTAATCAATTTCCTGTCAATCACATGGCATACTATGACCCTGCTGTAAGGGTCATTGCTAGAGATGGGCACAAAATTTTAAAAACTGTTTATTTTTTCATTTTGTTTCCTAGCCCCCCCCCCCAAATGAAGTGCCCTTTTAAAAGAAATGAAACGGAATGGAAATTTTCATTTCATTCTGTTTCAAATTTTGTTTTTTATTATTTATTTTGACAAGTGCCGATCTCAGCACTTGTCAAAATAAATAATAAAAATAAGTGCCGATCAGCTGGTGTGGGGGCCCACCCACTAGCTGGTCAGCAGGAAAAATAATAATAATAAAAACCCGCTGACTGGCCTCCCCGTGGGCCAGTAGGTCGGCGGGAGTAAAAAAAACCCAACAACAACCGCTGACCGGCCTCCCCAGAGGCCAGCTGGTTGGTGGGAATTAAAGAAAAAAGAAAAAAAGCTGACTAGCCTCGCCATAGGCCAGCTGGTCAGCGGGAGTAAAAACAACAACAATCGCCTACCAGCCTCCCCACGGGCCAGCTGGTCGGCGGGAGTAAAAAAAATGCTTACTGGCCTCGCAGCAGGTAACATTTTAGGCAACATTTTCTAGTTACTTTTGAAACTTATTTTTGAAGTTAACTTTCTGACAATTCATAGGCTGTTTTAAAAATCAAAAACAATTCTATACCATTCTCTTACCATTAATGCCCAAGGAAGTATTACTTTGTATCATCCTTCATATTTTTATAAGATTTTCCAAGTGCAGGATCACAACTGCAATGGACTGTGTTCACAACCCAACAACAATAATAAAACAAAGCAAAATGTGCTGCTTATATACCTCCTCATAGTGCTTAGAGAACTCTCTGAGATGTTTTACAGTTTAATTATCCTGGCCACGCACTGCTCCCCCTAGCAAGCTGGGTACACAATTCACCAACCTCAAAAGGATGGGAGGTTGAATCGACCTTGATCCAGATGCCTGAGCCCATCAAGAGCAATCTCAGGTTGTGAACAAAGTCTCAGAAGTAGAACTGCAGTTTAACCACTCCACCACAAGTGTTCTGCTGGCTAGATCAAAGTTACAAATGACATGTTTCCATTTAAAAGAAACTTTCCAAGATCTGCAGTTTTAAAGACGATCTGCATAAAGGATTCATTTCTTTCGTATTTGTTTCTGCATTGACAAATGACACTGTTACGGGGTGTACACAATGATCCCTAGGTTAGGCACTCGATTGCAAATGGGCGAAATACTTAAATAAATATAAAAATCTAAACATTTTGACAGCACCAAAATGCGTGCTCCTGGAGTTCGTGGCACTCATTCCTGTCTTGTAACCATTACAATTGAGACGATGGATGGGTTACCATTTTTAAAACATTCAGAAGGGAAACTTTAGATCAGTAGCTATGGCAGCAAATCAATTACTTGTCAGCTGTATGCCACCATTCCAGCAAACACAAGTCTCTCGAGAAATGTGTAAAAACAACTCTGAAATCTGTAATGAATGCCTTTTGGAATTGTAGTTAGCATCTGGACCTCAGGATTTTTCCTGTATTTGAAACAGATCCAGAGGCCTATGTTTGGGATGAGCTAAAATAAACTCATGCCAGAATTTGGGAAGCGTTGGGAGAAATGAGTTTTATCTTGTACTCCTTTGTATTTTTAAGCTTGAGATAACTGAGGGCGCTTTTACATGATCTCTAAAATCCGCTGGCAACTTAAATTCGGACCAGAGATCGTGGGGGGTTCTCCCTCTTCCTGTGTCCCCACCCTTCCGACCTCCATTGTTCCTGTCTGCGGTGAGGAGAGAGAGAGAAAAAGGGGGGGAAGAATGCAGGCTCACCACCGCTCACCTCTGCCTGCCGTCCGACCCCCATAGGGATTCCTGTCTCCTGAAGGGGCGGCGGGGACATAAAAACAAACAGAAGGCAAGGGGAGCCCAGCATCCACAGCTTTACAATCCACATTGGAAGATTTTTTTACCTCTGGAGACCAAATACTTGAAAAGTGCACTGGGGCGCACTTAGGTGGGCGTGGTCATACTTAATTTTTTTTAAAGTCCACAGCTGGTGGGAAAACAATTTTAAGCTCCGGATCTGGGAGCCTTTTGCCTCAGATTTTAGGGGTCATGTAAAAGCAGCCTGATTTGATTTACCAACCTCTTTTAGGGAGCAACATGTCTGCCTGGACTACAGGCTTAAATTAAAGAAAAGTTCAATTTAAAATTTTCTTCTTCTTCTTCTTCTTCTTCTTCTTCTTCTTCTTCTTCTTCTTCTTCTTCTTCTTCTTCTTCTTCTTCTTCTTATTCTTATTCTTCTTCTTCTTCTTCTGTGTCCATCCCACTTGGTGGTGGAGTCCACTATTCTGTTTCTTATCCACCAATTTGCGCATCCATGGACTTGAACCCCAGGACAACTTCATGTCATTATCAAGGTTGTTCATTCAGCAGTTCCCCTCTTTCTTTATGGACCCTTAGATTATTTTCATAATAACCTTTCTCAGCTCCCAGATTTGTCATTCAGAGACCAACATTACAGGGTTTTTAAAATCTCTTTCAGGATGTCTGTCTCTCTCCTTTTTGATAAGTATTTCTACTTTCCACCCACGACGTCCCACCATGCCTAAACAGATGCAATGGGGAGAAAGAATAAAGTAAATAAAACACAGATATTTATATTAAACAAATACAATAATCAGGATTCTCTTTCTCCCCTCTATGACCTCTAAAACCAATACTCATACTGGCTGGAGGGTTCTATTGTAGAGATGGGCTGTTTCACCATTTCATTATGTAACAAAATGTTACAATATGAACTACAACACATGCAAGCATTCCATCAAGTAATGAAACAAAGCACCATTTCCCATTTCAGAAATAACACATTTCATCCTACTTTGTAAGAACATACCAATACCATCCTAGGGATTCAAGATAGCAGGCTGGAAATTGCACTCTGGTTACAGAGAGATGGGACCTAGGAATTGATGATGTACCACTGAGATATTGTGGTCTGTCTGTGGGAAGAGATGGGCTGTCAGATATATCAGTGCGAAGGATGATTTGATGGTGATTTGGGAAAGATCTCATGCAAAAATCATATGAAATTAAGAGGATATGGTAAGATCTGGCTTATTTTACCCATAAACCTCTTTTATTGAAATTTAAAGAGAGAGGATTGGCTGTTGGCTAGCCCTGGCAGACCCATAGCCACAAGCCAAAAGAAAATGAAATGCTAAGCTATTTATCCCTTTGGCATTTTGTTTGCTTCAGCAAAAGAGGATACCTATCCATTCCCTTCCCATTGTTCCCATCATCTTCACCTACTTGTTTCTGCCCCTGCTTTCTCCACTTCCACCATGGTGCCAGGAGGCCGCCCCTGCCTCTGAGCATGTGCTCGTTGTGGCAGCAGTGGAGGCAGAGATGGCCACAGCAGATAAGCCTCCCCAGCAGGCATGAACTAGAAAAATGAACCATGAGCCAGTTTGTTTTCCTGGGGGTTCATCATTGGGTTAGCTATGAACCACACTTCACAGTGAACCACCAGTTTTCCATTCCTTAATCATGACCTATTGATTTGGGTGCCTGCTGAGTCTTCCTGTCCAGGTGCTGCTAGTTATGCAGAAGCAAATTCAACTTACATACCCCCATGGTGTAGATCATATTCGCAGTGGACAAGGAAGACACTTCCAAGAGGAGGACTGACCTCCCTAAAAGGTTACATATGAATACCCTAATAGTGCCAGCCTAGACAGACCAACAGCTCAGCTAGTTCCAAAAACAGTTACCCTGTGTCCCTCCCCAATCCTTGACTGTTCTGCCTCCTAACATCCTAAACCCCTCTCTTCTGGCTTTTGCTTTTGGTCCTCAGATCACAGAGCAAATGAAGCTGGTGGTCTGGCAATCCTCATTTGCACATTTGAACAAATGCGTAGCAGCTTAAAACTTCTGGTGTGGGGGGGGGAAGGGGATGTATGAAAGCAGCACAGATACCTCTGTGCAGGCTTTGTCTACTTTAGACTTCTGGGCATTTGGCAGGAAGTTCTGAAGCAGATTCTTAAGTTCATGAAGGTGAACTTGCTAGACATGTTCCTTAATCTGAGAATCTCTTGTGCTGTTCCTAGGCCTTAAAAGTTAGCCAGGTTGTCCTTTCTGAAGATCATGTGACTAAGTCATTGAGCAGATGCTTCTCACACCTGTGCCTGATGGTAATGCCTGTTTGATCTTGTTAATAGTGATCCAAGGTTTAGCATTGTACCCAAAATGGGCACAATGAGTTAATGCGTTAAATGTGGCTCCAGATACGGAAGGATCATTTTCTCCTTATTCTGTCACAGAACTATCTACAGCTCATCAATGTGTTCTTCAGATCTTTCTGGAACTACTTCAAAAAATTTAAGAAATAAAACTATTTATTAAGATTACCGTCTGTTCTGAGGGAAGAGGAGGAGGAGGAGGAACATGCCTATTGCATTTCAAGGTCTCATCATTTCTGTAGCATCTTAAAGAAGAGTTTACAAAGAAACATTAATCCACCTTGAGAAATACATGGCCTCTGTAAGTTTAACAGTTAGAATCCCCCCTCAGAAATCATTTTCAGAGAGTCTTATTCTGAAAGTATTAACTTTGAAACCCGTATGTCAAAACATGCACACAGAAAAAAGTATGAAAACTTAAAAAAAATATTGACCTGCTTACTAGTTCTAAACACCCAAGGGGAAGATGAATTTAAAAGCTCTTTTGCTGTAAGCACCTGGCACTGGTGTTATTATCCAGCCATACTAAACTTTTCATAGAATGCTCTGTTCACATGTATACTCTGCCATGCCTGAGAGTGACCTTTGGTCAGATGGTGTGGTATATAAATAAAATAAAATAAAATAAAATAAAATAAAATAAAATTAGAAAAGGAGAAGGTAGGCAGGGGGTTGAAATCTAGTGGTGCAGTAAACCATATCATGGACTCTAGGCGTGATGGTACACAAATCTCTGTGGATGCCCATGTGTTATCTTTTCACTTCCATCAGAAATTCAGAATCTTGTGCTGCTGAGGAGTGCCAGGAATCGAATGGAAGAGCCTGCCCCCATGGCACCATGCTTGAAATTAGGAACAAATTCAGGCTGTTAGAGGCAATGATAGCCTTGGAAGGACAGCAACTGGAAACACCAATCCCCAAAGCAAAGTATTGTTTCCTCATCCCCAGGCAGTGTGACAAGTGCCTAGAATAAGCCTTCATCAAACATTATACTACTTGAATGAACCCTACTTGTATGAAGAGTCAAATAAACAGGAGATAACAAAAGCAGAACTTGGAAAAGTTACATTTTGAATTATATCACTCAGAATACAATACAGCCTGTGGCAACCTTCTGGAAGTTGCAGTCAGGGCACCTGGACTTATTTTCTTGTGAGATTGAAATGTTTCGCTACTCATCCAAGAAGCTTAATCAGTCTGAGGAAAGTTAGTGGTGAGGCCTCCAATTTATGACTACAGTTGCCATGACAACTTCCAGATAACCTCACCTGGATGGATGAGAATCTTCACAGTAAAAAAGGCCGCACCTTTTAAAAGTCTTTCAAATAAATAAAGCACTTTGAATGAGACCCATCAATCAGATAGCCACATGTCTTATTTAATAAATTATTTACGATGCATATAGTCAATAGGTTTTACAAGTTACATTTCAAAATATGTCCATTGTATGCACACATAGAGGGAAAAGAGGTGAAATTCTGCTGCCAGTGTATAATAACTGACACAACATAACACTTTCCTTCAAGTCATAAAATCAGTGTTGTTTTATCTGTCATGTGCTGATTAGAGAGGGGCATGAACTGTCAATTTGGTGACTCACAGTGGTTCATTAATTGACCAAACGAGTCGTCAGCACTTCAAAGCCACACCTCCTGTGGTGGGGCACCCACTCAGAAGCAGTGGCCTGGCTTCCTTGCTGGATGAGGCGGGACAGTAAAGTGCCAAACACCTGATTGGCCAATAAACAAACTGGGAGTTCGTGTCCATCTCTTTTGCTGAGCCGCACGACTCATGGCAGAACAAATAGTGGTTTTGCAACTCAATGTTAGACCTTGTACACAACACCAGCAGTACAGCATTTGGCCAGCATTTGAAATGACTATGATCTTCAGTTTTTGAAAGAAAGAAAAAAAGCAACAGTGCAACAATATCCTAGAAGGAAACTAGATCAAATAGTCAACATATGTGCACTTTGATCACAGATTCACTGATGATAACTTAACACAGGCTCCAGACATCAATAAAAATATCCGTTGGCAAATTTATCAGCCAAACGGATTAGCATCGCATGCCTGCTCAGAAGTGAATCTGGCAGAGTGCAAAAGGATAACTCCCAGATAAGTGAATATAGGATTGCAGGACACAGTTCACTTTTCTTAAACCACAGCCTCTCCAGACAATCATCAGAGGAGACTTACCGAACAGCTGCAACAGGACAAGAACTCTATTCGCACTCAATATGGAAATGTTTGAAGTGGGGAAATGGTGTGGGACATACAGAGCTGAACCACTTCCTCTAAAACCTTCCTCTACTTTATTTATTCCACCTTCTTCCTCTGTTGGGGACCCAAGGCAGCCTCCAAAAAACAAAAAAAAAATTGAAATCAATAATTATGGAAAACAAATTGATTTTAATTTTAAACCACGATATACAAATAGTTTAAATGATTATTTAAGAACTAAACATTTTAAATGATCTCTCAATTTCATTTGTCTGCTGATACCCAAGCCTCTCCATTGAGGTGCATTTTCGACTGCTGACAGGAGATGAGGGGAGGGGCCAAGCACAGCTTCCAGGTACAGAAATTCTGTGATCTGGGAGCAGCTGCAGAAAAAAGACCATTTTTACCCTAGCGCAGATCAGCCGACGCGGGGCCATGGGGGAGGGAAAACATTTTTAAAGCCCAGAGGTTTTTTAAAAAACTTTTCCCCCCTCACACAAGTGGCTTACCGACAGAACAAAATGGTTCCTTTCAACAAAAACAAAAAAACAAAACAAAAAAACCACCATTTTGTTTCACCTGTAACAAAATGCTGTTTCTTCGTATCATTTCATTTTGTTTCATTTCATTATGTAACGACATGACAAAACAGCATTTTGTTTTGTGTTTTGTGTTCATGAAACCACTGGGGGAAATTATCAGGTCTTTTGGGGTTAGGTGCCACCAGTATGCCAATGATACCTAGCTCTACCTCTCATCACCTCCAGACTCTAAGGGAACTACTAACTCAGCTTTACATGACAGTTTAGCTGCAGCAACTGGATGAGAATGAATAAAATGAAACTAAACCCAGAAAATACAGAGGTGCTCTTGGTCAGATGAAAGGGACAACAAGGGGTAGGGGTGCAGCCTGTACTGGATGGGGTCACCCTCCAATTGAAAAAGCAGGTACGCAGCTTGGGTGTGCTCTTGGACTCATCTTTCAGCTTGGATGCCCAGGTCATGGCTGAGGCCAGGAGCACATTTGGTCACTTAAGGTTATACACAAGTTACACCCCTTTCTTGAGAAACCACCTCTGGCCAACATGACACATGCCCTAGTGACGTCCCGGATGGACTACTGTAATGCACTCTATGTGGGGCTACCAATGAAAAGTCTCAAGAAAGTTCAATGGGTCCAAAACACAGCAGCCAGACTGCTGATTGGGGCAAGGTACAGAGATCACATTATATCCCTATTAAAATACCTCAACTGGCTGCCAATCATCTATTAAGCACAATTCATGGTGGCAATCTATGACCTGGGTCCTAGCTACCTCAAAGAGCGAATCTCACAGTATGAACTTACTCAGGCGTTAAGGTCATCAGGAGAGGCCCTTCTCTCCATCCCACCACCCTCACAGGTACATCTCGTAGGAACCCATGAAAGGGCCTTCTCGACTGCTGCTCCCAGACTCTGAAACTCCCTCCCACTAGAGGCCAGGACTGCCTCATCTCTGTTGTGCTTCCGGAAACAGGCAAATACCTTTCTCTTCAAGCAAGCTTTCCCTGAATGATGGACTACCATGTGTATTTTATATGAATCTGTAGGTTCACATAGACTTTGTGTTTATGACTACTTATAACCGTGTTGCTTTAATGTAATGTTGTCTATTAATGCTGTAAGATGTCCCTCAATTCCTTGTTCTCAAATACTTGAACATGCCTTAATTGTACTGGACTGTATATTAGCCCTCATTACTGTAAGCCGCCTTGGGTCCTTTTCCAAGGAGAAAGGCAGGGTACAGATACTGTAAAATAAACCAAGCAAATGAAGACCAGCTATTACTCCTTTCAAAATGCATTGTTAACTTCAAACCTTTAGTTCCTTGAATCCAAAGTTATCAGGACATGCAAGCATGTGTGTACAGAAAGATATACCAAAGCTTGGGGGAGACGTGTTCTCAGCCTGGCAAAATGCATAAGCCAAGTGCCATTTAGAGATCTCCCTAAAGGAGGTTAGATATGGCTCATGTTACTGATATCACATTCTTGCTTTGTTGTTCTCTGTTCAGTAGGTGGAAAGAGAAAAAAGTCATATTTTCCATTGACCTCCTAGACTGTCTGAATGTGTTTAGCTCATCCATAGAGAGGAACAGACAGCGGGTGCTAGACGGAAACAACAGTGACTGCTCTTTCTTTCCTTCCTGTTCTCCAGGGCTTCCTAAACAGGAATATCTGTCTCATTAGCTTTAAGCAGCAAGTGAGGTCTCCTTGAGATTAAGTTTGTCTTTCCAATGAAAGAGTGCCATGAAGGGAGGAAAGGAAACATATTGCAATCTCATGGGATCCTCATTAGGGAAGACTTTCCCCTTAGGATGCTGGGGAGGTGGCAACCGTATCAAGTATTATCCCCAAATGCAATCATGGTCTGTCCCAGCAGCCATACAGAGAACAGAGTTCTGTTCATGGGACTGGATTTTCCACTCTGCATTTCCCTATTGCCCATTGCCTTTGCTGGTGAGAGAGGGGGCAGCTCCAACAACTCTCTTTTCCCACATGGCAAGTGGGTGAGGCTCCCTCAACCCCAGAGCTCTCAGTAATGTTGGGAAGCCCCCCCCCCCGTGCTGGCCAGCCTATGGGCCGGGGTCTGCAATGCTTTGCATCAAAGCAGGACATGTGAAACAGATGATTTCTAACATGTTCTCAGATCATCTACCAGACAGAAACCTATTGTGGGTGAACCAAAATGTGTAGTTCCTGGCAATAACCCTGGCTATTTGTTTAAAAGTGGGCAAGGGAAGGGGAGAAAAATGTATAAAGCTACTCTGCTGGGCTCATGTGAAGTGGGATTGGGTTTAGAGACAGTTTTGACAATAGTAGCTTTGATTGTCCTACTCCTATATCTTGTATGACCATAGCCCCCTTCAAGAGCTCACTAACTGCACACCCTGAACATGACAGGAGCAGAGCTCAGTCGCGCATGCTTTCTGCCACCACCGTCAATTTCCTCACACAGAAGGGAAATTTGCAAAGACCCATGAAAATCACCTGACCGATAAGACTGTGCACTTGAGATGGTGAGTCACCAGTAAATTAAATCAAGCTGAGATTGATATGACTAATCAGATTTAGCTATATATTATGTGTCATGCTGGATAACAAAAAGGATGTGAGAGCAATTTACCCAAATAAGATTTTCCAATTAGAGATGGGCACGAAACGACCATTTTTTCGTTTTTTTTCTCCGTTATTCGTTCCGTTACATAACAATACAAATAACGACCGTTGTGATGGGGCAGGCTCAAACCAAACAGAACCAAGAAAATTTTATTCGGTTCTGTTTGTTTCCATTATTGCCATCACGCCACTCGCACGATGAATAATGGAGCAGCAGTGGGTGGCGAGAGGGAGCTGGGATCCTGCCTCCGCATGTGGAGGCGGGATCCCAACCCCCTGTCCAGCCATCTCTGATTAGTAAATGACAGCCCGCTGGGCTTACATTCAACAAGCGGAGGGCGTTGAGAGGGGACTGGGCCTTGCGGAGCCTCTTTGCCCCCTCCCCACTGGAGCTGACGATGCGAGACTTTGCCGATCTCACAAGAAGAGGCGGGATCTGAGCCCTTATGGGCTGGGCTCCGGGATCTCGGCCACGTGGCGAAGCAGCAACGGTGCAGCCGGCTCGGAAGCCGGAGTGGAGGGCATCATTGGAGCACGGGGGGAGTGAGCGGCACCCCCACAGGTTTCCCAGGTCTAGGCCCGGGTGAGCGGGACGGCGGTCTGCTGGGGCGGTGGATCGGTCCTTGGGGACGGAGCCCAAGGGAGGGCAACACTCGGTGGCGCTCCAGGGGTGGCGGCCTGTTGGGGGTGGTGACTGGAGCAGCGCCCAGCTCCGGGAGGACTCCTTGTGGCCACGGGATTGCTTTCCTGTTGGCAGGCTTGCCACCGGCTCCGACGGCACCCAGCCCTGGGAGGGCTCCCTGTGGATGTGGGACTGCTCTCCCAGGAGGCTTGCCCTGGCCCCGGGAGGGCTCCCCGTGCCTGTGGGAACGCTCTCCCAGCCTGCATGCCACCGACTCTGGTGGCGCTCGGCCCTGGGAAGACTCCCTGCAGCCACAGCTTGCCGCACCCGAAAAATGAAGAAACGGAAACGAAGTGGGCCCTAGGGGTCTGAAAAACGGAAACGGAACGAAGTGGACCCCAGGGCCTGAATAACGACCATGAAATGCCATTTTGGCATTTCGTGCCCATCTCTATTTCCAATAAGAAACAGATTTCCTCAAACTTAAATGAAATAAATAAATAAATAAATGAATAAATAAATAAATAAATAAATAAATAAATAAATAAATAACCTGGTCAAGTCTGGAAGTTGAGTCATGGCAACTGGACTTCTTTTCTTGCGAGGTCGAAAGTTTTCACTGTTCATCCAAGCAGCTTTATCAGTGTAAGGAAAGTTGGTGTGAGGCCTCCAAATTATAGCTCACCTTGATTTCATGCCATCCTGAATAGGCTGATTAGGTGGACAGTGGCCTGAATACATACCTGTGCAAGTATGAGTAGGATTTTGGATGGTTTGTTCAGCCTAAGTGTGAACAAACTCAGGAGGGCCAGACATTTCTGCATTAAATAGAAGGGTATAGATGAATGAATTTCTCCTATGAGGTTCTGTAAACTGATCAGAGATGGGCATGAAGCCCTGGTTCAAGGGTTCAGCATGTTTTGCTTCACAGCTGACCAGCTGATCTGAGGTTTGGTGCCCTGGCCTCTCCATTGGCCCCTCACTCAGAGACAGAGCCTGGTAAGGTGGGGTGCTACTGCCGGGTGCGCATCCCCTGAAGGGGGAAGGGCTATTTGCCCAGGAAGCAAATGATGCCAAACCAGCAGTTTGTACCCTTCCCTAAGCCTGATTTTATCTGCACTGTACCATAACAACTATTTGAGGGTTCCACCCATCTTGTCCCATGCAGTATTGGAAGAACAGGGATTGAGGGCCTTTGTTGCTCTTGAATACATCTTGTGGTGAAACAAATACTTTGGATAATACTGACACTGTCTTTCAGAATGTCTTCTCTCATCTTTTAACTTCAGCAGGGCTCCTGCCACGTATTTTTCAAATTCTACAAAAGTGCCTCTTCAGATTCGCCAACATTGTTTTCAACATTCCGTTTCCATGCACTGTGATTAATTCAAACATGTAAATAACCCAGTTCTTCCCATTCCTCTGTCACATTGGGGAAATGTTCTTTACGGTGAAGTCTCCAAAGGAATCTCAAGTGGCAAACATGCTTGTTCCTATATGCACTTAGAGTTATTTTTTAATTTAAAAGGACACCGCCATCCCTTTGTTGTGTCTAACATCATATGTCAATGATCATTCTTGGAAATACTCCAGAGAATGCAAATGAGGAATTCATGCACGTTCCTTTTTCTTTCAAATAGGTTGGCTTTAAAGGGAGGTATCAGGTTGCATTTAAGGAAGTCTTGATTTATACGTCTGCCTGTGGCCTTTATCCAGAAAAGCACTTAGGTGCTATTCAGGCTGTTACCTAGTCCCAACAAAATGAGTTCATCAAGCCATCTTCAGCTATGCCTCTGCACATGCCAGATTGCTTGGAGCACAATCCACCAGGAGGTTCTCATGCACAAACTGGAATTGGGGGTGGTGGGGGGAAGAGAAATAAAGTACAGTGCTAACTCCCAGAATTCTCCCTCCTAAATTATTATGGCCATTCTAATTGCAAAGAATAACTTTCCATGGTCTGTTTTATGTTGCACAGTAATGAGGAAACGATGCTGTTCAGCAGGAATGGGTCACTCAGGGGGATAAATGTTCCCAGCACTCTCCGTGGCTTCAGAGCAACCCTAGATATGGTCCAAAGTGATGAAATACTGCAAAGGAAGGAAGGAAGGAAGGAAGGAAGGAGAGAAAGAAAGAAAGAAAGAAAGAAAGAAAGAAAGAAAGAAAGAAAGAAAGAAAGAAAGAAAAGAAAAGAAAAGAAAAGAAAAGAAAAGAAAAGAAAAGAAATTTAGCAGGAGATGTGAAATCAACACAGTTTTTTGAACTCTCAGAAATATCTGGGAAGACAACGCTCCACCCCCCACCCCATGTAAAAATGCTATCTGAAGGCTTCTGGAAACAGGAAAGAAAGTCATTCACTCCATTGTCTTTTTCTTCCAAGAGGCATAGGTTCAAAGGGCTCAGGCAGCCTCCAAAGCAGAGGGAAGAGAGAGGAGTGGAGATCTCCCTTGTACCAGGCAGGAACATTTTCAAAGGGGAGTGCAGGTTAGGGGTTTGTTTTTCTTTTTATTTATATTTTTATTTAATTTGTTTTAAACCTTTTTTCATATTTTTTTCAAACCATTTCCAGTCATGGTGCAGCCAGTCAAGTGTGTAATAGGGCTGCAAATTGCACTTTAGTATTGTGTCACATTAAAAACACAGAGTAAAATCCAGTTGTTAGTTCCAAGCAGAGCAGGTTCTGCATCCAGGCACCTAAACCATGATGTAGACGTGGCTTCTTTTCTGAGTTTTGGCATTTGTGTGTACAGTATGTGGTCTATGGGACTCCAAAACGAATCATCAAAGTTTCCATTATTTCTTATGGGGAAATTTGCTTTGATATAAGAGTGATTTGGTTTACAAGCATGTTTCTGGAACAGTTTGTGCTCATAAACCAAGGTATTACTGTAATGTGTGAGGACACAAACAGGTAAGCAAAATATGAGAACTGGTTTTCAGGAATCAGAAAGATCTTGTACATCTTCCTGTACTCCACCTTATCTGTCGAGGGGGATGTTTACTCAAGGAGTACTTTAAAGACAATGGCTTCCTTACACACCTGGTGGAAGTGCTTTATTGGATTAAAGCCTGTGGCATCTGCGGAACGTGTTCCAATACATCTGGTTTTATTTTATTGACTTATTTTGCTGCATTTGAACACTTGAGACTGCTTTCAGACTGGCAGGTGATGCCCACAGGCATCTGGTGTTCAAACATCTACTTTGAGAATACTTTCTCTGCAACATGAGACAGTGCCACCGGCACACTTATCATAATAGCTTGGCTGGTTACATTCTGGTGAAACTGTCTTAAATGCCTACCGTCTTCCAACTTTTTTGGCTGGCTCAACAGGTTACGCACGTTGATGATATCATTTTAGAAAACCACTCCACCCCATAAATCCAGGGCAACATAAAAGAAAAAGAACCTAAAAAAAACCTGTGCAAGACTGAAGGAAAGGTTTCAATATGGACACCTTTCCGCTTTGTAATCAGAGAACAGTAAGACAGCTGGCTGCCAGGAAACAAAAGCCATCTTTGTAGAAATAAATGAATATATTTGGCCTGCAGGTGCAACCCAAATTGTTGAGTAAAATGGGTCTGACAGAGCATTTTCAACCCTTTCGGGTTCTGAATATTCATCACACTTCAATAGTTTGCTTTACTTGTGAAACTCAAACAATTGAAATGGTTGATTCTGAAAAGGATGTCTTCTTTAATTCTATGGATTCATCTGGATGTTCTAAAATAGCTTTTTTTTGGGGGGGGGTCATTTCATGGCTCATACTTTAAGTAGAAAGATGCCACATTTTCTGTAACCTGCTTGTGGCTGATGGCCTCAGGAAGTGGAGAGGGAATGTCCCCCAGTGCTGCAAACGGGAAATATACTCCAGCAAAACAAGGTGATGTAACATTTGTTCATGTGTCTCTTTCATTTATCATATCTCTTTCTCTCTCTTTCTGTCTTCTCTCCGCTGGATGGGGGTGAGATCTCTCTGAAAAACAATTCGGATCAACTCAACCTCTCTTGGAAATAAAACCTCCACAGTTTAATGTAAGAAGGAGTTTTAAGAGCAGTAGCTGTGTTAGTCTATACAAGCATTTCAACAAGAAACACAAAGCAAAACCTAAAAAAAAAGATATTGTGCCAATTTAAAGACTAACTACTAGAGATGGGCACGACTTGAAAAAAAAAATTCGAGTTGTCGTTAGTCGGGCTGGTTCCGTTTCGGCTCGTTTCCGTTTTTCGCAAAAATTTGCAAAAATTAGTCGGTTCGTTTTTTTGTTTTTTCGTTGTCGTTAGTACTGGTTTGGGGAGGGGGTAGCGGGCTCCTGGAGGGAGCTGCAGGAGTCAGCCAGAGCCACAAGTGACGGACTGGCAGACTCCTTGCACCCGCTGTGTCTCACGTACTTGCATGTAGTACAATGCAAGTAGATCTGGCTTAGGGTTAAGACGGGTTAGCGCAAGGGCTAGGGTTAGGCTAGTTACAGGTGAGGTTAGGGTGAGTATTGGGGTGCACCTCTGGGTGCCTCTCTGACCCACTTAGAAGGACAGTGTACTGGCATATGGGTTAGGCTTAGAATTCGGGTTTGGGCTACGATTAGTGGGCTGTTTATGCCCGATTGTCACATCCCAGAAGTCTCTGTGGTCAACCTGGCCAAGTGGCCATGCGATTGGTGGAAAATTTGCATGGTCTACTCCCATGGGCGAGCCCATCATTGCAAATGTGCAGGTGTAAAAAAATAAAATAAAATAAAATAAAATAAAATAAAATAAAATAAAATAAAATAAAATCAACGGAGACTTTTTTTTGCAAGAAAAACCCACTGCTGCTACTGTAAAAATTCAAGCATTTAAAATAGCTGATTTTCGCATGTTTCTGTGGTGCTTTGGTGGGGTTTTGGGCAACGATTTCAAAAAAAATATTGCGGTCACCATTTTGGATCCCCCCCCACCGCATGGCAAATGGATGCGCCCTCCCAGCCTGGTACAGTCAGCAAAACCTGGCCATGCGATTGGTGGAATGGCTCCAAAACTTTGCATGGTCCACTCCCATGGGCGAGCCCATCATTGCGAATGCGCAGGTGTAATAAAATAAAATAAAATAAAATAAAATAAAATCAACGGAGACTTTTTTTGCAAGAAAAACCCACTGCTGCTAATGTAAAAATTCAAGCATTTAAAATAGCTAATTTTCGCATGTTTCTGTGGTGCTTTGGTGGGGTTTTGGGCAACGATTTCAAAAAAAATATTGCGGTCGCCATTTTGGATCCCCCCCACCGCATGGCAAATGGATGCGCCCTCCCAGCCTGGTACAGTCAGCAAAACCTGGCCATGCGATTGGTGGAATGGCTCCAAAACTTTGCATGGTCCACTCCCATGGGCGAGCCCATCATTGCGAATGCGCAGGTGTAAAAAAATAAAATAAAATAAAATAAAATAAAATCAACAGAGACTTTTTTGCAAGAAAAACCCACTGCTGCTACTGTAAAAATTCAAGCATTTAAAATAGCTAATTTTCGCATGTTTCTGTGTTGCTTTGGTGGGGTTTTGGGCAACGATTTCAAAAAAAATATTGTGGTCGCCATTTTGGATCCCCCGCACTGCATGGCAAATGGATGCACCCTCCCAGCCTGGTACAAGCAGCGCAGCAGTAGCAATAGCCAAGGAGAGGGGGGCGGGGAACCCCCACCCCAAATAAAACACCCTTCTGGCCTGGTAGGTGCCCTCAGACAGTTTTCGCCTACTTTTAGGGCCGGGAATCGGTTTTGTTTTAACTTTTAAAAACTTTTTTTCTGTGCCGCTTGGCATGGCGCGATCGCCACGATGCAAGTAACGAGCACGACAAATCAGACCAAATTGTTCGTTCGTCGGTTCAAGCTCGAATTCTGGTGGAGTAATTCCCGTTTCCGTTTCCGTAGAGTAACAGATACGAGTAACGGAAACGGAAACGGGAATACCGCTAAGTCGTGCCCATCTCTACTAACTACTTTAATTTTAATGTATGCTTTCAAGATACATCTTCAGACATATGAGTAAGAAAGAATACAAAGACTGCATGGTAAAAGATTCATTAAGAGACAAGTGTGTTCTGTTACATTTCACACCTCTTAATGATCTATGGCTACAGATGGGCACAAACTAGAGATGGGCACGAAACCACCATTTTTTCAATTCCATTCTCCGTTATTCGTTCCATTAGGTAATTGTACGAATAATGACCGTTGCGATGGGCAGGCTCGAACCGAACAGAACCAAGAACATTTTCTTCGGTTCTGTTTATTTCCGTTTTTGCCATCACGCCGCTCGCGCGATGAATAGCATCGGAGGGCAGCGAGAGGGGTTGGTGGGCCTGGGAGCCTCTTAGCCCCCTCCCTTCCAGAGCCGACGTCGCGAGACTTTGCCGATCTCGCAAGAAGAGGCAGGATCCAAGCCCTTATGGGCTGGGCTCCGGGATCTCAGCCACATGGCGAAGCGGCAACGGTGCAGCCAGCTCAGAAGCCGGAGCGGAGGGCGTCGTTGGAGTATGGGGGGAGTGCAGCGGCACTCCCCCCACAGGTTTCCCGGGTCTAGGCCCCGGGGGGGTGCAGGGCAGTGGTCTGCTGGGGCGGCGGCTCCTGGGGCAGAGTGGTTCCCAGGAAGAAGGGCCCCAGTTAGGGTGGCACTGCGTGGGGCTCTAGGGATAGCGACCCGATGGGGATGGCAGACAGCACGGTGAATTGGTCCTTGGGGCGGGGCCCCAAGGGAGGGCGGTGCTTGGCAGTGCTCCGGGGGTGGCGGCCTGTTGGGGTTGGTGACTGGAGCAGCGCCTGGCTCCGGGAGGACTCCCCGTGGCCACGGGATTGCTCTCCTGCTGGCAGGCTTGCCACAGGGTCCAGCGGCTCCCGGCCCCGGGAGGGCTCCCCATGGCTGTGGGATGGCTCTCTCAGGAGGCTTGCCCCAGCCCCGGGAGGGCTCCCCACAGCCGCGGGAACACTCTCCCGGCCTGCATGCCTCCGGCTTCAGTGGCGCCCGGCCCTGAGAAGGCTCCCTGCGGCCGCAGCTTGCCACACCCGAAAAATGAAGAAACGGAAACGAAGTGGGCCCTGGGGGCCCAAAAAACGGAAACGGAATGAAGCGGACCCTAGGGCCTGAATAACGACCACGAAACACCATTTTGGCGTTTCGTGCCCATCTCTAGCACAAACCGTCAGTTTGTAAGTTTGTGCCAATTGGTGTTCACTGCCTTCCAGCCCTGCCTCCTCCAATAGGCACCGACTCAGAGACCATGCCGGAGGAGGCAGGGCAGGGAAGCCAGTGTGCTGCCTCTGAGTGGGTGCACAGCAGAGGAGGCATGACTAGGAACCACCAACCGCCTGTTTACCTGAAAGACGAACCAGCAGTTCATGCCCATCTCTGTTATTGAACCCTGTTTGGTATTCAGTTCCTTTGAAGCTAGGTTCTGTAAACAACACCATGTAAGAAGACATCTGCTCCACAAATTAAAGAAAGGTAAAGGTTTCCCCCGCACATGCGTGCTAGTCGTGTCTGACTCTAGGGGCGGTGCTCATCTCCATATTTAAGCCAAAGAGCCAGTGTTGTGCAAGTCCATGGCCACGTGGCCAGCATAGCTGCAAGGAAACACTGTTTCCCTTCCCACTTTTTATGGTGGTAGCTATTTATCTACTTGCATTAACGTGCTTTTGAACTGCTAGGTTGGCAGGAGCTGGGGTTATCAGCGGGAGCTCGCTTTGCTGCATGATACCCAGGATTCGAACCACCAAGCTGCCAACTTTGCAGCTGACAGCTTTTGGAGCCTTAGTTGAAACTAATATCACTTGCTTGCACATTTAGAAGAAAAAAAAACATCAACATTCAGCTTTAAACATAAGATAACTGGAACTTTAACCCCCCCCACACACACACAAAACAAAACTTTGAAATTTTTACTGTGTAAGCACATTACTGCTACTTTTTTCTAAAGTGTTTTACTACTTGTTAGTGGTTACTCACAGGTTAGTAACATTTTCTAATGTGTTGCTTTTTGAAAAAAATCTCTTACAATAAAGAGACCTACAGGTGCAAAAAGTTCTCTAATTGTTTGCAAATAATGAGTAAACAACCATAACTACATAAAAGATAAAAAGGTAGAGGTTCCCCCCACACATGTGTGCTAGTTGTGACCAACTCTAGGGTGCTCATCTCTGTTTCCAAGCCAAAGAGCCAGTGTTGTGCAAGTCCATGGTCATGTGGCCGGCATGGCCGAACGCATTTCTGCACACAGAACACTGTTCACCTTCCTGCTTTTTTATGGCAGTGCCTATTATCTACTTGCATGTACATGCTTTCAAGCTGCTAGGTTGGCAGGAGCTGGGGTTAACAGTGGGAGCTCACTCCGCTGCGTGGCTCTTGGGATTTGAACCAGCGAGCTGCCGACTTTGCAGCTGACAGTTTCAGTGCTGTAACCCGCTGAACCACCACAAGCACCTACTACATAACTGCTCACTAATCTTTTCATTCCTAGTTATGTTGTTATGTTATGTTATGTTGTTTTCTTCAAAGTACTGCTTTGTCTCCTCGTTATCCTCCTCCCAAGTAATATGCTTATTTGAACTGTGTTCCTTCCAAGTGCTAGAGGATAACCACCATGAGAGAATCTTCACTTTTGGACAGTCGTCCTTAGCTTTGATTGTTTTGCAAAACAAAGAAGCACTGCAGGAAGGACCCCTGAGGCCCATGAGATGCCAATGCAAAAATTACAGTAATCTTTTCTCAATTTTGATATTGGTTTGCACGGAAAATCCCTCCTGGATGATGGCTCTGGCAGATCAATGACACCATAATTTGTAGTGAGCTACTTCCCCGGACTGAGGAAAGAAAGAAAGAGAGAATTGAACGTCTGTGTAACAGGTAATGAGATTAAGCTACAGCACAGGACTTCCTTAAAACAAAAATATCAAAATGTCACCCTGATGTGTCAGAAGAAATTCAGGGAGTGCAGATTTACTGTGGATTTTATGTCAAAAAGCAGCTTTTAAATTTAAACAGCTTGAGGATTAATAAGGTCTGGGACAACAAGTTGTGACTATATCCATATAGTTTATATACTGACAGATTTTTAAAGCTGACAGTAATGCCTCCAGGCTAGGGCGGGGAAACTCTCTGCAGGAGAAGACGAAAAAGAAAACCTCAGTTAGACTCGTTATAGGAGTTTATAAATCAGCTAACTAGCATAAGTTGGCTGAAGGGCTGTATGTGGCTCAGACTGCGTCTTTTCCCAAACCCCTCATCCAAAATCTCCCGAGACTATTTAACAATGTGGAGATGTGCTATAGCAGCCCTCCACAATCCATCTTATCTGTACTTAGGATAGCAACGGGAGAGGAAGAAATGAATGCAGGATCGGACGGAAGCAATGCTGTCAGAATGGCGGATCAAAGGAAGTCAAACAAATTTGGCTTCCAGTGCACTGAAGATGCTTGTAAATGGGGTGTGTACAATTATAATAGGAAGGGGGCACAAAATTAATAACACCTTCAATCTTCATTCACAGAGTGATGGGCGTGAGGAGAGGTAGGGTTGTCAAGTTAGTGGAAAATTCAGGACACAAATCTGAAGGCAAGGATAGGCTCCTGTGATCTTGTAGGATGGGGTGTCCAAACTTTGGCCCTCCAGATGTTTTGGACCACAGCTCCCAGAATTCCAAGTCTGCATTGTCAATGACAAAGGACTGTGGGAGTTGTGGTCCAAAACATCTGGAGGGCTGAAGTTTGGACACCACTGTTGTAGGAGCACAGAAGGGCAGGAAAGGACTAGACAGAAGAAGGACAGAAGTGCTTCTGGGTTTAGTTGATGGTGGAAATATGTCTGATGGAAATCCAGGTATATGGCCCCAGAATCCATGTAAAAATGTAAAGGTAAAGCCCCCCCCCCTTACACGCATGCTAGTCATGTCCTACTCTAGGGGTAGTACTCATCTCCATATTCAAGGCGAAGACCCAGTGTCATGCAAGTCCGCGGCCATGTGGCCGGCATGGCTGCAAGGAAACACTGTTTTACCTTCGTGCTTTTTATGGTGGTACCTATTTATCTACTGGCATTTACATGCTTTCAAATTGGTAGGTTGGCAGGAGCTAGGGTTTAGCAACAGGAGCTCACACCCAGGATTCAAACCGCCAAGCTGCCAACTTTGCAGCTGACAATTTCATGTACAGTCCAGTTATTTATTTATTCAATTACTATACCACAAGTTAAGTCGGTGATATGGCAAAATGTACTGGTAGGGAAACTATCATGGACAGGAAAGCAGGGAGCAAAATGTATTCAACAGCTGCAGTGTTGGCTGCCCTTCTCATGGCACATTGCCTACACATGGGGAGGAGTGCAGTGTTCTGTTTGTTTCCTTCTTTAGTCTCTGTCTTGATGTTTGGGCGAACAGAAGACTTATGACCAGTCCACTCTCTCTTTTTTTAATTCGCAGCTCATGCCCTGCTATTATGAAGGCTTATGCAACAATAAGGCTCATGAGTTGTGATGGTGGCACCCCACTCCATGTCTTGTCCCAAATGCCATGACAGGCCCATGTGCAGGTATGTGAAGGTGTTCTCAGCGATCCCCTTTCTTCTGGAGTTCTTGGTGTGCTGATGTTGTGTACCCTATATCAGCTACTTGACCACTACAACTTTCCAGGCTCAGTCGCTGAGAAGGGCATTTATATGGCATATAACATGTAGAAATTTCCAGAGAAAAATATGTGGCTGCCCTTGGCCATTTCCCACATGTTCTCCATCTGTCATTTTATACAGGCTCAATTTTACGTACTGAAAGTGGTAAGTACAGTTGTGTATCAGAGCAATACTGTCCTACATTTATGATTTATTGTGGAAATGTGAGAATGGCCAAATGAAACAGGACTTGGTTGTACCTCTAGGTACAACAATAATGATGTCATTTGCCGCCGCCTAGTCTTTCAAGTGTGTGGAACATGATGAGGCTATAACATGTTCCCTGTGCAAAACTTGAACAGTAGCTAGTCAGTGATTAACTACCTGGCCCATTCCGAATTTCTGCCTGAGTCTGAAAAGTTCAGTTTGTCATAGTTTCATAGTAGCCGAAAGGGGAAAAGAGAATGAATGGATAATATTGCGAGCCTCTCCCTCCCTCCTTCCCTCTCTCTCACACATAGAGTTACAGAGAATTTTTTTAAAAGCTAATTAGTATTACTTACTTTGGAATGTTCTTCTAGGATGTTAGCCAGATATTTATTGCTACAGAAGGCTGGAATTCTGGCCTTAGGAAAGAAGGAAAGATAATCATCTACGTTTCAAAGCAGTCGTTTTCACTTATTCAGAGTCTTGTCTCTGCTGTTTGCAGACAGGCGTCAGGCCGGTACATGGGTTTCTGTCGCTACTTTCCACCTGAGTTTAGACAAATGAATATTCTCACCCAGACTGTGATGACCCAGCTTATCAAATGAGGATTTATTATCACTTTTGTCCCTGACATACACCACACCATTCAAACAAAGAGGCAGCAGTGATTTTTTTTTAATATTCTCTGCCTAGAAAAACCTAGTAAGGAACCGTAGGTTCAAGTCAAATTAAAATCTATCTATCTATCTATCTATCTATCTATCTATCTATCTATCTATCTATCTATCTATCTATCTATCTATCTATCTATCTATCTATCTATCTATCTATCTATCTATCAGGGCTGTGCCTCAGGCACCAAAATGTTTTGGATCGGTGCTACCCAGGGACAATTTTACCATTTTATTTGCTTTTGGGGGGAACTCGGTCACCCAATGTTACCTCTGTGGGCTTAGAACCCCAGTCTAAGGATGTAAGTGTCTCCCTAAGGGGAAATGAAGAGCCAGGGTTTCTTAAAGGCTCTACTGCTTGCCTTGGTCATAAAGCAACAACAGCAGCTACCCCGAAGACAAGCAATCAACAACAGAATCAGCTAATATACCAGCACAGTTGGGTAGCTGCTACTGAACATTTTTATGATGGTGGGAAAGGCAGTTGTGCTATTTTGAGAACTTGCTCTCCCAAGCATACCAAATGGCAGCACACACCGCTTTTAGATGGCCTAGGCATTTTTATAAAGTAAAAGAAAGCAAATATTAGCAGTCAACCCAAAACTAGAATGGAGCTAATTCTATTTAGCTCTCTAAGTGCAATTCTATACTTTCCTGGTCAGAGGCTAAGCCCCGCTAAATTCAGTGGGATGTACTCCCAGGAAATGTAATGCCTCTTGGGGCATAGACATTTGTTCATGCTAATTTGGGGCCCACTGTCTAAGAGCATAAGGAAAAAGACATTTCGTTAGAATAACATGGATTAAATCTTCAGATGAGGTTTGCTACCGCAATGCCAGGGAAGTTCTGTAAATAAGTGGAATGAGGCCAATGTGTTCCCACCAATGATGTGACCCTTGCTGCTTTAAGTAGAGCTGTGAACTTGGAATGGGTACCGGCAGAGATAGACTGACTGTGTATGGCAGTGATTAACGCTGTCCTTTGTGACATCTGGGAATATTCAACCATGGTGAGCAAAAGGTTCCCTTCACATGGAGCAAAGGAATATTTTCCTCTGGATATATAGGCTGATTAAGTTAATTAATTAGAGGGCAGGGTAACACGGCTTACAATTACAAGTTCATCTAGTTTCAGAGGTGCCTGGGGCTTTTGAACTGGCTTTATGAAGATCGTTGAATCCCAGCAATGTGCATGAACAGCCTTCTCCCTCCAACATTTCTACAGACAAACGCTGAGCTGTTTCACCACACTTGTTGGATATTCATCTCTGTGCACCAGGCATGGGGAATTTGTGATCCTCCTTCACTGTCTCAGGCAGTGGCCTATTCTGTCTTGGGCTGATGGGGTTTGTAGTCCCATCCCGCCAGCAAGCCCTTGCTTATCTGAGCGTTTTCTTGTCCTCTTGGAAGGTAGCAGCTTTCTGTAGAAGTGTGAAGTCGAGCTTAATCAAAGTCTATCTCTCCCTCAAGACATATCAGGGCTTGGAAAAGTTACTTCCTTGAAGAGCAGCTCCCAGGGACCCACAACCGTGTCCATTCAATAGCCCCGTCAGTTGGGGGATGCTGGAAGATGTAGTCCAGAAAGATAATTTTCCCAGGCTCTGGTTGATGTGTACCATACTATGAGCCAAAGATCCTGTTCACATGCTACTTCCTTTCCTAACCTGGGAGTTGGTCTATCATGGCCTTTAAAGGGCAGTGTTTGTCTTTTCAAATTAAACATACTACTGGGCAACAGGAAATACAGTTTCCCCATCAGTTCAGGGGAGCACACACCCCTTTTGTCGAGCAAAGTATACCCTTTCTTTGTTGAATTAGTGGGTGGAAAGTTTTCCTTTGTAGAAGTATTACTTTTTAATTGGAGGACATAAGTAAATATGTAGTGTAAGAAGAGCTCTGTTTTTCATGTTAACCCTGTAGCTGTGTGCAAGCATTAAAGGGACAAATGCAAATTAATGTTAAGGAAGTCTCCTTCTGAAGTGCCCCTGGTTGTTTATGTCTCATTAGTGCTAATGCTCGGTGTATAATGGCTGCTTGTTATATCAGAATAAACTTGACTTGACTTGACTTCATATTTGTCTATTGCCTTACAGCCAAAATGCTCCCCAGGTGGCTCAGAATGAAAGGCAAGTGGTGAGAAAAATGAGCGAAATAATATGCATCCAACACAGATCAGCCGCGAAAGTAGTTAAAATAAATTAGGACACATGATTACTGTTGCGTGTTGCATGTCGGCCTTCCTTTCAAAGCCGCCTGAAAACATCTGCCCGTCCATGGCGAGAGTGTTTATGGAGTCCTTTAATGATATAATCATATTAACATTTAACATCTCGACTTGGGCTTTCAAGCCCTTTTTAGGACTAGCAAAATATGCCGTGATGTTTGAAACCCTAAATGGCTTGGGACCAAATTATGATAACGGTCGCCACCTTCCTCCTGTGACTTGCTAGATCATGTTTGCAGGTCTTGCTCCTGGTGCCCTCGCATATGGGAAGAAACGGAGAGCTACCAAGGAAACAGTGTTATTGGTGGAGATGCACAGCTTATGGGAAAGCCTCCATATGTAGAGACACATCTGGCACATATAGTCAGAGCTT
This sequence comes from Phrynocephalus guinanensis, assembly GCA_037367245.1. Taxonomy (NCBI): domain Eukaryota; kingdom Metazoa; phylum Chordata; class Lepidosauria; order Squamata; family Agamidae; genus Phrynocephalus; species Phrynocephalus guinanensis. The sequence goes on from CM074736.1 coordinate 28,344,875, forward strand.
GGGGAAGCTCTTTTTTCAATTACAGCTCCCTGAACTCCCAGCTATCATGGCCAGTATTCGGGGGGGAGGGGGTGTTTATACTTTTTTAAACCTCTGCTTTGTTTGCCAACACAAGACACAAGGGACCTGTGGTGCTACTGCTGTTAAATAATGACTGTAGCCATCATCTCTTACCACTGCCTACCACTGCCAGGGACTAATAGGGAATAGCGAATGGATTCCCCTGTTCAGTACTAATCTTGTCTGTCCTGCATTAGTGGGACACATAAACAGAATGGGTATGTGTCTTGAAAAATATTGTTATTGGACAGTAGATAATGTTTGCCTATAAATAAGTAATTGTTTGAACCCATGACTACAAAACCATTGCTTCTAGCTAAAAAGATACAGAACCAGGCCAGATGTCAACATGTTCATTAAGTGTTGGCATTACTAAAATTAAGTCCATGCCTGCTCCTGCAAAACAGAGTTGGGGCGGTGAGCTTGCTGAGTCACCACTCCCACCCCTTGAAATAATAGAACTAGAGTCATGAGATGCCAGAGGCTGTAGAAAGCCAGAGCTTCATGTGGGAGTGCATTGAGTCATCTGTCCCACCCTTTGTATGTAATACAGCTTGAGGTGGGTGAAGCCACAGGTAGCACTGAAGGGCTGTTGACCTATAGATCTCTGCCAGGGCTACTATGGAGGTTTGTATCATGGAGAAACCCCAATACAATTAGAAGAAATGCAGAAGTAGCAATGAAGAATGCGGACCATCTGTTTGTTGAAGCTCTCAAATTGAGCCTGCCCACAGGTGCTAGAGACAACACAAATAGCATTCAAACATTGGGGACAATGTTGTATATCCACCACAAGTATCAGAGGCATGGTGGTGTTTCAGTCATGAAAAAGAACTTGTGGGGAGAGTAGTGATCAGCTGAGTTACATGTGATGGGTTTTGTTGATGCCTCCTGCCCTGTTTCAGTGTGATGGGTTAGGAACCCTCCAGTTTTATCAGACTTCTGTGAGTGTGTTGGGTTAGATATATTGTTCGGATGGGAAGGAGTAGAGAAAAAGTGCTGCTGTTTCCAAACTGATTGAGGACAGAGAAAACATGGTGGTGGCAGCAGAGCAGGCAACTGGAGAAATGGGAAGATACCTCTTTGTGACTACTTCTCCTTCTGGTTCAGCATCTAACCAACCCAGTCCTGGTTGGACATTGGGTTTCCAATTGTCCTTGGACTACAATTCCCAAAAATCCTGACCGGTGCTGCTACTGGTAAGGGCTTCTCCACACTAGATCAGCAAATGAGGAAAGCTGTTTGTGGGAACCTTTCTTTGAAGTATGTTCCGGAGGGCTGCATTGATGTGCACACAGTCCTGGTTTTCCATGTCATATCTAGAAAGGAAGTGACCTTCTATTTCCCCTGACCTTTTACTTTAAGACAGGGCCAAAGGGCTAAAGGGCACCTGCCCCTTATCCAAGCTCCTGTTTTTGTAAGCTCTCCAATCTATTGCTTGTAAACATAGATAAGATGAATAAAACAAAGCCTTCTGGGAGGAATGCTGCAGTTTTGTGTGTACATGTCTGTTCAGCGGGCTGAGAAAGGCATTTTTCTCTGTCTGTCTGTTTTAATTATGTAACCAAGGTCAGCTCAGCTTCAAAACCTCTTAACTACATGAAGTGACCGATATTAACCTGAACCTACTGCACCCTTAAAGCAACAGGTACCCTTTGTTCCATCGCCTCTCCTCCAGTAGAGCTACTTGAACTTATTAAGGGGCTGTTATACTGTTGACCTCAGAGCACAGAGGACCTTCCGGGTGTTAATTTGTAAAACACTTTGCAGAGTCAATGGCACATTCTAACTGGGAACACCATTAAATTATAATCCTAGAAAAGCACTGGAGGTGAGCATTTGTGTAGGTTTTTATGAGAGAAATTTCATTGGTTCAACTTGATGATGTGGAGAGTGGCTTGAGAAGTGAGGCCAAGCACTTGTTCCTGTGGTCCACGTCCAATATACCTGATAAGATCTTCTAGAGAGGGGCCAGTCAGCTTGATGGTACAGGTAATTGATGTCCCTCTGAAGGATGTTCCCAGACCTTCTGAAAGGAGCTATCATGTGACCATTGCTAAAATAGCCATCATTAAATCCCAGTCAATATTTGACTTCTCTTCCCCCTCCCACTTTTTAAAGGTAAAATCTTTCTGCAAATAGTGGCACCACAACTCCAAGGTTCCTTGGATCCAGTAGGGTATTGGATCTATTTCATTCTGGGTTCTATCTTTATTTTGGGTGGTAGGAAAAGCTGTGAAGAAATGCTTTCAATGGAAAAACAAGCACATCAATTTTAAAAAAAGACAAATTACATTCTTTCAGAAATCTAAAATTGTGCCCCCAGCCCCATCTTCAGTTAAACAAAATATAAGATACAGCAGCATGGTTTCTAGGAATAAGCCATGAGATTCTTAGGTGTTTCTTTTTTAAAATGCTTATTCCAAAGACAGAAATCTGACAATGTTTGTGTTTAGAGGATGGATGTTATCTACCATACTGGTTTTTTTAATTTAAATTAGGCAGGTTTGTAATGATGTTCCTTCAAGACAGAAACTGCATCATATGCGGTTACTTCATGTCCTACCTTGTTCCGTGATTACGTTTGCACCGTGACAGCGTTGTTTGCGGTCACGTGGTTTTGTCCCTGTTCAGTCCCTGTTTCTGTTTACCCATGGGTGTGATTCCTTGTCTCGTGACAACTGTTACTTCACGGTCTTGTTCTGTGACAAATTCTGAATGTGTCTTTCTTTCTTAACCCTTTTTTTAAAATATCGTAAATAAAACTTTTTTGATATTTCGATTTACCGGTCTTCTGGGATTTACATGTAAATGCTACAGAATTTTCAGTTCTTTCTTTAATAAACATTTGCATTGCATGGTGTTTCCCATAGGGAAACTAATGTTGAATGCCACTTCAGCTGCTGACCAATAAGTGGACACTGGTTGTTGCATGACAGTTGTTACCCCATGGTCCCTTGTCTCGGAACAGGAACCGGGAACAAACTGTGACAAGGGAATTCCACAGCCCAGGGGCAGGTACGGCTTGTCATGCTCTGTTCCTGGTTCCCGGGGCGTTGTTGAGACAACTTTTTGCTGTCATGCTATGGACGTGAAGTAAGTTTTTTTTTTTTGTACCAGTCCCAAGCAGGACAGCAAGAGGGACGAATGGGACGTGAAGTAACTACCATACTTACACTTCATTTCACCTTCTCCTTAAGATCCCCTGGTAAGTTTTTATTTGTTTATTTATGTAAAAATGGTTACCAAGATTGATTATTCTGACTTGAGTGATGGATTCTGAGCAGCTATTCATATGCTTCTGTCTTAATCAAGTTTCAGTATCCACACAGGGCAAGTGTATGTACATCGTATTCTCAGAGGCTTTCACAGCCAGAATCTGATCGCTGTTGTGAGTTTTTCAGGCTGTTTGGCCGTGTTCTGGAAGTTTTTCTTCCTGATGTTTCACCAGTCTTTGTGGCCAACATCTTCAGAGAGGAAGGAGCTCAGGGAGCTAGGAGTTCTCTTTACCTCATACACCCATTTAAGGGAAATGATTTAAGGGGGACAAAATGGTTATTTAAGAAGGGCAAGATACACAGTCCCATCTGTGCCATTCTCCTAGTGTTCCTTAAAGACAATTCTCCATTTTACTCTACCAAAGTCTTATATGTTCAGTTGACCTACCATGGTTCCAGTGAGGAGTATTCCTGCTTGCAGTGAACATGTATATCAACACACAACAGTATGTTTGTGGGTTTGAAGTAAACTGGGATGTGGTGTTTGTCACATCCTTTTAAGCTTTTCAGACACTCTAGCCATGTAGAGAATGACCAGGTTCTTCCATAGGCTCTGGGTCTCAGGCTGATCCATTTTTTCTGGGTTGGGACACTAATTTGATGAAGGCCCACTTTGGATATCCACAGGGCTTAAGTGCTGTCCTCAAGTGCCTGTCTTCCTTCTTCTTGGCTTTTGTGGAGTCTTTTAAAATGTCTTTAGACAATATTTGAGCCATGAATTAGGCTAGTATGATGTCAATCACTGCTATTTTCTGAAGTGAATCTTGTTTGGAGATCCTACAAGATCATGGACTACCTTTACGGTGCCATCCCAGGAAAGGCACCATTTTGAAATGGCCTGAGATGAGGTCGAAATATGGCTGTGTTACATTTTGGAAGAAGCCATTTTTTTAAAAATCTCAGTCATGTGTCCTACAATGTTATACACAATTTCCCTGCTCTGCTCAAAACGTTGTTGCAGTAGACAGAACTTGATGACACAATAGGTATTTAATGCCAAATAAAAGTTTTAAATGTGTGTGAAAGTCATTTGTGAAACATAAACCACTGACTCTCCAAAAAATGTGCCAGAAGTCCAAAAGCCTCACGTGATTACAGAACCACAATAAAGCTTCATTGTTATACTTTGTATTGAGAAATAGATGCTATGAAATGTATTTCCTCACCTGTCCTGTCCTAGGTAACCTGTGAGATAAGCCATAATTATAGCTTACCTTGGCAACAAAGGGCCGCATGATCATGATGTAGCAACCTGCAATTTTCTTTCCTCTAACTTCTGTGTCAAGATTTTGCATTGGTTTTTTTAAAAAAATGTCTGGAAAAGAAGCAAGAGCTGTGGATATAAAACACATGTAGACACAGATACTCCAACACTGACAGACCTCTGTGTTTGATAAAACACACACACATATACAACAAAATATTTCTGCCACCCAAACTGAAAAGCAAGCCAATACCACAAAATAACTGGATTAAATTTGCTCCAGTTATTTTGATAGGATGTGTGCTAAATGGCAGTGATCAATGTTCATTTTCTATAACTGGGGTTTGTTCTATTTGTTTACCACCCCATTAGTACACAAACTACTTTGCAAGTTAAAACTTACAAATCTTAATGACCTCACATGGCCGTACATAGGTTTTAACCAATTTGATTTCTGGAATTCGGGAGAAATCTGTAAGTGAGATTTATTGAATTGTTTCAATCTCCTTGGCCTTGGGGAGACAAACGCCTTCAGCTCAGAATTTACTATACCACTGATGCATTGGCATGCACCCCCCTGCTCTCACAGAGACCTGTCCCTTGCTTCACCACAAGACAAATTATGGGATGAGAGATTTCATTTGCACATTAGGAGAAATATCTCAATAGTAAGAAGAATTTGTCAGTGGGACCAATAACCTAGAGAGGTGATGAAGTATCTTCCATTGGAGAGAGAACAGGGATAGCCTATTTCTTGCTCTAGTTCTGCATTAAGAAGTTTATCTGTTACATTTGTGTCTTTCCCCCCCTCCTTTAGTGTACTCAAGCTCAATACATCATTGTCTTCTGCCTTCCTCTATTATGTTGAGAGGCATATTATAGCCTGATAGTGCATAACTGGTCCAAGGTCACTCAATGGCTTCTGTGGCCAAGGGGCCTGGGTGGTTAAAGCCAAGTTTGGCATCTCCAAGTCCTACATTCAAATTGGCTTACCAGGCAATCTCTATAAGGTCTGCTCCTTGTGTGAAAGACTCCCTCTCTCACACACATGCATCCCTTCTCTCTCTCTCTCTCTCTCTCTCTCTCTCTCTCTCTCTCTCACACACACACACACACACACACACACACACACACACACACACACACACCTCTTACGATCCTGCAATTCCTCTACATTGTTAAGAGATAGACATGTCTCATTATGGGCAGAGGCGTAGCTAGGGCTTTCAGCACCAAAGGACAAAGTCAGTTTTTGTGCCCCCTCCTCTTAAGTGCCAACAATCCAGTGACGGCTCAATCCAGCATCCAGTCAAGCAACCCCAGCTGAGAAGCCTCCTGGCAGCAAGGCAGCTGCTGATAAGGGGTGGGGCAATATCTAGTGGGGACCCCTCCCCCTGACACACCTTGGACATGTCCTGGGAGGGCATAGCTCCTCTTTGCCAAGGCAGGAGTCGCCTCCTCTCCCAGTACTGTTCCCCCAGCCCTCGGAACTCAGCTAGAGCCGGACTCACGTCAGCCAACTTCTTCTAGGCAAGCATGAGCCAGTGTATTTTAAATTAGGTCCTCATTGTTCCTTATTTAAAGCAATTCCACAGCCAGCCAGAGGCATTTTACTGCCTCCTGTTGTCAGGGCAAAATATATACATCACAGTATGTCCTCCTTCAAGCATGCTGTCTAAAGTAGATATATTCTGTGCGGCAGCAATTACAGTATAATCCCCTCCCTTGGTCTTCATTGTTTTGCTGTAATTTGTACTGTATATATATAAAATGTACAGAGAGAGAGAGGAGAGAGAGAGAGAGAGAGAGAGAGAGAGAGAGAGAGAGAGAGAGAGAGAGAGAGAGAGAGAGAGAGAGAATTGATTTTGTAGCTTTAATATTACCTTTTAATGTTCTAAGATGCCTGTTCTAATTCCCTGATCTTAACTTGAATATGTCTTAATGTTCTGAGCTGCATATTATCCCTCATTATTGTAAGCCACCTTGAGTCCTTTTCCAAGGAGACAGGAGGGGTAAAAATATTCAAAATAAATAAATAAATAAATAAATATATTTAAATTTCTTCTGTTTAGTACTTAGTATTTATTTAGTTCAGTTGTTTTAAACCTTATGTCCACGTCCAGGCAAGAGTCTGCAACCTTCTACTTTTGTTTTTGTAAGCAAGGGGTTAATGTTTACAACTACTATCTCCCTTTGTCTTGGCTTCTTGACTTTTGGCTGATAATTACCCCCTGGGTTTTTTCAAGCTCAGTCCTGAGGAGAAGTTATAGATCTTTAAATTTTTCCATTCCAACACTTGTTATGTCTGCAAAACCATTGTTAACAATCTCTCAAAGGATCTGTATTCACAGTTTGTTTTCTTTCACTTGCATTTTCACTGATGTATTTTTGTAAAAAAAAAAAATGGGCAAGGCTTGGTTTCTTCCCTGAAGGAGACTTCCTGTTCTAGTAAGGTTCTTGTGGTCATTAGAGATGGGCACGAAGCAAAAAACTTGCATTTCGGTTTTTCATTTGTCGTTGAGAGGTCTGTTTCGGTTTGTTGCCATTTGTCGCGAATTTTTGGGAAAATGTCATTACCGTTTTTTGTTTTTTCATTTGTCATTTCTACCCGCTTTTTGTGCGATTTTTAAAGCATTTCCATGCGCAGGCATCCCACAATGCCCCAGACCAGAGGGAAAACACTAAAACAAAATGGATGCTGGCAGAGGCACAGTATAGACTAGGTACGCAGGGAGGCTGCAAAGGCAGCGGCAGGCTTTGCCCAGGGTGCAAGGCAGCCGCAGAGTGACTGCACTGCGGGGCAAGGGGGGTACTCACCGAGAGGTAGGCAGCACGCACGCACACAGGGAGGCTGCAGGACTGAAGCTAGAGTTGCAGAGACAGCAATCCCACCCTAACTCCCACCAGAGACTACAAGGAGGATGGGGGCTGCCAGAGCTTTTTATGCCCTCTGTGGCTGCCAGACCTGCCCGCCCAGTCTGCAACCTGGGCATGCTATTGGTTGAACATGATCCCACATCACATGGCTTGCCTCCATTTTATGGCTGGTGGCGACATCCATTTCAAAGGGAAAAGAAAAATACATCGCGATGGGAGAAGACAAAAACAAACATTTTAAGGACCCCAACCCCCTGGTAGGTAATAATTTCAAATAATTATCAAATTATCGCTGCATTTTTACGAATGTCCAGGGTGTTTTTTAACATTTAAAACAGCTCATTTCATTGTGCGTCACCATTAAAGGAAACGAAATGTAACGACCAGAGTTTTTGTTGTTCTGTTCATTTCGTTGCATTTTCATCACAATTTTTGTTTGTCGTTTCATTATGTAACAGAACGACTAACAAATAACGGAAATGAAAAAAATGTTCATTCCATGCCCATCTCTAGTGGTCATATAACAGCAATTTGATGCCCCCAGACCACTGCAGGAGGGGACACCTTCTTCCTTGGCCTTCCATAGCTATGCCACTGATTATGGGGGACCAAAGCTACCTTAGATCCATTTCCTTAGAACGGGAACATATAGGTGACTTATAGCAAATGTCCTCAAGACACCAGATGTTCTAATGACTCCAGAGTGGATTCCACAGATGTTCTAAAGATTCTCCACTAGACATGGGCACGACCAGAAAAAATGACGTTTCGAGTTTTCGTTTGTCGGAACGGGTCTGTTTCGGCTTGTTTCCGTTTGTCATGAAATTTTTCAAAAATTTGTCATTTCCGTATGTCGTTTGTCATTTCCACCGCGATTTAGCGCGATTTGACTTCCCAGATCATAGGGGCGTCCCGCAATCAGGGCCAGCGCTAGGTGTTTTTGCACCCTAGGTGGCGGGCGGTGTGGGGGGCAGGGGGAGGTGCAGGCGGGGGGAGGTGGCGGGGGGGCATGGGTGGCTGGCGGCCACGGGTGGGTGAGTGGGCGGGCAGTGCCGCAGGCGGGTGGCGGTGCAGGCGGATGGGCAAGTGGGCACTTAGGATATCACTTAGGAAGGATAGAGGTTCTGTTCTTGGCTTGCACCCCAAACGTGTGTGTGTGCAAGCAAATTGAAGTTGGGAAAATAGAAAATAAATAGTAGTATATAATATATTTTTAAAATAAATGCACACCTCCCATTCCCAGTCGAACCTCCCCCTTTATCCAATATCAGAAAAAAATCCTCAAACTGCCAGAGAAGAAATAAAGAATAAACTGCTATTCCCTTCAGCAGACAAAGCTGCAGGGAATCAAAGAAATTATAACCGAATGGGTTATATGGGTGTATGGTTTTTGGAAACGATAACCGAAAACGGAAACGATAATTTGCCAAGTCGTGCCCATGTCTATTCTCCACTGTGGAGAATCTTCACAGACTCCGCAGTGTTTGTTTTTATCTCTCAGTATACAAGCAGAGCACATGTAGAGGCACAACCATGCCAAGAAAGAAACAAATCTGCCACCCCTCTTGAGATCCCTAGAGAGACACCCGAATTCACTTCATCCTCAGCCATTGCACACCTTTTCTGGCCACAGTCTGAAAATGTCTCTATCGCTGAGTCACAATTATGGCAGTAATTCACTCCTAGCCTACTCTGCCACTATTACAAACCACCCTTTCCCAAAGTTCTGCATTTATTCCAGAAAGCTGTGATCTGATCAAAGACAGCCTGCCTACAAAGCTTTTCCTGAAGTAGCAGCCAGCCCATTAATTGTCAACCACTTATCCTTGGTGTCAGCACTCAGGAGTGGATACAGCTCAGGGTTCAAATTTGATTACAGAAAACACTTACTTAGAAGAGAGAATTCCTCAAGTGTCAAAAGCCTTTCAGTATCCCAGTGTGATCGGGTTCGTTTTGTCCTAAATTGACGTTAACTTCTGGTGAGGAATTGATGACAGTCGGTGGATGTAAATGCAATAAACTTTTATTATTCAACAAGGCAAAGCATGAATCCCTCCTTTCTTCCTCCAGCACATTCTCTTGAACATTACAAAACATTGACTGTTCATTTTCAACAACAATGTCCCTATCTTCACACCTTAATAATGGGGCTTCCCAAAGCTCATGTGCTTTGCCCTTGCATAAGAGGAAGTTCTCTCTGTCCCAGGACATATTGTGCTGCAACAGGGATGCCGTGACTAACTCGGTGCATCCAGATCCACCCGATTTCATGTTTGAGCTCCATCCATGGTCCAATGTCCCCAGGGAGAACTTGCAACCTCCATTCCATTGGACCAACTGCCCCAACTGCCTTTTCCCTCTCCGTTTGAACCCCTACCTTGTGTGCTTCTCTCCTAGATCCCTCCTTTATTTTAATCACCTCATAACATTCACTCATCTCCTTGTCCATCACCTACATTCCTTCCACTACCACATCTGGGATTAACCCTTTAGGTGATTCCTCCTCACTTATTGTCTCATCCCAACACTCTTTTCCCATTCCCAAGCACCACATATTTTCCCATCAGTTCTTCATCTCCCGGTTTTCCTGATGTTTCCAGCTCAGTGGATGGCACACCATCCTTCACTTCATCTCTTTGAGACCTCCCTTCCTCACACACAGCTGAAGCTCTTCATTCCTTCAGTAGTAGGAAAATTAGCATGCTTTGTTTTCTCACTCATAATTCAGTGATAAGCACAGGCATCATTTAGAAATGCAATCCCTTAGTTATATAAATCTATCTAAACCACATCTTGGCTGCACTGACCAATCCTGGTTACTAATAATGGGCAATTTGAAAAACAGCAGCAGCAACAACAACAACAACAACAACAACAAAACTCCATTAATGCTGACTTATCCCAACCCTTTCCAAGTATTGAATACTGGTACTGTGCAGCTTGCCCAAAGCTGCTCAGGCTGGCTTTTCTTCTGAGAGATCCACTGGGGAATTGATCTCCCAACCCATAACATGCTGAGTGATCTGGACAATGTGGTGTTTAATTAAGTCCTAAGGAAGTCAAGTAAGAACTGACACGTGCAGACCTTAATAGAATGATCAGCCATCACAGGGACCTAAAGTCCCAGATGTGCTCTAAGGACAAGGAGAAACAAAAACATGTGCTTCATAGTTTAATCCATTCCAATCATTTGTAGAAGTCACAGTAAGGGGAGGCAGTTGTATATGTCTCATGTAAACCTCTCAATATGCCTTCATTCCCCAATGTACACTTTTGGGGCTTTAAGAAACAAATAGTTTATGTTTATATGGTGCAGCAGAGTAACTTGTGTTGGTGAGAAACCTGTGACCAAACACCGAAACTCAAACTCAGAGCAAGAGGAATGCTGAACCTGAAAAAAAGAAAGAAGGACAGGACCTAGGGCAAAGGGCGCAAATAGGTACAATACCTGTGGGAAGACCATCCCCCCCACTTGCTTGACATACCTCCCTGTCAATAGGAATGCAGGGCCAGTGAAAACAAGTACAACAGGCAGTGCTTGGTAGACAGTAGAGATGGGCACCTTATGAAAAACGACACACTGCTTCGTCGTTTTATAAGCTTTTGAAACATTATGAAACAAAATGAAACTGGAAACACTTTCATTACAAAAAACTTATTTTACCCTTTGAAAACAAAATGTTTCATTACTCTGTAAAATTGCTTCCTTGTAACGAGCTACCCACCTAATTTGGTGTCTCTAGAACCCAGGGGAGCTATTTTATAGAGTAACAAATCATTTTGTGATTGATTCATTTTGTTACGATATTTTTTTACAAAAATTTGTTTAAAAATGAAATGAAAGGAAATGAACCGCTAGTATAAACGAAATGAAATGAAACGAAACTCTATTTTTCTATTTTGTGCCCATCCCGTGTGTGTGTGTGTGTGTGTGTGTGTGTGTGTGTGTGTGTGTTATTGTTTGTTTGTTTGATTGATTGATTACTATTCCCTCTTGCCAGGTACTTGTTGTCTTCTTGTGGTTTTTGTATTGTGGTTCTTCTTTCTTTCTTTAGATGATGATGATGATGATGATGATGATGATGATGATGATGATGATGATGATGATGATGATGTGGTTGTTTGAGAAATTATTTCCCTTTTGAGGAAAATTGGATTGTGGTATATAAATAAATAAATAAATAAATAAATAAATAAATAAATAAATAAATAAATAAATCCCTAGTGGACAGTTTTCCAAGTTGCAAATTGTTTGGTCAGCTATTCTACCATGACAAGCGTGGATGGTGGATTGTGACCCCAAGCCTATTGACTGTGCTCACCAAGGAGTGAATTGCAAGGTTGGAAAAGTGGTGTTGGCTGGCCTGGGGTCTGTAGTGGTGCATCCAGATATTAGAGGGGAGTGCACTGAGCTCTTTTGCAGCAGTGGTATTCACTTATCAGATTGGGCCCCAATATCTTCTTGCAGGACATCCAAGGGGGGGCTTATGACCAACATTTCAGTATGGGGACATGGGACATAAGACACAACCCCTATGCCAGTGGTGGTGAACCTTCGGCACTCCAGATGTTTTGGACCACAGCTCCCACAGTCCTTTGTCATTGGCAATCTAGGCTCGGAATTCTGGGAGTTGTGGTCCAAAACATCTGGAGTGTCGAAGGTTCACCACCACTGCCCTATGCCATGGTGGATAGTGGAGGAAAGCATGGCTAGGTAGGGGTAATACACGTAGAACTCAACAGAGATGTAGGCCAGCCGACCTCCCAGCATTGAAGGCCTAGAGGACTCAGTGCTAGGAGGTGGGAGAATAACATGCTACTTGGCAAGAGCAACTGGTGGTTTTTTGTGTCTCTTTTAAAATTCTTTTTAATTCACAAGATCTAACAAACTGAAGCCATTATGTGACTGACATCCAAGTCTCTTGCCAACGTCTGGGAACTGATCCTGTGGACCCCAGCACATGTGGCTCTCTCTCATCTGTACCGCTGTCATCTTCACAAGTTTTCTGGCAGCCCAAAGAAGCTTCCAAATCATGTAAGGAAAAGAAGAGTTGCCTTGCTCCCAACCAAAACAAAACAGCAACGCCTGCTGCAATGATAATTAGTCATTAAAGAGCCTGTAATAAAGAGGGGAAGAAAGGGTGGGTGAGTCACTGCAGGGGAACTGAATGATAAGGGAGCCAGCTGGAACTGGAAGCTATTGACTGCAAATTAATTAGGTTTTTTCCCCCTCGTTCCAGCATTAATGTTTGATTCAGCCTATTATTTTCTTACCAAACCATATTTACCTTTTAGCCATGAAACTGCAAAGCATCATTCTCAATAATGACTATATCACTATATCACTATATTACTATATTGAAAAGACAGTTTTAATTGAATTATCATTAATATTCTCCCCCCACCATCTGTTATATTTATGCAGCTTTGCTCTCTGGGGTAAGGCAAATGACCAAACTATTTAACCATTTTGTTTGTTTCCCTGTCTTGCTTCAGTCCTTTCCAACCTACTGGCTAATTTTCTCAAACACATCCATAATCCCTGCTTTCTTAAGGTAAATTTTTGGAATGATGACATGGGCATCTGAAGATGTTACACTGGAATGCATAGCCCTGTTGGTCATTCTGTGTCATTTCAGAGATAACTCTGTGATCAAGGCATGTCCACATACAATTTCGGATGTCAAAGTGACGTTGCTACTGGTCAAATCTTTAGTGTTGGCCACCAGTTTCAGTTCTGTTCCAGCTCTAGGTTGCCACATTCCAGAGTATGAAAGGGGTTGAAATAATTGTATATGTGTCTATGCATACATGTATTCCTGCACTCTATGTGTGTGTGTTGTGCTGTTACAGCCGTGACCGACTCTTCGTGAACCCATGTCCATGGAGTTTTCTTGGCAGGAATACTGGAGTGGTTTGCCAGTTCCTACTCCAGGCACCTACAGCACCTGGTATTCCCTGGTGGTCTCCCATACAAATACTAACCAGGCCCGACCCTGCTTAGCTTCCAAAATCAAGCAAGATTGGATGTGCTGAGGGCATCAGGGATCCAAGGCCATGCACTGCATAGTATTATATTAAGACTTCTTTAAGGATGCAAACCAGAATCCATTAAGATTTCCAGAAGCATGCCTAATTGCACCGGGGAGCATTCTCCATTAAAGCAACCCTTCCTTCTTCCAGATAATTGCAACAGGCCAGCCCAAAAAAACCTAGAGGCCCTACAGATGGACCAGAAAGATCCAGCTTGTACACAGGTTGTGGTTAGGCCAGAGTGCATTTTTCTCTTTCACTGGGAAATAGATGGCATAGGACCTCTCCACAAGTGGTCCAAATTGTAATAATATATTTCCCTGTATGATCACATCTTTGGTTACATTATAAACTGCAATATAATGCTGCAGTTTTGAATTTCTTTTAACATTCCTTTGCTACTTGATAGATATATAGATATTCACAGAGCAACAGCAAAAGCAAAATATGCTGCTTGTATACCTCCCCATAATTATCACCCCATAATTTAAATCACCTAGGTGGTTTACAATTTAATTATGCAAGTTACACATTGCCTTCCCCCCATGAGCTGGATACTCAATTTACTGACCTCAAAAGGATGAAAGGCTGAGTCAACCACAACTGAACCCCAGGTCCTGAGCACAGCTTTGGCAGCAGTACAGCAGTTTAACCACATGCGCCACTGGAATATAACAAGTTTCCCCGAAGTCCATCCCTTCTTGATGAACTGGCACTTAGTCACATGAATTCACTCTGAGACATTTGAAGTAAAAAGAGTCAAAACATTACTTACTGTTGCAAACAGATTAACAGCAAACAAAACCACTGCAGTGGTGTAACTGTAACCATTTTAGTTCCTATCCTGGCTACGATGCATTGACAGAGTTTAATCTACAGGACAGGGTAGGGGGAGGGTGGATTCAAACAATGCATGCATTTAAAAATATACAGAAGTGTGCAAAGGGAACATATTTTTCCCAAAAAAATTAACAGGTCTGGAAGCAAATACATTCCAGAGCTAGAGCTATGGAAAGGAAAGAGACTTATGTAGGGTCATCCCTGGGCCTCGGCAAACATTTCTGACCCCTCTTCTTTCTCCATCCTCTTCTGTGGTCAAGGCCTTGCAGTTTTGAATTTCTGAGGTTTCCGCTACTCCAGGCTAACACAACCCAGTTCCTTGCTTCTCGGTCCATGTAAACCGGCTCAAGCTTTAGAAGCCATTCACGCAAACCAGAACCTACGAAAGATTGTCATCTCTTAGGTTCTAGTCTTGTTTCAGAAAGATCTCTCAACAAAGAAGACAAAAGCACATTCTGGCGCTTTAAAGGCCATGCCTGCATTCCTTAAACCTTCTTTAAGGAGCTGTAAGTGGCTTTTGTAAGCAAGGGCTGACTCCATCAAATGCAAATTCATACTTCCCCACAAAAGAGAACATCTGGGGAGCTTTACAGATGAAAATTAAAGAAAATTGGTTCATACAGTAAAAGGGAGCTAAAAAGCTGCAGAAAGAATGACTGCAGTTTGATTCTCAACCTCTCCCAAACTGCCGAGTCGCTCTGTAATGTGGCTTTAGATTAATTTTCAGACTCATTCAGCATTCTTGCGAAATGTCTAACAAGTGTAACAATTTGGTGTGAGCTCACTTATTGAGTCTGAGCCTACTTTCAGGTCTCTGGGGAATTAACACTTCCACAGTTATTTCCTGAGGCTGCATCAAGAGCTCTTTGAACTATATATATATTTGAACTATATATATATTTGTGAGTGAATATATATATATATATATATATATATATATATATATATATATATATATATATATATATATATATATATATTTGTTTTCGTAGATTTTCACGGGTATAGGTATGCATGTTAGGGTGGATTCGGGTTTCTTCCCGTGTAGAAATCTGGTTGTTTTGGCGACGTTTCGACGAGGTCTCACTCGTCATCTTCAGGCTGGTGTTCTGGCTTCTTTCTTCTTGAAGCAAAGCATGATCTAAGTTGAAGTCCTTCTATAAATACTGCTGGGGGGTGTGTGGTTTGCTTGCTCTGTTGCTGATTGTAGGTTCGTTTGTTCTTTTGTGATCTGCTGTGTGGCTGAGGCGATCGTTAAGGGCATACCTATACCCGTGAAAATCTACGAAAACAAATATATATATATATATATATATATATATATATATATATATATATATATATATATATATATATATATATATATATATATATATATATATATATATATATATATATATATATGTTTTCGTAGATTTTCACGGGTATAGGTATGCATGTTAGGGTGGATTCGGGTTTCTTCCCGTGTAGAAATCTGGTTGTTTTGGCGACGTTTCGACGAGGTCTCACTCGTCATCTTCAGGCTGGTGTTCTGGCTTCTTTCTTCTTGAAGCAAAGCGTGGTCTCAGTTGAAGTCCTTCTATAAGTACTGCTGGGGGGTGTGGTTTGCTTGCTCTGTTGCTGATTGTAGGTTCGTTTGTTCTTTTGTGATCTGCTGTGTGGCTGAGGCGATCGTTAAGGGATTAACTGCTGGTGGGTTAGATGGCTGTTTAGAGACATCCTGTGTGGGTGAGGTGCTGGATGTGTGTCTATTAGCCTTTTGTTTCTTAACGACCTTGGTGATGGGTGTTCTGGCAGCATCCTGGTCTTTGGTGGAGTGGGGTTCTGTGTCTTGTGAATTCATTTTGGTCTGGCTACGGGTCTGTGGTCTCCCAATGTTTTTTTTTGGCGTGTGTAAGTGTGTTCCATGTGGTGACTGGAGTGGGGTGTAGCGGTAGATGGTACAGTCGTGGTTTTGTTATTGGATGGTGGTTTCGTTTCATCTGTGGGAAGGGTCTGGGTTTGTGTTTGGTGTGGATGGAAGGTGGTGGTATCTTGTGTCCTTTTGGACCTGGTGTCAGTCTTTGTGACAGAGGCTCGTCTGTTGACCAGGGCTAGTTTCCAGATGTCAGGTAAGCGGGAGGTGTCGTCACGTTTATTCATGTTGTTTGGGTGTTTCTCTATTTCAATGGCTTCCATGATTATTTGACTGTTGAAGTGTTCAGTTTTGGAGATGAGTTTGGTTCTTTCAAAATCAATTTCATGACCTGTTGTTTTTATGTGCTGGAAGAGAGAGGAAGATTTTTCTTCTTTTTTGACTGCGTTCTTGTGTTCTGCGATGCGTGCGCTTATTCTCCTGTTTGTCTGTCCGATGTATGTGGCTGGGCAGACTTTGCATGGTATTTCGTAGACTCCTTGGTTTTCTAGCTCAATCTTGTCTTTGGGGTTTCTTAAAATGTTGGCTATTTTTTGTTCGGTGCAAAAGGCTGTCTTGATATTGTGTTTGTGGAGAATTTTGCTGATTTTGTCTGTGGTGCCTTTGATGTAAGGGAGGAGGGCAGTGCCATTGTTCTCTTCTGTTTCTTGGTTCTTGGGGGGTGTTTCTTTTTGGATTAGTTTGGTGATGGGTGTTTTTTTGGAATCCGTTCGCAATTAAAGCATTCGAGAGAGTGTGTAATTCAGTTTTTAGGTGGTCTTTGTCAGCGAGGCATTTGGTTCTGGAGATGAGGGTTTTTGCTACGGAGTTGATCTGTGCAGGGTGGTGGTGTGATTGTGCATTTAAGTAGCGGTTTGTATGTGTTTTTTTCCGGTAGATGGTATGTCCTAAGGAGCCGTCGGGTTTTTTGTAGATTAGGACGTCCAGGAAGGGAAGTTGGTTGTTGGCTTCTATTTCCATAGTGAATTGTATTTTGGGGTGTAGGCTGTTGAGATGTGTGAGGAAGTTGTTCAGTTTGTCTTTCCCGTGTGGCCAGATAACAAAGGTGTCGTCAACATATCTGAGCCAGAGTTTGGGTTTATGTTCGGACTTCTGTAACGCATTGGTTTCAAAGTGTTCCATATATAGGTTTGCGATGACCGGTGAGAGGGGTGATCCCATGGGTGCTCCTTCTATCTGTTTGTATCTTTGTCCATTGTGGATGAAGTATGTGTTGGTTAGGCAGTGGTTGGTCAGATCTAGGATGTGCTTGGGGGGGTTGTATTTGTTGTGGATAGCTGTCAAGGCTTCTTGAATGGGCACTTGTGTGAAGAGCGAAACAACATCGAAGCTCACGAGTAGGTCGTTGGGTTGTAGGTCTTGTTTCTTTATAATTTCTATGAAGTGGAACGAGTTTTGTACGTATGAAGTGATATATATATATATATATTCACTCACAAAACTGCTATCATATACTTCAAAATTTTATTTATTTATTTATTTATTTATTTATTTATTTATTTATTTATTTATTTATTTAAAAAAGAACACCTGTTGAACTAATAATCTTGGCCAAATGATGTATTTGACAGATGAATATTTTAAATTGGTCTTCTAGACATTATTGTCACAGATAACAATGTGCTGGAAGTTGACACATTTTGCTCATTGTACCAATGTTTAGTAGAGACAGGGATACATCAAACGAATAGTAATTTGTCATGTTCCATGATTCGTCGGGGCTGACAAATCAATGAATTTCCAGTGATGAAGCAATGAATTGATTTATCTTCACTTTAAAATGCTTTAAAAAGTTCCCCTGCTCCCAGCACCCAGAGCCCCAAATTTTCAGGGATGCTTTTTCTGCCTCTCCTTTACAACTGTGCAAGCTCCATGGTTTAGGACAGGCATTGTCAAGGAATGTATGAGGAGCTAACTTCAATTAGCAGAGTTGCAGCAATGTCAAGGATTAAAGGCAAAAATATGACAAACTCCATTGCTGGTTTTCTATTGCAGTCTATTTACAAAATATATACAGGTTCCATTTGGTTTCCAGATTTACATTCAGTAGCATAAACAATCCAGCTACTGTTCCTTATCACAGACATCACATCAGGCTTACTGGCTAAACAGCCCTGGCTAAACAGCAAGAACATATTGTAATACATAAAGTATATATAATATCTCTTTCCAATCAATCCTTTACTTTCACATCACATGTTACAGTGCTTCTCTCATCCGCGCTTCTGAGCTACGTTCCACTGTCCTCGTACATCAGCCTTCTTGTCAAGGCCACTTTACCGAGCTTGCTTCAGTCCACAGCTGGACTCCATATCTCTAATTGCAAGTTGAAAAACTCACAAGAATATTCTTGACAGGCATGTCCAAACTTCGGCCCTCCAGATATTTTGGACCACAACTCCCACAGTCCTTTGCCATTGGCAATACTGGCTTGGAATTCTGGGAGTTGTGGTCCAGAACATCAGGAGGGCTGAAGTTTGGACATGCCTGGTTTTTAGGAGTTTGGTTCCTCAGTGTGACACTTTAACAGGGGCTGGACTCAATGATCCCTAAGGCACTTTCCAACTCTGCAGTTCTAAGATTTTTACCTTATTATTATCATTACTATCCTCTGCATCTTAGGGCCTTTTCACACGACCCCTAAACTCTGCGGCAAATGGCTCCCAGCTCCAGAGCTTAAAATTATTTCCCCACCAGCTCTGGAGTTTACAGATAATTAAGTGCGACCACGCCCACCTAAGCGCGTCCCAGTGCACTTTTCATGTACCTGCTCTCGGAGGGTGAAAATTCCTGATGCGGATATAACAGTAGTGACTGCCGGGCTCTCCTTGCTTCTGTTTCTTCTTTTTTTGCCCCCTGCCCATTTAAGGGATCTGAATGCAGTGCCAGGAGCAAAGCGAGATGGCAGAACGGAGGTGAGTGGCATTCTTTTCTTCCTTTTTTTCTCCCTCCCCTCACGCAGCCAGCAGCCAGGAGTGCGGAGGGGGTGGGAACGCAGGGACAGCAACAAACCCCTAAGATCTCTGGTCCAAATTTAAGTGGCCAGCGGATCTTAGGGGTCGTGTGAAAAGGCCCTTAGCATTCCATCCAGAAAAAAAACTATCTACAGAATGTCCATTCTCTCTCTCTCTCTCTCTCTCTCTCTCTCTCTCTCTCTCTCTCTCTCTCTCTCTCTCTCTCTCTCTCTCTCTGTGTGTGTGTGTGTGTGTGTGTGTGTGTGTGCGTGCGCGTGCGTGTGCGTGCGTGCGTGTGGTGCATGTGTGGTGTTAATGACACCTAGAAATCTTGTTCAGATTATTAAACAGAGTGATTTTTCTCCCTCTGTTTCTCCAGGAAAGAGGTTACAAGGTTCAGGTCTACAACCTAAGTTCTTTCAAATTTTCATTGGACATTACTGAGGAGGAGTCTTCCAAAATTATGAAGGTTGCCCTTTATTGGTCTGGTGAAGTTGTGAGCAATGATTGGAATATTATTAAAGGTCTGCTGCCCCGTTAAATCAACTGCAACAACTATACCAACAAGTGGAGGAAAGGTATTGAAGCTGGAATGCAACCAATATTGAAGGGTGTTTTTTTTAGAAGGACTATATATTCCAGATTGAAGGAAGCAGCAGCTTCTATGGAAAATGTGGATCCTTTTTATTTAAAAAGTGACCTCTTAAGATCAAACTACACATTATTACCCCCTTGTGTTAAACAACAAATAGGTATGGCCCAGACACAGGAAAGATCCCACAGCAGTACAGTGATGCTCAGGAAGCTTCATGAATCAACAAAGAAATATTCGGACCTGACTTACTGGGTCCAGCATTGTGGTTCTCAGCCCAGCCAGACCCCCGAGCAGCCGTAAAATGGTGCTGGCCAAGTCACCCATGTGGTCCCCAGCAATGCCGTGCTGGGCGTCTGTGCCAATCCTGGGCACTCGGTTTGCTTTGCGGCCGTGGGCATCTGGGTACTGGCCAGCCCACGCAGGTGCAAATGCCTGGCTGGCACTAGCCCCTTAAAAAGGGCTGTGGCCCCTGGCTGGCCACCATTATGGGGCCAGCAGCAGCAGAGTTCCCCCACCTACCCGCACCACTGGGCATTAAGTCGGTTTATCATTAGGTTGGTCGAGTTAATTTAAATGGTTTCTGTTGTGTTTTTGTCAGAGCTTTG
This sequence comes from Phrynocephalus guinanensis, assembly GCA_037367245.1. Taxonomy (NCBI): domain Eukaryota; kingdom Metazoa; phylum Chordata; class Lepidosauria; order Squamata; family Agamidae; genus Phrynocephalus; species Phrynocephalus guinanensis. Next base: position 28,365,236 of record CM074736.1, read on the forward strand.
GCAGTTTGGAGGCATTGGGACCGGATCCAAGCTGAGGTGGCTGCAGGAAGGAGTCTGCGTGGCATGGAAACGACAGGTGGCAACGGCGGACTCAGAAGGGAGATGCAAGTGTCCTGGCTCAGGTGGGAACAACAGACAGCCTCTCCGCTCAGCTTGGGGTAAGGAAATCCCAAAGGAGTCTGTGCCCATGGGGGTTTCCGGAAGCTGAGAAAAAAGGGTTCTGCCACCTGGTGGCGCCACCATGCACATCAGGGAGCAGGTGGGTTCCCCGATGGTATTGGATGCGACCCAATGCCTGGCCAGAGTACTGCAGTTTGTCACCAATACCAATAAAGCTGTGGCCTTCTCATTTTTCCCATGAGTCCAAGAGTGTCAGTGAGGTTAATGGGTCTAACAAACACCAAGGCTTGGCACCGGACCACAACTAGAACAATGTGGGATATAGAGTATTTGCTGGTCCCCAGTGTTTCCATCTTCTCCATCTCAATTGGGATTGCACAGACCAAAGAAAATTCTAAATACATAAAAGATAAAATAAACAAAACGTGTGGCACTACCCCATTCTTCCTCATAGAGCACATCTGATAATGCATCAGGCTTACTTATTTTCTCTGCACTAAATTTATATCCTAACTTTCGAGGGTGGGGGGAGAGTACTCAAACCAACTAGTAATGAGAAAAGACATTTTTAAAAGAATTAAAACTTAATAATGGATTAAAACATAATTTAAATCAAGAAAGAGATCTGCAAATCAGCTTTGAAACATTAAATATATGTTTGCCAACTGCTGAATTGCTTGGTAGTTTAAGTCTCTGACTCCAAAGCCACCCATAGGTTGGGAGTTCAATTCCCGGTGGTTAAGGATGCATGTGGGGTTAAATTCACCACCTATGGCTCTGCAGCCAGATACCAAAACCAATGAGCCAGGCATGTCCAAACTTAGGCCCTCCAGATGTTTTGGACCACAACTCCCACAGTCCTTTGCCATTGGAAATCTAAGTTTAGAATTCTGGGAGTTGTGGTCCAAAACATCAGGAGGTCCAAAGTTTGGACATGCCTGAGCTATCCAGGAGCCACTATTATGGTCTGAAACCCATAAAATGCATAGAATGCAAGTGGTGTTGTGACTGGCAAGAAAAGTGTGACATTCCACCTGCAAGGTATGAAGAATAGCATCTGAAAGGGATCCCACAGTTATTTCTGATCAGTTTGTGATTGATGAGGAAATTTGCCTCAGACCTTTGTTCCCACTGTCACCATTCAGTTATCTGGGGATATAAATGGGTCTACCTTGTGCAAGTGTACTTTCCTTTGCCAACTGTGCCATCTAAACACAGAGAGAGACCCTAAAAGGCAAACATGTTCAAAGATCATTAATTATCTAAGAGAGTTTGCTACATTATTCCTTCTTTCTCATTAATAATTCTAAGTCTTTTCCTATTTGCTTTTATACAAATTAATTTTTCCTTAATTCCTTTTTGGTTTCATTTCTGCAATAGCTGAAAGGTAAAGAATAATTTTTTTAAAAAATCTGAAATTATTCATTATGCAAATTGTAATTTTTTGTCAGTTTGTGAACCATATAATGAGCTGTACATAACTTTCATTCTTACCTAAGGTTAGAGGATCACATACTGTAACAAAAATGTTGTCAGGTTGGATATTAGGAAGAATAAATGAACATCTAAATAAATAACAGGGCAAAAATTGCATACAATGAATACAAATATGAAACATACAAATAGATAGATTTCTCTTCCCTCTGCAAGGGAAACAACACACATCCTCAAAATGAAACCAGTCTGCTTTTTAATTAGAATTGATACCATTATACATGAACCTAAAAAAACAAGACAAACAGTGAAGGCAGTTGTTGTTCAATGGGAAATTTTGGAAAATGTTACCTTGTCACACAAAACTGTATAAAAAGGGGCATTTACCAAAATTAATTCTTATGTCTGCCTTTTTTCTTGTCATTCTTCTACTCAAAACAGTACATTATCACAGCTATTGTGACTTTGATTTGGTACAGCCCAACCTCTGTAAAACTCACAAAAAGGGGCCCTCCCTTTATGTTGGTCTCTGGAATATAGTCCTGGTTTGGGAACGAACCATGCTGTAGATTTTATCTACAGGATTGTGGCAGATTTCCAACTTTAATGAGTGGAATCCTATGCTGTAGAGGTCTGAACACTCATAACATCACCAAGATTCCCATGTTAGGTCTATGTTTGAGTCTAACCTTCTCCTAGATCAGGACTGGACTACTAGTGGCTCTCCAGATGTTTAAATCCCATGATGCCTCATAGTAGCTCTGCTGGGTTGGATCTGCCACCCAATAAATTTTAGAAGGCTGCAAGTTGCTCATGTCCTAAATTTAACTTGTGAAGTCTGTGATCACGATTCATATGCCCGTCACATTTAAGGCTCCATAGGCTTTCCTGTACACAATGGAAACGACTCTTCTTTACTCAACAGAACATTACAAGTGGTTATCCATCTCCTTTAACCTCAAGCCTTCCAAGCCAAGGCTGGATGCAGAGAAAAGATCCAAAAATTGAAAACAACTCCTCCTTAACAGTGCTTAATAAGCACCAGGGACTACTAGACAGCTAGTCTTTCAAAGGAATCTGCCCAGGTCCTGCTAGAACCAGGCTAGATATTAGTAAAGAAGGGCCCTTTATATAAGAAAATACACTAAGAATTAATCCACTAAACGTGCTGCTCAATTATCTGCATTCATTTCAGTGGTGCTCGCCTGTGGGGCTGGCACAAGTACATTGTATCTGTTGTGATTTGCATATTGTAATGCACAATTCATTTAGCAGCAATTAAAGGATTTCACAACTGAGTGGCAAAATGCTGAGCGGGGGGGGGGGAGTGGAGTGGAGTAAGCCAAGATTTACTGTACAGTGTCTAGAACCAAAAACTTCTCTAGAATATATAAATAGTGTGATGTTATTGACCTGAAACTGAGGATAACCAGATGTCAACATCTTAAGTGAAAGAGATTTGATGGGGACCAAAACAAATTTACAAATGAGTATACCTCAGATGTTGTCTCATTAAAAACCAATGGCATCCTCTTTGCCATGCTAATTCCAAAGCAGAAAAAAATAAATCCATTCCTGGATCTACTTGCAGCCACTTCGCTCATTTTGCACAGCCATATTCAAATGTTATGCATGCATGCACACACACATATTAATGTATGCACAGTAAAGGATATTCCAGTGAAAGCTTTTTGTTTTAAAAAAGGCAATTTTGTAGCTTACCGAAAGAAAAAGAAGAAGAGTCTTTAGTCTTTCATTATTCTCACAGTTCTTCCATTATATTATTTTCCTTTTCCTTCAATCGTTAATGACAACCTTGCAAGCAATCGGCCTTACAGGCTATTAAATTGTAAACATTTTCTCTCAGAACTTAAAGGAGTCACTAAAGCAACGCAGCCCTATCATTTCAATTCCGACCCATTTTCACAAGTGACAAATTGAATGAAAAGTGTACGTACAAGAGTATAGTTTCTATATCAATGTGCCTCTGGTTTCTTCCAGATACATCACATTAGCAGTGACCCGAAAGTGACACATTCCAGGGGTGGCAAACCTTTGGGACACCATACTTGACCTACAACTCTCAGAATCCCCAGCCCAAACTGTCAAATGATTAAGGATAATGGAAGTTGTAGTCCACAACACCTGGGGTGCCAAAGGTTCACCACCCTTATAATTGAAGCTAAAAGACCTTGCAAGTAAGACTGAGCCAGGAAGAAGACATGGACAAAGATACAAACTTCTCTCTCCACACCCCCGCAACCTTTGGAAGTTTTTGTATTAGCATACAGATCGGAACAAAGCTGATAATATTCAACAGTCTGGAATCTTGCCTGACCAGGATAGTGAAGAATTAAATATTAAATGCGTGTAGACCTTCAAAAGGTTGCCTTTTTGGACTATAATAACTCGTAGAATTCCCCAGCTAGACTGAACATTGATTGGCTGCGGAATCTGGAAATTGTATTCTTTTTAGCAGTTTTCTCATGTTCTGCATATGATGTTAAAACAAGTTTTGTTTTGGAATGGCATTCTGGACAATTTCAGCACTGATGGAATGGTTGATAATACTAATGTGGGGAAAAAACCCATAATACATAATTTTAGGTTGGTCTACAGTTACTTGGAGAACATATACCAGTCTAAAACAATTTTAAGGGCCGCAGCTTGACCTGATAGCATCCTCATAATTCTATTGTGATGAAGCAGTTAACTGTTTTCCAGCATACATTGGGGAATGTGCTTGAGCTCTTCAGCAGAAGATTCCCTGGTCCCTATATATGTCACCACCAGACTATAAATTCCAGAATTCCCTTAGATGGAACTGTGACAGTGAGACCAGTAGCAACTGCTGTAACTTGGTTAAGTAGATACATTCTTAGTCACATAAGAACATAAGAAGAGCCATGCTGGATCAGGCCAAAGGCCCATCTAGTCCAGCTTCCTGTATCTCACAGTGGCCCCACCAAATGTGTCTGAGAGCGCACGAGACTAGATATCTGTCTAATGATACCACTCCTCTGCATCTGGTCCTTGAAGTACTTCGTTTTTAAGCCTGGAGATGACACATCTCTATCATGGTTTGTAACCTGTGATGGACTTTTCCTCCAAGAATCTGTCCAATCCCCTTTTGAAGGAATCCAGGCCAGATGCCATCACCACATCCCGTGGCAGGGATTTCCCCAGACTGTTCCACACCCTGTTCAGCTCTTCTCCATGCTCTTCCATTTCATTACTTGCTCCAAACAACTTCCAATATTATCAAATGCCTGGTTATAGGATGGCAATAAATTCCTTGTAAAAGCTATTCATTGCTACATTAATTGCTTTCTGCTGCAAACATTATCTCTCAGTTGCACCCAAGAGTACACAATTCTTGATCTGATCATTTGAACATCTACCCAGCGTCGCACTCTTGCTGCAGCGAACACAGGATGCCGAAATGGAATGAATTTGATGGGGGTGACGATGATGATACTAAATGTACATTTTAATATTCTTTCATTCTTCCCAAAAAAAGTGTAAAGCAAAAGCCTAAGCAAAACCACCACCAAAGGAAACATCTCCATTGTTACAGCAGCCAATATGGCCCATCTATCCTTTAAGGTAGGGCGTGGGGATGAGAGAGGAGTCACATTTGCAGCCTGTCTTTCACACCTAACTTTTCCCTTCCTTTTTTCTTTTTCTTTTAAATTATTTCCCCCACGTTGCTTGTGGAGCTTTCCTCAGGTTGGGAATCTTGAAGACTCAAATCTTTATTACCAGTCCTTCCACCTCCTTGTTGCTGAGGGAAGTCCAGTGTCAGAGACATGAAGGGCAGCGATCTCTCAGTGGACAGAGAGGAAGCTCTACCTTTCTGAAGCTGAAACTTTTGCTTTCCCTCAGAGAGGGAAGTTTTTCTTTCTCCTGGAACACTGTCCTGGGAACTGTGAACCCGTACTGTTTGAGGGTTATCTGTGTCTGTATGTGTATGTTTACAGCATAGTCATAATTCAAAGCTAAAATTCTAGGGCCATTGAGGCCCACCTAATAATTAAATGTAAGCCCCCTTTTAGATATTCTCTTGGAAGAGTTCTGAAAACACGGCCACATGTGCAATAAATTTATCAGCTTATGCACATATTACGTCTTTATTAATATTTGTAATTTACTGATATATTCTCATGGGTAATTATTTCAATGTAAGCACAAACTTGTTCTGAGGTGTCATTCACGATTTCGGGAGGAGGAAGAGAGTTTCTGAAATTAAAAATTAGAGCCTAATTAATCTTTAGCATAACGTCATTGTGGTTCATATTTATTTTATTCAGGCAGGGAAGCTGAGGAGATGACATCATGTCTAAGGAAAATTTCACACTAAGGAGGAAAGATTCCCTGGGTTGGGTTTTAAGAGTAGTGCCAGTCAAGAAAGAAAATATAGTTGCCTAGACATCAAACAAAGAAGTCCTGCAAAGAAGTCCTGCAAATTAAGCACTGTGCAGCCGTTACTAAGATCTTCTTGAGAATGCTTATTGCATAAGAAAGAGTAAAGCTGCAGTGCTTGGTCTCACTGAAATTTCAATTTATTCAACAAAGAGCTTGTTCTTTCTTAGTCCAGTGCAATGACTATGGGTGCAATCCTACCTAGCCCAAATGTCTGGCAGCTGGCTCAGCTGACACAAGGCTTGCTGACTCCGGGTGCTGAATCCCAATCCCTTCCATCCCAGGGATTCTGGATATCACTCAGGACGTGTCAATACGTTGAGCTAACTTTGTGCTGATGGAGCGTTAGTATCGTGTCTCAAGGACTAGAGGAAGTCTGGATTTGGCATGACTCAGGTCTTATCTCCCCTTTGTTTGTTTTTGCTGTTTTGCTTGACAGATCCTGACCCACATGGAAATCCCCCTGGTAGCAGATCTACTAATGTACCAGCACAGGTACATTAAGAGAAGACATGGTGGCACCAGAGGCTTTGGTCCACTCTAAACCCACCAGAGGTAGCACATATTTGAATTGGGATTATATTGTTACTCTTTGCAGATCTTCTGTTAGTGATCCCTCAATATTCCCATGTATGCACGCAGGCACAGGCATGCACTCCCCCTCTCTCACACACAGAACCCTTAACATTTATAGCAATGCCTCTTTACATTTCTGTCTACGAAAGAGAGTAGGAAATTATCAACTCAAGCATCTACAACACTGCATTGTGTCATAGGTAACACATTGAGGCAGAAAACAGTTTGCTTCTCAAACTTTTACTTGGCCCAAGAATTGTGCCAAATAACAAGATGTAAAGGGGTTTGTTTGTTTGTTTGCTTGTTTATAGACTGCCCATCTGGCAACAGGGCCATTCTGGGCAGTTCACAACAGTGCAGAAAGGATAAATACAAACAACAATTGAAAGAATGCAAATAAAATTAATTTAATTAAACTAAATGCAAACATCTAACGATTAGCAATACTATACAGTCAAGCAACAGAGTTAAAAGATTTTAATAAAGAAAACAGATGGCAGAATGAGATCATGCTGTGTTAAGATGCCCCGAGGCTCAGGGAAAGCTTGCCTGAATAGCTCTTTACCAACCATTTAAACATTCCAGGGGAGAGTGAGAGCAGGTGAATTTCAGCCAGTAGGGTGTTTCAAAGATAAAGAGTGACCACTTAGGAGGCCCTGTTTTAATTTTGTTTTATTTCATTTGGAGCCACTTTAATAATAAATCTGAAATAGGCTTCTAAAGATCTAAGGGCAGTTGTTCCGTACCAGACCTCAGAAGGCTCCACCTCTAACATCAAAAATGCAAGTATAAACAGTATTTGAGGGTGCTCCAGCATTTGAGGACTACAATTTATGGGGAAGAGATTTTGGGGAAAACTTGTTCCCAGGTGACCTATGTCTCTTCCCCATCAGCCATCTGAATGCTAAATGTTTATTAGGTACTTCAAGGACCCTGCCCTCCTGTCCTATGGATCCTCAGCAAATATTCCTATAGATGCGTGGAACTTCCACTGTGGAAGAAACTGTGTTTGAAACCTCATGCATACCTAAGTACTGAACAGGATACTAGGCTTCATCTTTAAACCTGTCATGAATTGGAGAAGCGTTCCAGCAGAGGACAGCTAATTGCCCCCAAACTTCTTCACAAACAAAAAGAGGACTGTCTTCCTTACTCAAGTACAAAGCAAGCCTGTAGGGGCTCAGGCAGAATATATATGACCCCTTATCCTTCTTCCACATAACTGAGGACAGCTGAGAGTAGCTATAGCCTACTAGCATCATGGCCTTTAAAATTCATCATCATCATCATCATCATCATCATCATGTTAAGATTTGGCGTTCATGTAAAAGTTCAAGGTCTGTAACCATGGATGGGGTGGGGGAAATCCCATGCATCTGTCATACACAATCAGTTTCTGTAGGGTACACAGGAGTTCCTACATATGAGCCTTCAAAGGATTAACTAAGTGCCATAGAATTGATCTGCCAAACTGCTTCTCCCATGGCACAGGCATAACATTGAATGGGTTTGCAAATAAAAACTAGGAGACTTTCAGAAGCATTTCCACTGGGCAACACAAAATGAAAACACAGGCTGTTGTTGCTGTCAGGAAACACCAAGGATTTTTATTTTATTCTTCCTAGTTAAAAAGAGAGCTGCAAACAAAGCCAGATTTCATTTCCAAATGGCCCTGCAATCATCTTAAACTGAGACAGCAGCTACTTAGGCAGAAGTTTACAAGCCTGGCACTTTAATCCCAATAAAAACATCATTGTGCTGCAGCATTTTATTTTATTTTGGTCACTCTCTGCCTCCTAACCATCGGATGCTGTCACAACTTATCTGAAGAAGATTCTGACCCAAAACAAGACGTCGAGTTTCCCCCTGGAGCAGCTACTATTTAAGGTAGTAGCCTCCTCCTGCCAATTGTTAGGGCTGGCTCTGCTTAAGCCTCCCATCAAGATTTCTAAGCAGTTATAAAACTGCCCTTATACAAGTGTGATACCCACCCACTCTGTGTATGTTTATGTGCACAGGTGCACTCAGGCACCATGCCTAGATTTCTATATTAGATTTGCTACCCAAGAGCATACAACAGCTTTTCCAGCTTTTTAAAAAGAAAACATTATTTTTGGTTAAACCTGTTTTCCAATTCACAAAAAAAAAACCTATTGTATCAACCTTTTGGTAAATAAATGTTGCACTGATTTCTTTAAAAAAGAATGTGCAAATTAGCCTATTGGACTGTGTCCTTCCCCTTTAGTACCATGCCTTTGGGGATATGACTGACTCTTGAACTCCCAGCATACCTGATATAGAGCCCTTTGTCCTGCTGGGATTCCCCACCTATCTCTACACAACGGTGACATATGTTGAATAGTTCTTCATTATAACTAGGTTATATTGAAAAGGGACTCTGTCCATTAATCAGTATAACATCAGAAACGCTTTTCAGACATTTACTACCTCACACAGACCATTTTTTTTACAGTGCTGCTTAGGTTTGTTAGAACCCTGGGGCACCCCAGGGAAGAATCCATGCTGGGACCTCACCATGGCAACATGTCCTTGGTTTCTGGGATTTTAAAGCCATTCTACACACACATTATGGAAAAGGGACCATTCAGGACCATCCAATTTAGGGCCTTTTTACACGACCCCTAAGATCCGCTGGCCACTTAAATTCGGACCAGAGATCTTAGGGGTTTGTCGCTCTTCCTGCGTTCCCACCCCCTCCACACTTCCTGGCTGCTGGCTGCGTGAGGGGAGGGAGAAAAAGAGAAAGAAAAGATGCCGCTCATCTCCGTTCTGCCTCTCGTCTCTGTAAAAGTAGCTCTTAAAGGGGCGGGAGCCAAAAAAAACAACAAACAGAATCAAGGAGAGCCCCGCACTCACTATCGTTACACACCGGATCAAATAATTTTCACCTCCAAAGAGCAGGTACGTGAAAGGTGCGCTGGGATGCGCTAAAGTGGGCTTGGTCGCACTTAATTTCCTGTTAACTCCGGAGCTGGTGGGTAAACATTTTTAAGCTCCAGAGCTGGGAGCCATCTGCCCCGGAGTTTAGGGGTCGTGTATAAACGCCCTTAGATTCCAGATGACGGTTATGCCTTTCATGTTCTCTCTAGAATTCAACTGTGGTGATCTGATTAGCACTGCATGTTACGTGTCGCATGACACTTACAGTCTGTGTATCTTTGGGCAGGACAGCAGAGCTGGTGTGGTAGCAACTGGATGGCGGGGGGGGGGGGTATCCAAATCTAAATATTTTTAATTTGATATTTTTATCAGCTTTGTGTGGGATGACTACGTAAAACAAGGACACCAATCTTATACATTTGCTGAAATTCCCTCTTAAAATGCAACTGTTAAAAATACAACTGTCTTGAATGTTCCTGTGGCCACCTAATTCATGTCAAGGATGCTAACTGAGTGACGTTGGGGTTGAAACTGTCTCAAAGCTTAACCTGCCTTGGAATATGATGAGGATTTTGGATGCGTGGATTCTGATACTGTCAAATTCCACAGCAGCTGCAGGATTCTGGAAACAATAATCCCTCAAAGGTCATTTATTTTCTGAGCTCTGAGCTTTATCCCATATGTATCCGAGAGAACTCCATGTAGACCTGAATAATAATTCATAATCATAAATCCATATAGTTATGAGCTTGCAATACAGTTTGCAGTTTTAAAAAATCATTTGTAAAAATACACTTCTGAGTATGCACAGAAAACCATACATTTGAAAAATTCACCATAACCGACTTTAATCTATAGTGAAAACACTGAAATTTGGTAGAGTGGCTTACTTCACTTATATTAGCTACTGGGGACAATTTTTAGCAATTAAAAATTCTATTGTGCAGCGTCTCCAATCCCTTTCATCACATGGAAGGTATGGGAGCCATAGGAAGGAAGGGAAAAGCGTGTAACTAACAACAACAAAAAACCCCTCTACTCGTAATATCATCACTCTTCCAGTCATACAATAGAATTTCCACCAGTGTGTATAAAATGTGTATATTTGAAAATGAACAACAAAACTATATTTTGAAAAAAATTAATGAGTTGGCAAGCTTGGGGTGTGGGGAGGAAAATGCAGTCCAGACCAGATCAAAGTTAGGTGGAAACCAGAGAATCTCAATGAATTAAGATTCAGCAAATTCACACATATGTAAACTGATCAGGGAAACAAAACAATAAGTTGTATGAAACAAAAAAGAAAGGAGAAATTACCAAAAATATCAAGTGGATTCAAAATTAAGTACTGGCAATAGTATGAAATACAGTACTATGTATGTTCGTATAAGGTTAGGTCAAGATCCTGGCCCTATATAAATGGACTTTGTACCATGAGAATCAGTGGACATGAGCACAGATCACTACATGGTGGATTGTACAGCCTGTTAGTACTCAAGCTGTTTAATTCGTTTCAACTCAGTTTTATTGAATGTTGCTACAATCTCAATACTCCATAGGCATTAATAATAACATTAACAAGGAGTATCTGGTATAATTAGCAGAAGCAGATTTAGAATGAACCAGACTAAATACAGATTTCTTCCTGAGGCAAAACGTTTTGCGTTGAGAATGTATATTCCTGTCATCCATCAAAAACTCCCCGCCGGGCCCACCTGGATATACCATGCCAAGTAAAGTCACATCCCAATTCCAAAGTCTGCGTTTTCAAACAGAACAACAAAGAACTCAACTTGTCTGGTAAATGTCATGCTAACTAACTGTTTCTCTTGAATGTAAACTGAAACTCACCAGAGAAAGTATCTTCCACTTTGAAGTTACTTTTGGAGACGAGTCCCACAGACCAGCATGAAAGATGATAGGAAAAGGAAATGGAGGTTCAGGAAATGGAGGGAAACTGATCAAAAACTGCCCAATGATTCATAATTAATTGGTCTTTTCATTCCCACTGTTCTCTGTGGCAATCTAGTGTGGATCATGTCAGATAATGTCTTTTAAGAGTGTCTAGGATACTTGTCCAAGTTGGAAGAAAGAATTTTCAGGTACCACATTACCTGTGTTATTATCATAACATCCCTATTATACAGTCCTGTGTAATAATGACAAATGCAGTGCTCGTCTTACTGTTCCAGTGGAAAAAGATATAGTCATCCTTTCAAGTTTGCATGACAACTAGCTAGATGAAACCTCTCTCTCTCTCTCTCTCTCTCTCTCTCTCTCTCTCTCTCTCTCTCTCTCTCTCTCTCTCTCTCTCTCTCTCTCTGTGTGTGTGTGTGTGTGTGTGTGTGTGTGTGTGTGTGTGTATACAGATTGATTTATTTTGTTGTTTTCCTTGTTTGCGGCAAAGCAAAAGTGGCTTTTGAGCACCTTGCAGGTCACAAAACCTGGATGGTGGGTTTTGTTCAGCTGGGTGAGTTGTAAGGAACAGCAGGCTTGTCAGGGAGCCTTTGAAACTAATTTGTGCGCATTCACACCTTGTGATAATGGCATTTGTTTGACAAATTCCAGAGATCTCTGGGCACCAGAAAAGCTAACAGATTTATGGTGGCATAAGCCTCCATGGATTGAGCCCCCTTTATCAGATGCACGGTGTGTTATACTTGGTTGGCAGATTTATTTCGATAATGGTGGTGGTGGGGGATGGAAATCATAGAGCCCAAAGGCCATGAAATGCTTCTAGGTCTGTTACATTCCTGTTCTGATCCCAAACATAAACAAGATAAGAAGACAGTGCCCCATTCACAGCAGCCGTCACTTTGATAATACTGTTTTACTAGCCATGCTGCGATAATTTAACACCTGCTGTGGGAAAGAAATCCAGTATTCTGGTTAAGTCCAAATAAAAACAACAATGCACACTGATAAATTGTATGACTGGGCACTGATGGAGGCCTTTGTGGTTCCAGAAAAACCATGGAGCTTAATCTTCACACACATTGGAGAATGGGTGTCACAGGAAGTCATTCCTGCCAACAATGTGTGGAAACATAAATAAAGAAATCCCCTTTAAATGCCCAGGCTTTGCTCTCCCTTATTCCCTTTCCCTCCAAACAAGCTAGGAAAGGCTTCCAAAATCTAATTGAGCTTGTTTTAGTTGGAGGAGAAAAAAATTGTAACAGTTACATTGTAGTTAAATAGCCATTTAAGCTAGGTGACTATAACAGAAAAAGAACAAAGTAGAACAATCTCATCTGTTATTTTACCTCCCTGCTTTCCTCTCTATCCCTGTTTTGACCTTTGAAGCGAAGGCCATAGATATCTAAATTTGGGAGTGGCCTAATCACTCCAGCAAACCACTTCTCTAATTTCCTCCTGCCCTTTAGTTTATGGATTCCCAAGTGGCTCCCATTTTATAATCCCAGTGGGTCAAAATTTTGGTTTTCGGTGGTTAGACCCCTAGTGTATACCCCAAGAAGACTGCCACCTCGATGCAAAGTCCGCTACTCCAAGCCAGCCTTGTTGCCCGGTTTGAGATCTCTTAAACTTGCACTAAGAGATTAACTGAATAGCAAAGGCTATCCGGCTTGGGCCCCTTTGCTCATGCTCTGTACTCTGCACGTGCACCAAGGGATCATCCTCAAGGTTCCATGAGGCTGACTTCCAGGGAAGCGGTTTGTAGGATGACAGTTGCCAAACAGTACAGTCCAGACTCAGGGGTACTCTGAAGTAAATTCCCCCCTGCATCAGTTTATGTACTAATTACATGTATTTATGTACCAAATAGCATGCATTTTCTCTAAACCTTTGTATTTATTTTTCTGTGAGCATATTTATTTCTTCAGCAATAAATTATTGTTATGTTATTGTTGTAAACCGCCCAGAGTTCCTTCAGAAGACGGGCGGTATATAAATATTAAAATAAATAAATAAATAAATAAATAATAAAATGCATATTGCTGGAGAAAATCTGCATGGAGGAAGGGAAGCTATGATTAGATGACATTTGTATTGCAAACCTACATCCACATATGGGAGAGTAAACCCCACTGGACGTAGTGAGTGACACCTACTTCTCATTAGTCACATGTAAGATGTAGCATGTCTGGAAGTTGAGTTATGGCAACTGGACTTCTTTTCTTGAGAGATTGAAACGTTTTGCTGCTCATCCAAACAGCTTTGTCAGCCAGAGGAAAGCTAGTTGTGAGTCCTCCATAAATTCATTCTCTCAAGAAAAGAAGTCCAGTTGCCATGACTCAACTTCCAGATGAACTCACATGGATGGCTAAGAATCTTCACAGACAAGATGTGGCATGATTACAATTTATTCTTTACCATAGAAACCTGTGAGATAAGATACTATTAGAGATGGGCACAAAATGAAAATATAGCGTTTCATTTCGATTCTCCTTTTGTTTCATTTTGTTTTGTTTCATTAATAATGAATCTTTAAATAATTTTCAGAACAAAACAAAACAAATTGTTAATGGCTCCCCTGGGTCCCAGAGCCACCAAAATCGCAGGGTTGTTTCTTTGGACTCTTCCCTGTAACCCCCCACCAAAAAAATTGGAGAGGTTTGGGGTTTAGGGAACTGAGTTATTAAACTCCAAAGGGGGTATGACTAGGAGAAAATCATTTCTAATTGAGTCAGGAAGCAGCTAACAGGAAGCAGGGTAGTGATTAACCATTTCCTGACTAAGGGCGTTTATACACGACCCCTAAACTCTGGGGCAAATGGCTCCCAGCTCCAGAGATTGAAAATGTTTACCCACCAGTTAAGAGGAGTTAAGAGGAAATTAAGTGCGACCCCACCCACTTTAGCATGTCCCAGTGCAGCTTTCAGGTACCTGCTTTTTGGATGTGACAAATATTTGATCTGGTGTAAGGATAGTGAGTGCGGGGCTCTCCTGGCTTCTGTTTGTTCTTTTTTTGCGCCCCGCCCCTTTAAGAGATCTGAATGCTGCCGGGAACAAAACGGAGGTAAACCGGCATTCTTTTCTTTCTTTTTTTCTCCCTCCCTCACGCAGCCAGCAACCAGGAAGTGCGGAGGGGGGTGGGGACAGAGGAAGAGCGACGAACCCCTAAGATCTCTGGTCCGAATTTAAGTGGCCAGCGGATCTTAGGGGTCGTGCAAAAAGGCCCTCAATTAGAAATGATTTCATCCCAGGGGAACCCTTTTTGGAGTTTAATAATTCAGCCCCCTGAACTTCAAACCTCTTCAAATTTGGGGGGCTTACATGGAATAGCTTGAGGAAGCTCCCCTGATATTTCCACGTTGATAGATGCATGGGATTGCTATTTTTGAGTACATATTTTATCATATTTATTAAAACAATACCAAATTACATAACAAACAAGTTACCTCCATCCCGTTTGTCTTGCCATCTAAAAATGCCACCAAATGTCATGAATGATTTATAGAACTCAGAATATATGAGATTAAGGTTTCCATGAAGGATACAAGCATTGCAGTTTGCCATTATCTGCATCATTTCTGCATGCACAAACACCTCTAGAAAGTCTGTTCATGTTCATGTAAAATGGTTAACTTGCTTCTTGACAATTTTCAAGCATGAGAATTTATTTTTATAAACAACATGCCATCACTCTCTCTGCCTGGAAAAATTCTTTGCAAGGAATTTTATTTTGCAAAAGCTAAGAAGCATTGATTCTAAA
Organism: Phrynocephalus guinanensis; assembly: GCA_037367245.1. Classification (NCBI taxonomy): domain Eukaryota; kingdom Metazoa; phylum Chordata; class Lepidosauria; order Squamata; family Agamidae; genus Phrynocephalus; species Phrynocephalus guinanensis. The sequence continues at coordinate 28,380,363 of CM074736.1, forward strand.
GATCTTTTCTACATCTTTTGGTGTTGCATACAAACCACCAATTACAACTGTATAAATTTTATTATTCTTATGGCAAAATTGCTCAATCGCATTCCAATAGTCTTTGTATATGGAAAATGTCACGAGCTCCCGCTCTTTGATTTTAGCATCCCAAGGTGGCTTTATTATTATTATTATTATTATTATTATTATTATTATTATTATTATTATTATTATTATTATTAGTAGTAGTAGTAGTAGTAGTAGTAGTAGTAGTAGTAGTAGTAGTAGTAGTAGTAGTAGTATCATTATCATCATCATCATCATCATCATCATCATCATTGATGATACATGTGGGCAGACTAAAGGGTCTGGAATAAACATGAGTCAAGTCCTAAAATATTTGTAAAATCACTGATTTTGGAATTGCAGAAAGAATCTGAACAGTAATTGTTTAAAACTGGTCACCAAAGATTTTGGAAGAATGCCTTTTGCTGAAATTAGTATGGGATAGAGAATGACTTCACCACACACATCCATATAATTTCAATTGGTTGCCTTAAAGCTTGAGCTTTGCAAAGTTTTTGTTTTTAGTACCTTTAAGGTTGCTTGTTGATGGAATGCTTTTGTCTGTAAGGTATGTTTTTATTTGCTGCTTGTCCAGAAGTATAATATCCTGCTTATTAAAAGTCTGTTTCATTCCTGATAACTTACATGTCCCAGTATAGTGGTTTTGTTCTCTAAAACTAGAAGTGGTTGGAATTTATACGTTAGAAGAAAAGATGTGAGTTATCCCACTCATTTTCATTCTCTTTCTGCCATAGCATAAGATCTCTGCCCTTGTATGTTGTGTTAGGCCGGTTGTATGTCCTCCTTCCATACTTTTTAATTATTCATATTTAAGCGAGGCTATGATGCTATATCCACTTAGCTGGAAATAAGCCCAACTGAACTCATGGGGGAATCTAATATTTTATTTATTTATTTATTTTGAATATTTTTACCCCACCTTTCTCCTTGGAAAAGGACCCAAGGTGGCTAACAATAGTGAGGGACAATATAGAGCCCAGAACATTTAAGAAACAGTAGAGCTACAAAGAGCACACAAAAAGAAAACTCCAGTATGAGGGGTGGAAAACTCCATTATGAAGGGTGGAAAGTAACAGGGAAAACACGGGTGTTCTTATGAAATCAGTCAATGCAATCATGTATGGCAATCCATATAAAGTTACGTAGTCGGACGTCTTACTGAGGTAGAAAAGATTGTGCTCAAAATGACATTAACCCCTCACTGTTTCCACAAGGGTGCAATTTAACAAGTAAGATAACATCCCTCTTTCGAATCACCCACATTTGTTTGCAACAGTGTGTGCAAAAATGGATATGTAAAAGGTTTAATGCACATGTGTTCTGTTGTTACAGTCATGACCGACTCTTCGTGACTCCATGTCCATGGAGTTTTCTTGGCAGGAATACTGGAGTGGCTTGCCAGTTCCTCCTCCAGGCGCCTACAGCACCTGGTATTCCTTGGAGGTCTCCCATCCAAGTACTCACCAGGGCTGACCCTGCTTAGCTTCCGAAATCAGGCGAGATCGGATGTGCTTAGGGAACATATCCTCATTTTAAAAGGAAAGAGAGATCTGAAGAAAAGGGATTAACATCTCCCATCACCCATCCACCCCATAGGCATGGGAATCCTGCCTACAGCATTGGCAAGACCGAATGCTAAAAAAAAAAAAAAGTGGCAGACATTGTTGCATAAGAAAGAATGGGTGGCACCCAGAGTAAGGTCATTTTAAGCTGTAAGGGGGAAATCTCCCCATTTTAGTCATCCAGACTTGTTCACAGCAATGTGCGCAAAAACTTGTATTAAAGCGAACCCTCAAGGAATTTCAGAGACACCTCATGAAGATCACATGTCAACTGGACTATGGCTACGAATAAAGCCACCCCCCACCACCACCACTACCAACACCAACACCACCATCCAGAGCAAATGGTAAATTCTGAGTCATTTGTTTCGGTCACTGAAACATTTCCCATTCGTGTCAAGGACAAGCCCAGGGCTCCAGTATATACCAAGTCTCCCTCCCATCCTCCTTCTCAGGTAAGTGAACTGGTGAGTAGGGAGAGGGGCATGATCCTCCCTGCAGTCTTTGTTTTTCAAATCCTGCCACCTTTAACACAGGAACCAGAAGGGGCAGAAGGCCAGCAGAGATAAGGAAAACGCTGTATCTATCAATCCTATTTCTCAGGTTTTCTTTTAGTTTGTGGTAAAAATGCTACCAGCAGGACACAGAATCGATGTAAGTTCTGACTTATTAATGCATAATTTACATTAATTTACATCCCTCCCATCCACCCCAAAACTAACTCAATTAACTAACTCTATTTATTTTTAACGGTTACAGTTCATCTCTGCTTGGATCTTAGCGACCACCTTGTGACTTGCTCTAAGCCCTGCTCACTTTCAAAGCCAAATATTCTGAGCGAATAGGGATGCAGTGTGTGCTGGGTGGGATTATACTTTCTCTGAAAACACAAGTGTGCATCTTGGGTGCACTTCTGGATTTGTCCATGAGCCTGGATGCTCAGGTTTCAGTAGTGTCCAAGAGTGCATTTGCAGAGTTAAAACTAGTGCACCAGCTGTACCCAATTCCTGGAGAAGTCTGATCTGGCAATGCCACACGTTCTTTGATTACATCCTGTCTAGATCACTGTAACGCATCTGGGGCTGCCTTTAGAAAGCATCTACAAACTTCAAAGGGTTCAAAGCACTGCAGCTATATTGTTAACCAGGTCCAGTTACAGGGAGCATATAGGCCCTCTGTTACAGAGGCTACACTGGCTGCTGATCCATTTCCAAGAACAAATCCAAATGCTAGTTTTAACCTACTATAAAACATTATATGATTTGAGTCCAAGCTAAATAAAAAAATCATATTTTTCTTTATGAGTCTGCCTAGGCTTTAAAATTTTCAAGGGCTGGTTCAGGGGTGTATCAGGGAGGGGGGGCAGAAGGGTATATTTTCCCTGGGTGCAGCAATCTGGGGACACCTGGAGGGGGGGGAAGGAAGACCTGAACCCTCCTGCTAGCTGTCCTCCTTTCCTCCGACTAAGGCTTAGTGATCCTTAGTCAGGGGAAAGGAAGAGAGGCTCCCTGGGCGTGTCAGTTTGGGCACTCCTCCTCCATCTGTCCACCCGCCCACCCGCCCAGCGCTGTGGGCAGAGCGAAGGCAGCGTCCATCCCACTGGGGAGCCTGGTGTGCACCCTTGGACCCTGGAGAGCGAGTGAGCGAGCAAGCGACAGAGCAAGACTGCAAAGGCCATGCTGGGTGGGTGAGACATGGTTCCAGGGGTGGAAATGGTGCAAAAACTGATTGTGTCCCCCCGCACTCCAAACTCTAGGTACACCTCTGGGTAGAATTTCTCTTGGTCCTTCCATCCTCAGCAGTGCTTTTGATAGATCACAGGGGAGGACCTTTTCTGTCACTGCTCCCAGACTCTCTGGGTCACATAATGGAAGTAACCAAATCATGTAGCAGTGATGACTTAATAGCACTGCATACCATGAGCCAATGAAAAAATCCCCTGGTCTTCAGCTACCTTGTTTTGATTTCACAAAGGTGGCAAATATGATAAGAGAGTAGGTACTACTAATAAAGACTTTTGGATAGCTTGGTGGCTTTGGGCCTCTGTCAGCAGAGCCCAAGGGCTGAGAGTTCAATTCCCCATGGGGCTTCCTTGACTGGGCTACACTCAGTGGTCCATATGATCCCCTTCAGTTCTGCACTTCCAAGAGGAGGAGGAGGAGGAGGAGGAGGAGGAGGAAGAGGAGGAGGAGGAGGAGGAGGAGGAGGAGGAACCGAGCCACAAAGCAGTTCAGACTTGATCCGTTTCCATGTCTTCACCCATCACTCTACATCTTTTTCTTTAATTTTCTCTTTTGCATACAGGGATTTCTGTCTTTGAAACCTCCCTTTAAATACTTTCCTCATGCCAAAACATTAACTGTCAAACTTGCCCCAAACCTTATAAAGTTCTCCTCCACTGTAGGCCACAGAGCACAGTGGTAATAAACTCCGACCCATAAAAAATCATGTAAACATTATAAACCTGTTTTTTACTAGCCCTTTAAACTGCCAGGAGCGATTGCTCTTATTATGTTCCTTCCATGTCTCCACAGCACCAGGGCTCTTAAGATGGGTGCTCCTGTCAGAGTAAAAAAAAATATGGAAGAGGATAGAAAGGTATCCAGCTTGTTAGGTATTCACCTCAGGCAGATGTTTCATATATCCAAGAGCAAACAGCTCAGCAATGCTCCTAAAGAGGCTGCCTTAATGGTGCTGTACTATGAGGCGAAACCGATGCTTAGTCTTTCTATACCCGTTCCCTTAAATTGCTACAGCTGCTACTGATGGAATGAATACAACAGCATGGCACTCTGGGTCAAAGTGACTGTTCTGCCTTCAGGCACTACAGTTCCCCTGGAGGTTCAGATATTGTATTTGCTCATACGAAGTAAATAATGCTCCCTATTTGGATCTCAGGCAAATATCCGCTGATGTGAGTGGGAATCGTGCCTCAGTAAGGGTGGCAGCATGTCGCTTGGAGGGAATTCTTACTCTGCACTTTGAACAAACACAACATTCCCAATGGCCGCTGGCTGCCAAAGCCCATTTTCCACTTGATAGTGGGAAATAGGTGTTACAATTAAGTTTTGCTTCATGCCTTTTTATATATATATATATATATATATATATATATATATATATATATATATATATATATATATATATATATATATATATATATATATATATATGTTTTCGTAGATTTTCACGGGTATAGGTATGCATGTTAGGGTGGATTCGGGTTTCTTCCCGTGTAGAAATCTGGTTGTTTTGGCGACGTTTCGACGAGGTCTCACTCGTCATCTTCAGGCTGGTGTTCTGGCTTCTTTCTTCTTGAAGCAAAGCGTGATCTCAGTTGAAGTCCTTCTATAAATACTGCTGGGGGGTGTGGTTTGCTTGCTCTGTTGCTGATTGTAGGTTCGTTTGTTCTTTTGTGATCTGCTGTGTGGCTGAGGCGATCGTTAAGGGCTTAACTGCTGGTGGGTTAGATGGCTGTTTAGAGACATCATGTGTGGGTGAGGTGCTGGATGTGTGTCTATTAGCCTTTTCTTTCTTAACGACCTTGGTGATGGGTGTTCTGGCAGCATCCTGGGCTTTGGTGGAGTGGGGTCCTGTGTCTTGTGAATTCATTTTGGTCTGGCTGCGTGTCTGTGGTCTCCCAATGTTTTTTTGGCGTGTGTAAGTGTGCTCCATGTGGTGGCTGGAGTGGGGAGTAGCGGTAGATGGTGCAGTCGTGGTTTTGTTATTGGATGGTGGTTTCGTTTCATCTGTGGGAAGGGTCTGGGTTTGTGTTTGGTGTGGATGGAAGGTGGTGGCATCTTGTGTCCTTTTGGACCTGGTGTCAGTCTTTGTGACAGAGGCTCGTCTGTTGACATCTCAACAGCCTACACCCCAAAATACAATTCACTATGGAAATAGAAGCCAACAACCAACTTCCCTTCCTGGACGTCCTAATCTACAAAAAACCCGACGGCTCCTTAGGACATACCATCTACCGACGGCTCCTTAGGACATACCATCTACCGGAAAAAAACACATACAAACCGCTACTTAAATGCACAATCACACCACCACCCTGCACAGATCAACTCCGTAGCAAAAACCCTCATCTCCAGAACCAAACGCCGTCGCTGACAAAGACCACCTAAAAACTGAATTACACACTCTCTCGAATGCTTTAATTGCGAACGGATTCCAAAAAAACACCATCACCAAACTAATCCAAAAAGAAACACCCCCCAAGAACCAAGAAACAGAAGAGAACAACGGCACTGCCCTCCTCCCTTACATCAAAGGCACCACAGAAAAAAAACAAATATCCGACCTCTACGGGGAGGAAACCTTCCAGCTGACCAGAACCTACGAGAAACTAGAAGTCCGAAGAGCCACCATCTTATGTGACATTGCATTCCTACGCAACTGCCGAGATAAAAATGTGATCCCCACAAGCTTCCAACTGAAATTCCACTCAAAAACCCCATCCAGCGAAAGGATCCTGAAAAGAACAGAACTAGCCCTAATCAGAAACGAACTACACAAGAAAAGATACCTACTAGATCAAACCAACAGAGACCTACTCACTCTCCACCTCAAACTCAGCAACAAAATCCACCCAACACTCTGGAACAAATCCAAGCAACTCGCCGCCTGGAGAGCTGAAACAGAGACCTCCCACAAAACAGACATACACACCAACAAACTCCACAAACTGGAAAAACGCCAGAAGCCCAACCCCCCACAGCAGCCCATGAAACAAACAGTTCACAACATATCAGACAGGACACTCACCATCGCAGAGACCAAAGTCCTGTCCAAAGGATTCAACTTTGCAGTCGCCCCCAGACACATCCCCACTGAAAACATCATATGCGGAGTGGAAGCCAGCCTAACCAAAATCAACCCAGATGAAGCCAACAAAATCAGACTCGAAGTCACCAATATCCTCTGCTCCAGCAAACCACCCAGAAGCAATTTACACAAAGAAGAACAAAAAGCCCTCACCAACCTGAAGAAAGACAACAACATAATCATTCTCCCAGCAGACAAAGGCAATGCCACAGTGGTGATGAACACATCTGACTACCAAGCCAAACTATCCAACCTACTACAAGACCCTGCTTACATACCTTTGAACACAGACCCCACCACCTACCTGGAAAAAACCACCAAAGCCAAAATAAAAGCCTCACCCTTAAGTGAAGAAATCAAGCCAAGCATCATCCCCAGAGAGAAATCTTCCAGATGCCCCAAGCTCTACGGCCTCCCCAAGATTCACAAAGAAGGAACACCTCTCAGACCCATAGTCAGCTCCATAGGCTCACCCCTACAAAACCTCGCCAAATTTCTTGCCAAACAACTCCAGCCCTATGCAGAATCCATCTCTTCATACGTACAAAACTCGTTCCACTTCATAGAAATTATAAAGAAACAAGACCTACAACCCAATGACCTACTCGTGAGCTTCGACGTTGTTTCGCTCTTCACACAAGTGCCCATTCAAGAAGCCTTGACAGCTATCCACAACAAATACAACCCCCCCAAGCACATCCTAGATCTGACCAACCACTGCCTAACCAACACATACTTCATCCACAATGGACAAAGATACAAACAGATAGAAGGAGCACCCATGGGATCACCCCTCTCACCGGTCATCGCAAACCTATATATGGAACACTTTGAAACCAACGCGTTACAGAAGTCCGAACATAAACCCAAACTCTGGCTCAGATATGTTGACGACACCTTTGTTATCTGGCCACACGGGAAAGACAAACTGAACAACTTCCTCACACATCTCAACAGCCTACACCCCAAAATACAATTCACTATGGAAATAGAAGCCAACAACCAACTTCCCTTCCTGGACGTCCTAATCTACAAAAAACCCGACGGCTCCTTAGGACATACCATCTACCGGAAAAAAACACATACAAACCGCTACTTAAATGCACAATCACACCACCACCCTGCACAGATCAACTCCGTAGCAAAAACCCTCATCTCCAGAACCAAACGCCTCGCTGACAAAGACCACCTAAAAACTGAATTACACACTCTCTCGAATGCTTTAATTGCGAACGGATTCCAAAAAAAACACCATCACCAAACTAATCCAAAAAGAAACACCCCCCAAGAACCAAGAAACAGAAGAGAACAACGGCACTGCCCTCCTCCCTTACATCAAAGGCACCACAGACAAAATAAGCAAAATTCTCCACAAACACAATATCAAGACAGCCTTTTGCACCGAACAAAAAATAGCCAACATTTTAAGAAACCCCAAAGACAAGATTGAGCTAGAAAACCAAGGAGTCTACGAAATACCATGCAAAGTCTGCCCAGCCACATACATCGGACAGACAAACAGGAGAATAAGCGCACGCATCGCAGAACACAAGAACGCAGTCAAAAAAGAAGAAAAATCTTCCTCTCTCTTCCAGCACATAAAAACAACAGGTCATGAAATTGATTTTAAAAGAACCAAACTCATCTCCAAAACTGAACACTTCAACAGTCGAATAATCATGGAAGCCATTGAAATAGAGAAACACCCAAACAACATGAATAAACGTGATGACACCTCCCGCTTGCCTGACATCTGGAAACTAGCCCTGGTCAACAGACGAGCCTCTGTCACAAAGACTGACACCAGGTCCAAAAGGACACAAGATGCCACCACCTTCCATCCACACCAAACACAAACCCAGACCCTTCCCACAGATGAAACGAAACCACCATCCAATAACAAAACCACGACTGCACCATCTACCGCTACTCCCCACTCCAGCCACCACATGGAGCACACTTACACACGCCAAAAAAACATTGGGAGACCACAGACACGCAGCCAGACCAAAATGAATTCACAAGACACAGGACCCCACTCCACCAAAGCCCAGGATGCTGCCAGAACACCCATCACCAAGGTCGTTAAGAAAGAAAAGGCTAATAGACACACATCCAGCACCTCACCCACACATGATGTCTCTAAACAGCCATCTAACCCACCAGCAGTTAAGCCCTTAACGATCGCCTCAGCCACACAGCAGATCACAAAAGAACAAACGAACCTACAATCAGCAACAGAGCAAGCAAACCACACCCCCCAGCAGTATTTATAGAAGGACTTCAACTGAGATCACACTTTGCTTCAAGAAGAAAGAAGCCAGAACACCAGCCTGAAGATGACGAGTGAGACCTCGTCGAAACGTCGCCAAAACAACCAGATTTCTACACGGGAAGAAACCCGAATCCACCCTAACATGCATATATATATATATATATATATATATATATATATATATATATACAGAAACAAATATATCTCCATTGCTATATGTTTTGACCTACAGTATGGCAGCTGGCAACCCAGTGCAGTCTGCTAAATATACTGATTTGATTACAGAAAAAAATTATAGCTATTTCCCATTCCCACCCTGGAAGGCAACCTGTTTTGCATTTTCTTCTATATGCTGTGAAAAGCCCTCAGAGGTAAGTCCTACAGGGTATTTAAAAATAATGAAAAAAAGGGTTAATGTGAAAGCATGGAAAGGAAACACTTTGTAGCTCTTCCCACTGCCTGTCCCTGTTTTGGGGTGAAATGGATACCAAGACGCTACTCACAGGTCTCCATGGGTTAGGAACCGAGAATTTGTAGGATCCCTATTCTGCATGTTAAAAGAAGCTTTTTCCTTTCTCAGATAAACCATCTCCCTGTAGAGACAAACGATAGACACCGAACACATCTGGAGCTCTTGCCCTCATCACAGTTTCACATTAACCTTTGCTTTGAAGATATGATACTTGATAATGCCTCTTTTTTAAAAAAAAAACATCCCTTTGAATTATCTGAAACTGTTTTTGTCCAAAAGTTTTAAGATGTAATAGCGGGAGCCTTCATTGCAATTTACACATGGATAAATTAAATAGTGCAATTCACCATAGTGAACGCCCGACAAATAATAAGCCATGATGATGATGATACCTAGTGTGCTGTAATGGATAGCGTTACAGGCGAGGACTCGAGAGACTTGGGTTTGAATCCCTGCTCAGATAGAGAAGCTCACTGGGGATGTGGAGCTGGTACAATCACTCCTTAAATGTCTCAGTTACCTTGGAAATCCTATTAGGGTCACTATAACTCCGTCTTAACCTGACAGCATATAACAATAAAGCATTATGAGGTGTAAGCTCAATTGCATAACAGACATGTGCCTAATAATGCAACCAACACCTCATCCATCAGTCAGCAGCAGGCAGCCAATGTGAATTACACAGTTTAATATATGCGCATGTAAACCACCAGCAGAATTTGGACCACCATGCTTGCCTGCTTGTTTTTCAATATTGTAATTTGTTGCGTTTTCGACTACTCCAACATTTCTCTTTTAACTATTTTGCAAGCCACCTTGGGAGCGGCCTCTTTACTAGGAGAAAGGTGAGGTATAAATAAAACGCATGAGTAAATGAAGAAAACATCTGAACAGGGCTGTTATGGCTTGCTCAAATACAACCGGCATGCCTCTCAGATAAGCATGCCTTTCAACCTACATCTTTTTGGGTGGATAATCACTGCTATCCAGTGCACCACATTTATGCTCAGTTTAATAGACCACTAGAGATCCCTGCTTGTGTAGGCTATGTTGACATGACTACTTAAACATGGGTGGGGGGTGGCTGGGGATTAGAGAGAGAGGGAGAGAATTGTGAATACAGTTTTGGATAATTTTTGCATATGTTCACCCATAGACAAGGCTGAATTGCCCAGGTCAAATCCCATCCCACAAGTATTGCAAGCTTGGGTGTTGTAACCAAGATGTAATGAAATAATGAAGATTTTCCAAAGCACACTTGGTTCATCTTTCTCTAAGGAAAGCCTCATAGTGCAGTGGTGAAATGTCTGTACCAGAGCTAAAATTGTGCTCACGACCGGGGGTTCAATCCCAGGTAGCCGGCTCATGGTTGATTCAGCCTTCTATCCTTCCGAGGTCAGTAAAATGAGTACCCAGCTTGCTGGGAAGAGGGTGGCAATCTGTAGCCTGCACAATTAAATTGTAAACTGCCCAGAGAGTGCTTGAAGCACAATGGGGCGGTATATAAGCAGAACACTTTGCTTTGCTTTTTGAGTGGCTGGATTAGAATCCAAGTTCTAAAGTCTTCAGTTCCAGTCTTCAGTTTCAGGAATGGAAACGGGCACGTGACTTACTTCCCCCATGTCAAAGAGGATATGGCTCAGCCAAGTTTAGGGATGACTTCATAGATGCCATGACTCAAACAAACTGGGTTGCTCAGCTAATCCTTAAACCATAAACTATCCCTGTACATGAAAAAATGGCAGGGACGTTTGGCAAACCATTATTGAGTATTCGTAAACCCTATTTTCTGTATCTGGACTTTTATTTAGATAATTCTTTCATCATTTAGGTATATATGATTTTTTTATTTTTGGCACTACAAATAAAAAACTGCCACATTTTCAATAATCTGGTGTGCAACCCAGCCATTGCCTACACAGATCTGTTAATTAAAATCTGATCTATGTGATGACATCTATGGTTGCCTGGTATGAAATTTAATTTGCACCATTAAGCTTAAGAGGGGCTGGAAGGGAACTGCAGGCATGACATATTTAGTTTGCTATAAATTTCCTAAGTAGGAGGGGAAATGCTGCAGAGTTGACTTATGGATGAATCTAATGTATTATTGGATGTATGGATCAAATGCTTCCCACAGAGGGTCACAAAGCCATATGGTGTTCCTGAGAATTAGATGTGACCTTTAGCTTTCACCTCCTTCCAGTTCCATGAAGCCTGTGCTAGAACTCTTAACCTGAATGTTTACAACTTGGGCATACAAGGGGTGAAAACAGACACTCTTCCAGAGCTCTAAGAGGTGTTTCTCTGACATAGCTCTGCTTCACAATTTGGAACAGAGATGAGCATGAAGGCAAGCCAACAGAGCATTGGCTGTAAGTTGGGTGCAACATCACTGACATTTTTAAGGGGCATACAGTATATGCATTTGTGCAGATGTGTGTGAACAGACACTACTAAATGCTTAGGGGGGTGGAATTCCAAAATTGTTTCAGGAACTGGACGGAAATTCATTGCATTGTCTCTCACTTGTGCTAACCAATGGGATTCAACAATTAAGTTAATTTTTTTTGTGGGGGAACCCTCTGGTTTATTAATTCAGAATATTGCATGTCTGTGTCCACAATTCAAAATGTCAAGTGATGGTTCAATATTGCTGCACAATATCATGCCTTCATTGCCAGTAGGAAAAGGGAGACCAAGGTTGACAAAGCACAGGGGCAGCCTGAATGTTGGCAGCACCAACTCATGATGGTCTACAGGATGCCCTTTTGTGCTCACTACCATTGACAGAAGATACCAAGCAGGGGGAAATCTTAGAAGCTGACTCCTCTCCCCCCCCCCAGTTAACAAATTCACACCTGGGCACAAAACAATCAGCATGGCTGTTGGGAAGTGTGGACAGCAGCGGAGTCAAGCTACAGAAAAGCAAGGTCTCTTTGTCATAGACAATGGGGCAAACATGGTGGCATCACTACAGGCTGTGAAGGTGAAAAAGGTGCGGTGTATGGCCCACACTCACTGTCTGGGCCAGTCAGCTGTTGCAGCAAAGGCAAGAAAAACTGGGGTTATGAATGTAGAACATTATCCTGAATGTGGCAAGTTGGTGGAATCGACTTTCTACGTCCATGAAAGAGTGCTGGGGCAGCAAAGGGCACTCCATGATTTGACACTGCAGAGTCCTGTTGGTATGACTGCTCCTCTGGGCACAGAAGAATGGGACATTATGGGTCAAGTCGTCTACGCCCTCCAAAGCTTTGAGAGTGCAAGACAGAATCCTTAGTGAGGAAACAGCTGGCCCTGGCCAGGTCATCTCAATGTTCCAGGGTTTGGCTGTCACAATGGAAGGCATAATGAGGAGGTAATCTAGGTGGATGGGAGATCCAATTTAGGGAGAATGCCCCTCTCCCAGTCTGAAGTGGTAGACCTTCCCAGCAAGTTAAAAGACCTTCTGCACTACAGATTTGCCTCCTTGTGGAAGGAAGAGGAATACATTCTGGTAACCCTCCTTGGGGGCCCCAAATTAAACAGATTTATTTATACTGTGGCATAGCTAGGGGGCAATGAGGGATCTGTCCCCAGGTGTAGCATCTGGGGGCGCCAAACAGCTCTCCACACGGGAACCGCAGGAAGGCATGTCATGGGTGACTTGCCAGGGCCAGCACAGAAGGCTCCCTGCCCACAGCTGCTGCCACCTTCTCCATGGTACCTTTGCCCTTCCCCACCCCTTGTGTGTGTGTGAAAACTTACTTTGTCCGCAGGTGCTGAAAACCCCAGCTATGCCTCTGAATGGATATTAAGTAGCACTAAGGGGGTCAATGCCAGTCTACATTCCCATTACATGCAGCAGTAGAGCAGAACACATTGCTTTGCTAGAGGAGCAAGTACATCTAGCACTGAGGGGTCCCAGAGAGCAGGGAGAAAGTTGCAATATTCATAGCAGTAGCAGCAGTTCTCTTCTAGAGTCCAAACCCTCAACCCCACAAGAACAGGGCAACCTTTCTAAACAAGCATGACAGGGCCCTGTTGTTCAAAGGATGAGTCAGAGTGAGAGGCATACTGTACATACAGGAGAGTGGCACGCTATGCTCACAGTACTGTACTAGATATGCTATGCTTCAGACTGCTGACTCCTCCTTCTGCCTCTTTCATTCTTCCAACTGCTCCTTCCAAGATTGTGCTCCCTCTCGCAACTGTGCCATGCCCCCAGGATGTTGGCACAGTTCCCACGCAGCACAGGCTTATCTGCTGCTCAGATCTGCCTGTCATTGCTGCCCATAATATCTGCCCACTACTCAGTGCAACCTGTCTTCTGATTCCCCCAAGTTGCTGGCACATCTTGCTGTTATTTCTACTGTTCAGGGTTCAATCAGTATGCCCACTACAATCATTTCTGAATAGCACTGCTGGCTGTAGGTGTGCCCTCCTTTTGTGTGGCACAGTCATTGGAAGGACGTCATGGGAAGCAGGGAAATCCCTTAAAATATTTTGCCTGTTTCTAATTTTTTAAATGAGTAAAATTAATGACAATTTTCCTGTAACAGAGTTCTGGATATCTGGAGATTCCAAATTTTTAACATTCTGAAATCCGAATCTGAAGGGCTGCAGTTCCAAATTCCAGGTCTGACTTGCAAATGTTGGTACTAGTTGGTCCTGATCCTAATTGTACAGGAAACTGGTTGGTCAAGGTGATGACATCATACAAAGCACTTCCTCTGACACCAAGAGACCGATTTCAGGCCATAGGATTGTATAATTCTCGGCTGGTCAAAAATCATTTTAAACTCTTATCATTGAGTTCGAAACACAGGTGGGAGAATTGATGTTAAAGCTGTTCTGCATTCTTTCCTTGCTCACATATTGCTGTAGTACAGAGGAAGACACCACTGTGACATAGCGGGCTAGTCATGATAAGGGGAGCCTAGCTTGTCAGGTTGGGTCCACACTGCATAATCACTGGCAATAGGAGTGACTAACTAAACCAACCATGGAATTTCCCTCCATGATTTGTTTATTGCACAATTTGAACATGAGTAGCTACCCTTCTATGGTTTGTTCCTTATCCATAAGCCAGAGGAAGAAGCCAGGTTTTATTCCATATTAGTTTATTTGGTTTGCTGGGATAAAAAAGCAGTGGTCCGTGGGGGGGGGGGGACAGGCATGACATATCAAATAATTTGTTTAGGCATTCCCAAATCTTATCCACCAGAAGTCACAGGATCAGAAATGTCATATCAATATCTGAATGAAATTTTACAGATTTTATTGTCGTGTTATTGCTTGTTGCTGTTTGTCATGCAAGTTCACCCAGTTTGTTTGGTCCCTGGTTAATTATTGCCCCAGAATATCCTGCTTAGTAATGCCATAGCTGTAGCTGAGCAAAGCAAAGCTACAGTTTTACATACCTGTGATAGGCATTTAATATCTGGATATTAAGACATCAAGTATGTTATGTTTCTCTCTGTTAAAGCCTTTCTCATTAAAGAGAGAGAGGGGGGGGGAGATTATTCGTAATATTTATATACCAATGTAACAAAATCTCTTGTCAGTTACAATTGCCACCTATTTTTACCAGGAAAACTGTTTCTATTAAAGCTTCAGTATTCATGACAGGGAATTACTTGACTTTTTCCTTCTTGTTTCTCTCTGTTGTGTGTAATAAGTATAATTTATGGCCTTCAAACATTCAACAGTATTCACAGCACCCTCTAATCAAGGGCAGTGTCCACATAACAAGTGACTTTCTCCCCTTTTTTGCTCTCCTCTGCCCCACCAACTACACCGCTAAAATTATGTCTACTTTCCAGTGACTCTGTTCATGTCAGCAGGGTTTCTCTGGTGAAAGAAATTTTCATTGCCTTTTGGGTTGGCTGCAGGTTTTCTTCACATAAAGGTCCCTAAAACTCATCTTTTCTTTCTTAAACATCAAAGCCAAGGTTTAAATTCTTCACCAGCTGATGAGGCCACCTCAAAATGTACTGCTAACACATTCAGCTGCTTACTGGTTCAATCTGTCTCCTGCAGAACGCAATATAATAGGATGAAAATTGCCTCTTAGCTGTTGGCTACCTGCAAATTGCCTCCTTAGCTGATGCTTCGTGGAAGCTTCATCAGGTTCCTGTTCTTCAGAAGCTAATTGAAATTCTTTGAGGAAGTACACCTCACTTGAGCAGGCAGTAGAATTGCTAATAGACCATGGCAAGCTCTCCCTGTCCCAGAGAGGAGTTATTGACTCTGCCCCGGCTGACAGATAGATAGCAATCATTCTCTGGAAAATGGTGTCTCTCATGCACACACACAGAGAAATTCATAGCCACTGAAGACTTACCAGGCTGATAATGATAGAAGTACAGGGCCATGATTCTACAAGTGTTTGGCTTCTCCTGTGGGCAGTGTTGTGGAAAGATGCATGGATGCTCTGATTAAATATTTTCTCAATCTCAGGCATTTTCCTAGTAGAGCTTCTCCGTAGGGCCCCTCTACATGTTAGCCATGTAACAATTTTAACACTACAAATGTGTTCAGTATCAGCCAAATAATAGACTTGGGGTGGGGCAGGTTTCAGGCAGCCAGTAATTATCTGGCATAATTCAATAAGAGCTCTATGCACTCGTTTGACATGTGTTTATTTAATACTATATGACACTAACGTATTCTGCTGTGAAGTAACACAGGGACACAGCTGGTATTCATTGGAGGGCATGCATACCATTCTAAAACAGCTAGTACTGAGGCTTGGGATAATATATGGGAGACAGGAATGTTGAAATCCATGTCAGTGGGGATAAGGGATTTTAAAAATATAATTTTGGAGGTGGCATTTAGGTCAATAAGTACCAATTATTCTAAGTTGTGTAGCAGAAGACATCAGAAAATAGGCACTTTTTAAAATGACTGTGAGAATGTGAGAATATACCAAAATGTTGGCAGTTTATTTTCAAGGAAATAAATGAAATAACTGAACTAAACATAGAGGTGTGTCCTAGAATAGCTCTTTTATCAATATTTGATCAAGAGCCATGGAACTGGACAACAAAGGAATTAATTTCAAATTTATTAACAGCCACAAGATTAACGATAGCATGGAATTGGAAAACAAACTAATAAATGAGTGGTATACAAGAGGTTTGAAATAAGTTGATAAATTATAAGTTAATGTGTAATATTAAAGTAAAGAAGGGTTTGATAAATAAGAATATTTTTATAAATATCAGAGGAGAATGCATTTTTGTATTATTAAAAGGGTAGAGTTCTCCACCATAATAGGGCTCCATAAAGGGAGGCCAAATTTATTATATCTTCAAATGATCTGGGGTGCGGTGGAGGAACATGCTTTATATAACTGTTTCTCCTTGTGCATTATTTGGTTTTTAGGCATGTATGGTTTTGTTTTTATATGTATTTATTTATTTATTAAAATTAAAAAGCTGTTCATCGTTAGTGACAAGCACGCCATTGCGTGGTAAATAATTCCTTGGTTACCTGTGTAATGAGCTTCCTTTTACCTGCCCTGAATCTCTCGCCATCCAGCCTCACGGGGTGAAGAGCACTATCTATTTTCTTGGTATGTGACTTTATTCCCCTCTGCAATGACTCAATTTTTGTCAAGGTATCTGGAGTGCACAGTCGTCGAAGGGATGGGCATTAACTCGGCTGTCACTTTGAAGCATGAAAGTGACAATCTGAAGAGAGGCTGGTCCATCCATGTAGCTTCTCCCTGTGAACCAGTACCCAGGAAACATGGGTCAGTCAGTAGAGTGGATGGCAGAGTGGATGGAACAGGTAGGCCTCCCTGCAATGCTGTGGCCTCCACACACTTGTATCATTACGGACTAGATGACCCGCCTGAATCTTCTTTCAGATGTGGTGACCAGAATTCTGTACAATGTCCCACGCATGGCCCAGCCATTTATAGATTTGTATAATGAAAGTATGATGTTGGTAGTTTCTTGATTGTAAGGCATTGGTCAGAAGAAATAGCTACCGTATGCATGTTTAGCTGTTAAAGACTCTCCTGTGTATGAGGAAAGATAAGCAAATACTGGATATTTAACCTAAGTACTGTATATTTAAGTAGCCTTTGCCTATTATTTGAAGAGTGACCCTTTATTCTCCATGGCAAGTTGCTCCTTCAATAAACATCTTATTCCTTGTTTTTATAAAAAATAAAGTTATATATATCGTCTGACAAATGATTATAAATGATAAGCTATCACAAGCTTATCCCACAGGAACCAGGCTACTGAATTACTGTCAGGTTCAGAGGGGATCATTTGGGGAAGCACCCAACAGTCTTTCAGCCCAGACATCAGTGTCAAGTATCCTAAATGTACAGGAGTAGAAGAGGGGCAATTGTTCTGGTTACGTTGACAGCGAAGTTATAATCTTCTCAGCATTAGATGACACTTTCCAGAAAAAGGGCTGCACTCTTCTCCAGGTGTGATTTTGACTGCTAAAAGTTAAAATAAAGTAAAATAAAATTGAATGCATAAGCTTTGCATTGATCAACTGATGAATAATATGCAGTTTTGTCAAATCATAAAAGAAGAGCTGATTCCCACACAGATTAAAATTCCAAGCAATGACCTTCCTAAAATATTATGCAGACAATATATCCTGTTCCCCCCCCCCCTATATTTGCATGATCTCCGGACGTAAATTCTTGCTTGTTACATTCACCTGCTAGGTTTCTGGGTGCGTATTTTAAAGCTACACATGTTACAGTGGAGAAGCGGGTCACAGACCTGCCTTAAACCTCTTGCAAAACAGGAGCGAGACTTTCATAAAGCTTTGGCTCAAAAATTCTAAAGAACTTTTCAGCTTCACAAGCAACTCTTTCAGCATGTTTGTCCATTGCCCTTGATCTCCTCCTTTCATTCAGGGGCAGTTTCCGGCAGCTACTTTCGTAAAAGACCAATTAATCGACCTTTGTAAATCAGTAGCCCCTGGCTAGGTTTCTGAAGAAAGAGGAGTTCTTCCTTCTCACAGATCGACTCGAACCAGGATCCAGCAAATAATTGTAAGCTTTCATAAAAACCCTAGCTTACTTCCCGCTGCAGATAAATGTTCTGTCCTTCCATTACTATTTCCAGACCACAGATGGCCAATTATGGTACCAATGGGATGGAGCATTTTGTTTTCCCATAGAGTTATCCTGGGGAGGGGGGTGTTTTGGTTCCACAAACCATATTTTCCCCCTCAGACAACTTGATTCCACAATGAAGTCAGCAGCAATTTTGAAACAGGGCTGAACTGTTATGCAGTAAATTGCCCTGAATATAGGGTGGAAAACACTCATATATGAGGTAACTTTCTTCTTTGTGGGAGGGGACACATTCTTTTTTCAAAAAAGGGGGAGATGAATCAGTCAATTGGGACACCTAATTCAATGTTGCCTACATTGTCTACATTGTTTTCTGGGCAAAAGGCAGGGATCTTCCTCAGAACTGTCCTAGGAATGGAACAATTATCCAACTGTGCATTTTCTGCTACTGAAAAGTTGCCACAGTATCCAAGCATCATGGTTGCTACTGCTAGTGATGCTGGTGTCAGGTTTTTTTTAGTGACCACCGCCATTATCAGCACAAACCAGGAGAAAAATAACATCATCCTTGAGGGCTGGGAGAGTGAGAATAGACAAAAGAAAATATTTTTTTAACCCAGTGTGTTGTTAGTCTGTGGAACTCCCTGCCACAGGATGTGGTAGTGGTATCAGGCCTGGATGCCTTTAAAAGGGAATTGGACAGATTCCTGGAGGAAAAGTCTATCACAGGTTACAAACCATGATGGAGATGTGTAATCCACAGGCTTAAAACCAGGGTACTTCAAGAACCAGATGCAAGGGAGTGGTATAAGGAGACAGATATCTAGCCTCATGCACTCCCAACGGCATTTGGCGGGGCCACTGTGAGATATAGGAAGCTGGACTAGATGGGCCTTTGGCCTGGTCCAGCATGGCTCTTCTTATGTTCTTATGAAAGACCCTAGTGAGAGTGTATCTGATATAGTTGAGCCAAGATACACAAAGTCGTGGAGAACCTCCAGTTCTTTTGCAGACATTGTAATGCGAGGAGGAGAGTTCACATCCTTGCCCATGATTTGTGATTTTTTCAGGCTGATTTCTAGCCCAAACTCTTTGCAAGTTTTACTAAAATGCTCCAGGAGTTGTTGGAGATCTTCGGTAGAGTGTGCAGTAGTGGCAGAGTCACCTGCAAAGAGGAGATCCCACAAACATTTCAGCTGTACCTTAGACTTTGCTCTCAATCTAGAGAGATTGAACAGTTTCCCATCTGTTCTGGTCTGGAAATAGATACCCTCAGTTGCAGTTCCGAAAGCATACTCAATAAGCTCAATAAGAAGCTGAAAAAACATACAAAGATACAGGTCTACAAAGTTTCTGTACTGAGCACACTTTTGTACTACAGCGAGTCTTGGTCCCTCCATGCCTGACAGGAAAGAAAGCTGAATATCTTCCATATGCGCTGTCTTAGGCAAATATTCAACATTACCTAGCACGGCAAAGTTCCAAATCACATAGTCCTGAACCGAGCTGGAATCTGTAGCATGTATACTTTATTGAAAGAGCAACACCTACGCTGGCTTGGACACGTTGTGAGAATGGATGATGACCGGATCCCAAAAGATCTTCTGTATGGAGAACTAGCGCAGGGAAAGCACGCCAGAGGTAGACCACAACTGTGGTATAGGGATATATGTAAGAGGGATCTGAAGGCCTTGGGAATGGACCTCAACAGATGGGAAACCCTGACCTCCTATCGCACTGTCTGGAGGCAAAAGATACAGCATGGTCTACATAAATTCGAAGAGGAATTTGTCTAACAGGCAAAGAGGCAGGCACAGAAACAATGAAACCTGAGGACTGGGCAAGAAACAGAATATATCTGTCCCCAGTGCGGTAGAGACTGCCATTCCCGGATTGGTGTACTTAATCACACTAGGTGTTGTTTTAGGAACTCTACTCCAGGTATGATACCATAGTCTTTCAAGACTGAAGGATGCCAATAATGATGGAAGACCCATGTATTTCTAAGACCTGCCTGGCTGCCTTGGTGTACTTTAATTCTTGCCTGCCAGCCTGCCTGCCTGCCAGCCTGGTGGAATGAAATTCAGCCCTTTGCGTCTTGGTCGGCTTCAAGGAGAGAGTCAGAGAATGATCCGAGTCCACACACACACTACAGCAATCCGATTTCCATTGCTGACTAGAGGTGGGCACAAACAGAAAACCCATGGTATGGGTTAGTCTGTTTTGGGCCCACCCTTGGTTCAGCTCGGGTTCAGGTTCGTATGATTTTTTTTTTAAAAAAAATCATATGAACCCGAACCGATAACTGGTTCGGGGCCTTACTGGGCCACAGCAGTGGCAACGGCCAATCCTGGCCCCTGCGGCAGGGGCTTTTTGAGGTGCTGGCTTGAGGCTAGTGCCTCTTTTTTTTTTTTTTAAGCACCAACCATGTGGGTCCTGGGGCCGGGTTGGCACTTGTTTTATTTTTTTATTTTCCCCATTTATTTTACAGCACCAACCCGGCCACTCCTGGGGTTGGGTCGGCGCTCGTTTAAAAAAATTTTTTTTTAAAGTGCCAACCGCATGGCCCCTGGGGGCCGGGTTGGCACTTGTTTTATCTTTTATTTTCTTCTTTATTTTATAGCACCAACCCAGCCACCCCTGGGTCCAGGTCGGTGCTGCTTTTTTCAAAAAAAAAAAACAATTATTTTGTTTTTGTTTTTGTTTTTAAACCACCTACCACACGGCTCCAGGGGCCAGGTCAGTGCTTGTTTTTTTATTTATTTATTTATTTATTTATTTATTTATTTATTTATTTATTTATTTCATTTTAGAGAGCGCCGACCCAGCTACCCCTGGGGCTGGGTCGGTGCTCCTTTTTTGTTTTTGATTTGATTTGATTTGATTTATTTTGATTTTATTTCATTCTGATTTCATTTTGATTTTTTTTACTGCCAACCACATGGCCCATGCTATAGTTGTAGCACGGGCTGGTCGGCTTTGTTTCTTTTCTTTTCTCCTTTTTACTTTTGCCGGCCCGCGGGCCAGTTCCGTGACCCGCAGGCCAGGTCCGGTGCTCACAGACGAGTACTGGGGCCCACGCACTGGATCTTTTAAAAATTTATTTTATTGTATTTTTATTGTAGTTTTTTTTACTGACGACCATGTGGCAGCCTACCAGCTGTAGCACGGCTGGTCAGCTCCCCCCTTTTTTTTTCTCCCTGGAGACTCCTGGACCCTCCCTGCAGCCAGGACGGAGAACCCCAGGAGAAACACCAGGTAGGAGACACCACCAGCAAACGAACCAAAAGTGAAATGAACAAAAAGTTCATTTTGTGCCCATCTGTATTGCTGACTGTGCTAGGTGCCCAGATGGGATATTTTCAGTATTTTAAAAAGTTTTTCTACTGGGGCACCCCATTTGGAGTTGAATTCCCCAAACCTCTCCAAGTTTGAGCTGCTTTAAGGGGAGAGGTTTAAGGAGGTCCACAGTGAATTTCATGCTGGTGCATGCCCGGGAACAGTGTTTTTAAGGACTTTAAAATTACCAAAGTTTTTCTACTGGGGGCTCTCATTTGGTGTCAAATAACTTGGCCCCCCATACCCAAAATCCCTCTAAATTTGGGGTGCTTTAAGGGGAGAGCTTGTGGGAGGCCCAACAGTGAATTCCATGCTGGTAAGTGCCTGGGATCAGTATTTTCAAGCACTTTAAAATTACCAACGGTCTTCTACCAGGGCACCCAATAACTTGGCTCCGTGTACCCCAAATCTCTCTAAATTTGGGGTAGTTAAAGGGAGAGCTTGAGGGAGGTCCACAGCAATTTTCATGCTGCTAGCTGCCCGGGAACAGTATTTCCAAGCACAGAAAACAGTGCTTAGAAATGTTTTTTCTGGGGGCACCCACTTTGACATTTAATAACTCAGTCCCCCAAACCCCAATCTATCCAAATTTTGAAGGTTTAAAGGGGAGAGTCAAAGGACGGTAAGCACCAAATTTGGTGCCTCTAGCACCTGGGGGGGCATAATAGAGAAATGAACTGGTTCGTTACTGTTTCATTTTGTACATTTTTTAAAAAAAACGTTATTACTAATTAAATTAAATGAAGCGAGGGGGCTGATGAAACAAAACAAAATGAAATGCAAATTTTCTGTTTCATGCCCATCCCAAATTGTAAAATGTGTCACATCCTTGTGATCCAAAATATACCACATTGGAAGATACGGGAAATGATCTCTTTTCCCGCCACTTTGATACTGTAATATGACTCCTCTTGTGCATTTCTGGGTGGTTTAGTACATGATGATATCATCATTTGTCTTCCGTTTCTGTTTAATCTCAGCCTCAAGCCAAAATGTATTATTGACTTACATGAAATATGATAGACCTAAGAGGTTTTTTTTATTTGTTGCTTCAGTGAACCACAATGGTGGCTTCAGCCAAGATTCTTTGCCAACACATAGTTTGGTTATGGCAAGAAATACGAATGGCTTATATTACAATGGATGGGAGAAGAGAGAAGTGTCCCAAAATGTGGAGCTTTAAGAAATGAGGGAGCTTCAAGAAGGGAGACAATTCTCTAGTGTTCATCTATGGTTGCCAAGAAATTTTCTGCATATTCCCAAGACCACCTAAATTGACCTGCAACAAGTATGTGTCTTTTTTGTTTGTTTGTTTGTTTCGAACACAAAATGAAGCAGGAATGAAATCAGGAAATGTCTTGGCTCTTTTGAATGAATTTACCTACAACAGGTCCAGACACTTTATGTTTCTTTAGGGATGTTGTAGATCTTCCCTGATGAAGAAGTGCTGGCCATACACACTTACCACACATTTTCTTGGCCATTTGTTCTCTGCATTCCTGCATCTGCACATTCCTCTGGACAAGGCCTGTCTGCTTGCCTGTGTCTAGCAACCCTCATGTTCATTGATGATGCATTAGGTCCCGTCCAGATGCTGGTTTTTAAAAAGAGCCTTGTAGCACAGTGGTTAAACTCCTGGTACTGCAGCTATAACTGTGCTCCTGACCTGGGGTTCTTCATTACCATGTACATAAGATAGGCTAGGTGACTGGGACAATGAGATCCCCAGTAAGGCTGAGAAACAAGGGACTGGGGAGGGAAAGCATCTACTCCTAATCCTGTCTCTCCTACTTCACCAGATCTAAAATACTTTGCTACCAATGGAACAAGGAAGTGTGATGAGGCTGAGGAAGAGAGGATCGGGGAGTGAAAACTTTTCACCTAACCTTATCTCCTAAATTTTGCCAGGTACCTAAGATATACGAGCTGACAAATACATGAGGTGCATAATACACTGGTTACTGGCCAGAGATGCTGGAAAGCCTTGTGGAGATGAGAATCTCCCAATTTGGGAGTGAAAATATTTGCACTTACCCCTCTCTGTCCTACTTTGTCCCTTGCCAGGTACACAAGACTGGCTACAAGCCATGGATGTTGAGAAGCCAAGTAAGAATGAGAACAGAGCACTAGAATCTAGGCAGCATTAGAGATTTATGTGCATCATTGTCTTAGTTGTTGCAGGATTGAGGCCAGCTTAGTCAGAGGAGACACTTTATGCTTGCAGGATCAAACCCTGCTGAGGCAGCACCTGTCAGGGCTCTCATGAGGTTCACCTGAAAGTCCCGAGGGAAGGCCTATTTAAAGAGTGGCTTTGGTTGTGCTGTACTCTTTCCTGTCAGTTCCTGACCTTGTATCCTGGATCTTGTTTGACAGTCTTCTGCTCTAGCAGGTTGATCCTACATTGGCAGATTGGTTCCAGACCTCATGAGTAAGCTTGAGTTCTTGTGCTCCTGTTGTGGGTGGAAGTCTTGGATTAGGTCTGGATCATGCATTTTTGTTGGCTAGGTCATGGATCCCCTATGTTTGTTAAAGGCTAAAGTGAACCAACTAGACAATCACATGGAAGATTGGGGAATGAAAACATTGGTGCCCAATCCTGTTTCTGCTGCATTTCCAAAAATATAACTAGCTACCAAAAGCACAAGGAATCTGAAAGCAAGAAATAGAAAAGACCTACCTACTCACACATTGTGGTCCTAATCTAGACCAGGTCTGCAACAACTTAAGTTTGAATTGCATAACTCCTATTTGTTCCAAGAGGGGTTCCCAACTTCCATGTAATGTACAGACTGAGAGGCCTTTGATTCCAGTTAAGGACCAACGAGCCTTACAGAGGCACCTGGTCCATACCAGCTCCCAGAGATATACACACAAATGGAATTTGGTTTAGAAAGCTATGTGATACCTAATTGATGGCTTGATTTCTTAAAAAAAACCCTAAGGATATACTGTAGCTATACTGGTACAGTAGTACTCACCAAGGATACTGGCTACTATAGAGACCAGGCCGGTTCCCGCTCCGATCTCAATAACATTTTTGTCAACCATATTATAGGATTTCACATTTGTTTCCAAAAAGTGGCACAGAACAAGAGCCTGTGGGCAAAAAAAAAAAAAAAGCAAAACAAAAATACAGAATGACAGGGTTACCATAGCAACAGAAACATGTAAACAAATGCTCTTTTTTAAATAGCAGCAGCAGCCACTGTAACTCAGCAAGGCTCTCCTTGATCACCATGATCGACATAATAAACACAAATTTTACTACAGTTTATAATGAACATGCCTTTTTACAGGATTGGTATATAAAAATGTTCTTGGAAAATTAAAGGCAAACGTACAGATTCCTTATAGAAAAATACCATTGTGATGTTTTGGAGTATATTCTCACATAACTCTTTAAGATTAGGGCCTGGCTGGCAGTAATCTCTGAGAGAGGAAAGCCAAAACATCAAGGGAGACAAACGTTTTCCGCTGCATTTTCTGTAAAAGAAGCTGTACATCTTTGTGTCTATGTAGCCCAGTGAACTGTAGCAGAGACCTTGCCTTCTCTGTTTT
Organism: Phrynocephalus guinanensis; assembly: GCA_037367245.1. Lineage (NCBI taxonomy): Eukaryota > Metazoa > Chordata > Lepidosauria > Squamata > Agamidae > Phrynocephalus > Phrynocephalus guinanensis. Next base: position 28,405,511 of record CM074736.1, read on the forward strand.
TCAAACAAAGAGTGCTCTGCCGTTGTGGGCACTCAACCCATATTGCCCTCTAAACAGTTCATATCAATTATTTTAAATGGTTATGTAGGATCTATCAATTTGGCTAAGGGCTAAGGGATCCTTATCTGCCTAGCTTCCATAAGGTCACTGAAAAAAGGAGCCAGGGCCGCAACTAGGGAGGGCTGGGGGGAGCAGTGACATCTATTGGGTAAGATGTGGGGGAGACAGGCCAGATCTACATATAATACTAAAAGTACTGAATATTGCTTCTTTCAGTGGACCACATTGGGGAAGGGCCAGTTTTTAAACAAGAACACGGTGGGCATCTCACCAGCCTACAGTAGAAGGAAGGAATGCTTACATCCAAGGACAAGACTTGGGAAAACTTCTCATGTGTTGAGCCGTATTATTACAGGACTTTGATTTTTGTTTTTGTTGTAGGATGTAAACAGCTTTCATACAGAGCACCCTTATATTTAGCAACTGGTATCCACAGGCAACCAGGGATTCCCCACAGGCAAACAACCTGGCCTGGCAGAAACAGGATGCTTACTTCGTTCCTCCTCTGTCAACATACTTGATAGAAATGCTACAAGAATTGCAGACAGGTAGGTCAATCCACTGCTTCCCATTTAGACTTTTGCTTTTTAAACTAACCCATACACTAATAATCATCATGTGCCATCGAGTCAATTCTGACTTATGGAAAGCCCTTTTGAGAGTTTTCTAGGTAGAGAATATGCAGAAGTAGTTGGCCATTCCCTTCTTCTGAGGGCACCCTGGAACTGTGCTGCCTGCCCAAGGCCACACAGGCTGGCACTTCTCCCAGAAGGCACTGTGGGCAATCAAAGTCCCAACTTCTGGCTCTGCAGCCAGATACCTCCTAAACCACTGAGCTATCCATCCAGTTGAACAGTATGAGAGGGCTTTATTTCCACTGCGCATGAAACTTTATTTCGGTAAGATGTGGGCAGTAACTTTTGTCAGCCTATACCTATGGTGGGGCTATTAACAAAGCCGACATGTACCTACACATACAATTTTGTTTCACAGAACAGAGCCAAGCACCTGGCTTGACTACATTACCGAAGACCAGACCACAGCTCCATAACTTTCAGTGCCTTCTCTAATCTTTATCTGGTGGCCAACAAAACTGAATCCTTCCCAGGCGTGAGTGGTTATCACTGAAGGAGAGAAGCATCGCCCCATGATTTCTGCAACTATCTCTTCATCTCCATTTTGTCCTAGTTAAAAAAAAAACAATTGAACATTTCAGTGACAGTGAGAGGTAGCCAAGATCAGCCCGAGAAAAATACAATGACCTAATTACTAAGCCTACTCACCTGTATATGGTCATGCTACCCTCTTAGACCCCAGGTCACCGGAGTTATGCTCCCTGCCCACAGACTCTGACAGCAGTGAAATGTTTAGTATGGTACATCCATCCAGGAGGAATTGTTATCCATCATACTTACTATTTGTAGATTTCTAATAATAGAGTGCCATTTCTTTTTCCATTGGCACTAGTAAATCAAAGAAACCAATTAGAAAAGTCATCATATTCCTGAAATGGGCTTACATTTCAGGAGAAGAAATATGATGGGGTCTATTTACAAGCTGGCAAGGGCTACCCTTGGTTATTTCCAGCTCATCATCCAATCACAAGCTTGCCTCTAGCAGACGCAATGGCTTCTTTGTTCCTCTTTGGTTTTGAACTGATTAGTTGTTCGTGCTGGTATTAACTGGGCAATGGTGGGTCATGGCATCTTTAGCCCGCCTTTCTATTAAATAGAGTCCAAGTTCCCTAGCAAACAATAACAACAATGTAAATAAGAACCATTGCAGATATTGTAATAAACAAAATAGTTTAAGAGGCCAAATTGAAAATTGAGTGTCTTCAAACCCTCCTTAAAACCAGCAAAATGATGAAACTGGGGTGGTATTTGTCCTTATCTCCATTCTTCAAACTATACATAATTTTATTTATTTATTTCATAGGTTTGCAAATTTTCTGCACAGTGGAGATCCTTTACATCTTTTATTGTATAGCTACCATTTCCTGCACCCTTTACTGCTTATCAATATCCTTTTTAAGGTACAGTGACTAGAGTTGTATATAATACTCCATGTGTGGTCACACCACAGTTTTGTTCACGGGCATTGCAATATTGTCTATTATATTTTCTCTTTTTTTTCATCTTGGAAATCAAGCGACTTCCCATGTTTATTTTATTTATTTATTTAGCTATTATTTATTAAAATATTGTTGCCCCACCATTCCCCTTAAAAATCATTACGAGACATATTTAAAGCTTAAAAAACACATTCAGAGCAATAAAACAATCCATTTACAAAAATCTCAGTCAGGCAGCCAGTCACTGAGGGAAAACGTTCCTGAAGAGAACCGCCTTTGCCTGCTTGCAGAAGGACAGCAAAGATAGTGCAAGCTTGGCCTACTGTGGCCTCCTCATGGTCCCCATGGAAGCGGGAAGCTCAGAAGCCTGGTTCTAGCAGTAGAGCCACTTAGGGCATTTATACACGACCCCTAAACTCCGGGGCAAATGGCTCCCAGCTCCGGAGATTAAAAATGTTTACCCACCAGCTCCGGAGTTAACAGGAAATTAAGTGCGACCCCGCCCACTTTAGCGCGTCCCGGCGCAGCTTTCAGGTACCTGCTTTTTGGATGTGACAAATATTTGATCCGGTGTAAGGATAGTGAGTGTGGGGCTCTCCTGGCTTCTGTTTGTTCTTTTTTTGCGCCCCGCCCCTTTAAGAGATCTGAATGCTGCCGGGAACAAAAGGGAGGTAAACCGGCATTCTTTTCTTTCTTTTTTCTCCCTCCCTCAGGCAGCCAGCAACCAGGAAGTGCGGAGGGGGGTGGGGACAGAGGAAGACAGAGGAAGAGCGATGAACCCCTAAGATCTCTGGTCCGAATTTAAGTGGCCAGCGGATCTTAGGGGTCGTGTAAAAAGGCCCTAATAGAAGACCATAGTTTAAAGTCCAATTCTCCTGCCAAAACTGGTTAGGGGGAAAAAACCTGATTCAAAATGTTTTTCATCATCTTCTCCAGGAACTTTAGGGAACAAAACAGCTGCCAGGCTACCTGTGAAACCTTGATTGCAAAGGAAATAGATAAGATAGCAATGGCACCTTTTTCTAACCCTTGTTTTGTTCTTTTTCTACAGGAAAATATAACAACTGTTGGAGACTCTTGGAAGCCTTTTGGGGCAAGCAGTGGAACACTGGGGTGAAAAACTAACCTATCCTAATATCTGTTTTAATGTATTTTCAAAGGCTTTTATGGATGGGATCTGAAAGCTGTTGTGAGTTTTTCAGGCTGTTTGGTCCTGTTCTGGAAGTTTTTCTTCCTGATGTTTTGCCATACTCTATGGCTGGCACCTTTAAAGAGCAAGGAGATCAGGCAACTAAGAGTTCTCTCTGTGCTCTGGGGTATAGAGTGAGTGAGACTGTGGGGATTTAAAGTTGTGGGAAAGGGGAAACTTGTCCTATGCAGGGGAATAGGTGTTAATCATTGTACTGTAATAGAGGGAATAAGAAAAAACAACACCAAACTGAAGAATTAAAACAGCCCTCAACAAAGTATTTCTGCAATGCATTAAAGGAGTCATGGACTGCATGGACAGAATTCTGAAAAAACACAACATTCAAAAATTATTTAGACCCACCAAAATGCAACAGATGCTACAGTCAGGAAAGGACAAAAGAAACCCACTTACCACTGCAGAGGTTTACCAGATACCTTGTAATTGTGGCCAGGTATTTATTAGGAACACAAAGCACAGCATCCAGACCAGAATCAAAGAACATGAAATTCATTGCAGACTAAAACAACCTGAAAAATCAGTAGTAGCTGAACACACCCTGAAACAAACTGGGCATGACACCCTCCTCCAGAACAGAGAGGTACTAGAGAACACTAACTATGTCAGACTACACAGGGAAGCCACTGAAATCTACAAACACAAGCAGAATTTTAACAAAGAAGAAAAATGTCTAATAATGGCCTCTAGTACTAAAAACAGAAGAGTACAGAAAAGGTCAACGCTCAATTATTCCCATCCAGCCACAGCAAAGGTGAGTTCACACAATAAGACAGCTGACTACACCCATCAACCACAGAGAAGGATCACTCCCTCCACAATAATACAATGACTAATACCTTTTCTCCTGAATAGGATAAGTTTCCCCTTTCCCACAACTTTAAATCCCCACAGACTCATTCACTCTATATCTCAGAGCATGAGAAAACTCCTAGTTGCCTGAGCTCCTTGCCCTCTGAGGATGCCGGCCACAGAGTGTGGTGAAACATCAGGAAGAAAACATCCAGAACATGACCAAACAATCCCAAAATCTCACAACAGCTATCATATCTGTTTTGTTTCTCCAGGTACAGAAGACCAGGTAGCTCCCAGAGATCCATAGACACTAGAGATGGGCGCGGCCAGAATTTTTTTTCCGAGTTGTCGTTTTTCGGGACGGGTCCGTTTCGGGTCGTTTCCGTTTTTCACGAAATTTTTCAAAAATTTGTCGTGTCGTTTGTCATTACCGCCGCGATTTAGCGCGACTTGACTTCCCAGAGCATGGGGTAAGGGCTAGGCTTAGGGTAACGGTTAAGGTTAGGGTGGGTTAGTGGGCTGTACCTCTGGGTGCCTCTGGCCCACTAAGAACACAGTGTACTGGCGTATGGGTTAGGATTAGGATTAGGGTTGGTGGGTTTTTTATGCCCTCTCTGGCACATCCAGAAGTCTCAGCAAAACCTGGCCATGCGGTTGGTGGAATGGCTCGAAAAATTTGCATGGTCCCATCCCATGGCCAGCCCATCATTGCTCGTGTGCAGGTGTAAAAAATAAAAATAAAATAAAATAAAATAAAATCAATGGAGACGTTTTGTTGCAAGAAAAACCCACTGTTGCTGCTGTAAAAGTTCAAGCATTTAAAATAGCTAATTTTCGCATGTTTCTGTGGTGCTTTGGTGGGTTTTTGGACCACGATTTCAAAAAATATATATTGCAGTCGCCATTTTGGATCCCCCCGCACCGCATGGCATGGCGAGACGACGAGGATGACCCCCCCAGCCTGGTGCAAGCAGCCCAGGATAGGAGAAGAGGGGGGAAAGGCTGGGGACCCCCCTCCCAGAAACCACCCCTCTGGTAGGTGGCAAAGCCTCAGGCAGGCATATTTTCACCTGCTTTTTTGGCCGGGAGACGTTTTTTTTAAAAAAAAAACTTTTAAAAACTTTTTCTGTGCTTCGCATTGCGCGATCGCCGCGATGCCACAAATGGAAACGAAAAACCTGACCAAATTTTTCTTTTTTTGGTTTTAGTTTGAGTTCTGATGGCTTAATTATCGTTACCGATAACCGAAAACGGAAACAACAGTTTCGCTGAGTCGTGCCCATGTCTACTAGGGTACAAAGTTGGGGGTGGGGGGGAGAAACAGACTGCTAGGGTATAAAGTCAAGCTTCTCGATGGCAGCATTCTGGGCAAAAGAAACAGAAGCCCGAAGATTCACAAGGCTTGTTAAATATATATATTAGTTTTTCCACACCTAAAGGGTGCTCTACAGGGGACAGAGAAGGGGTAGGAATACTAAGGATAAAAAAGGGGAGCTCAGGCAGCATGCTTATAATGATTCTCTCATTTCAGCACTAACAACTATAATCTCTGTTCTAATGTTGGAGTAATATTGTTACAGATTTCCTTTTCATAAAAATTATAGAGTGATTTCTAAGTATCTCTTGACTTCTGTAAGTCTTTGTCCCTCATCAGTTCTGATGTTATGTCCATCTCGGCTGTCTCAGAAAGCTTTTTTACAAGTTCTCATCAAATTGGTGGTTCAGTCGATTTCCAATACTTAGCAAATACAATTCAAGCTATAGTTGTAATATGTCTGTGAAGATTCTCAGTCATCCAGGAGAGTTTATCTGGAAGTTGAGTCATGGCTACTGGACTTCTTTTTCTTGAGAGAGAGAAACGTTTCACTGCTCATTCAAACAGTTTAATCAGTCTGAATACAGCTAGTGCGATAGTTAGCTTTGACCTCTTATTACCCTGGCCTGAAATAGGCTCATAAGATGACCAACGGCCTGAATAGGCTTGTTAGGTATCCATAGCCTTAAGGTGAACAATGGCCTAAGAATGCTGAAACCTGTAAGTATGGGTTGTTGGCTATGGCCTTGGTGGTGAAGGCTTTTTGATTTGTCTGGATATTGTTGAAAGCACACCCTGGTAAGTAGCAGATAGACTATGCCTGGGGTTCCCACCTCTGTTGAGGGAGGGGGTTTCAATGGTCACATGAATGGCTTCCCTGACTCCTTTCTCAAACCACCTATCTTCTCTGTCTAATATGTGTACACCATCATCTTTGAATGAGTTCCCATTGTCCTTCAAGTGGAGTTGTACTGCTGATTCTGGTCCTGAGCAGTTGCCCCTCCTATGTTGGGCCATCCTTCTGTGTAATGGCTGTATAGTTTCTCCAATGTAGAGGTCTGCACACTCCTCACTGCTTTGGACCGCATATACTGTATTGCTTCTTTTTTGTTTTGGTATTGGATTCTTTGGGTGGACAAATACAGTTTTAATATGCAACAGCAGGTGCTTCACATTAACCTCTTTGATTTCTGGCATAACATTTAACAAAAACTATTTCAGGTTTAAATGAGATGGTATAACCCACCCTTTTTTCAGTACTTCAATTTTCCAGTATGTCTTTACCTTCTAACATTTTTTTCTAAAGGTCTCTCCCCCCCCCCCCGACACTACTTTTGCAGGAGCCTTTGACAAAATAGGTGCCAGAAAAGATGCGAAGCCCCTTGGTGATGAAGGAAACAGAAGATAGGATAAGAAAGAAACCGTTTTCTAACATTATCCAGGAAAATGTGCCAAGCAAGCTGATGGAGAGTTTGGGAAGCCTTATATGGACATGAAACATATAATGGAATAAAATTTCCTTCTCTGAACCATATCTGTTCTAATTCTCCTGATTCATCAGGGTCAATGAATCACAGAAAATGAATTCATGGATTTTTATGATGAATCAATAAATCCATTTGTAAATTCATCTATACTTTAAGAACCTATAAAAATTTAAAAACCTCTAAGGCACCTTGAAACAATTTGCAGGCACATTTTTCACGGCTCTTCCTTACCAGCCCTTCATGTTGGGTGAAGTTTGGGTTCTGTATATCTTCCTTATGCATTCCCTAAAAGGACCCCAAAGAAAGTCCCCCCAGACACCAAATATGCAGGGAGGTATCTCATGACTGTCCTCTTATAACCCTTCCAAGTTTGGTAAAAAATGAACTTCCGACATTTGAGATAAAGTGGTCCTCCGCCTTTTTGCGGTTCATATACTGCAGTCCCGCTATATCGCAGGACAGCAGTATATGAAAAAAGCCCCCCTGGGGTAAGGGGCAAAGGCCTGTTTCAGGCCTCCCATATTTACTCCAGGACTGGCGCTGCCCCGAATGGGCCTGTGAGGGCCTTCCCAGGCCTTATGGAGGTCTAAAAAGGGCCTTCCTGCAAACGAAGTGACTTCCAAGTCACTGAAAATCATTTCTGAGGCCTCTGAGGTCCCTGTTTGTTATGTAAATAGCTATATAGTGGTGCCTCTTAAGGTGAATTTAATTTGTTCTATGGGTCAAAAATTGTCCTACGAAACACGGTTTAACACAGTTCCCATAGTAATGCATTGAATTCATCTTGCGAGGCATCCCATAGGATAAATTTGTCTTTTGAGATTTTCCTATTCCCAGTTTTTCGTATTAAGGGGCATTCGTCTTATGAGGTACTACTGTACTTGGTAGGTATTTCTGCAGCCTGAAGGTGGGGTGGGAGGTGTTATTACTCAATTTCTTTCTATTCAAGGCCCAGAAAAATAGCTCTTCTAATGATGTTGTTTGCCTTTGAAGGAAGGTATCCAATTACCTTTCTGGGGAATGCTATTGAGCCTTTTCCAGGGTGGGACACACTTTCACAGGTATTTCCTTTTCAGGCATGCAGGCTTTTTACAGGCATTTACCTGAGTCAACATGCAGACAGAGAAAGCAATATTGTTTCATGGGGTGGGAGGGGTGGGAGGGAGAAACAAGCTCCCCTGTCAAATCTGGATTTCGGCAACTGATATCCCTAAGATCAGACAGCCTTTTCCTCTTAAGGGTGCACTGCTTTTAGGTACAGAATTGGCATCTCACCATTATAGCAAGCCCTTCCATCTTCAGTTAGAATAACTTGGGGCCTTTTCACATGACTCGTAAGATCCGCTGGCCACTTAAATTCGGACCAGAGATCTTGGGGGTTTGTTGCTCTTCCTACATCCCCACCCCTCCGCACTTCCTTGCTCCTGTCTGCGTGAGGGGAGGGAGAAAAAAAGAGAGGAAAAATGCAGGCTCACCTCCAAAGCTGTCCAGAGCCCCGTCGTCCTGATTCCTTCTCTTAAAGGAGCGGGTGGCAAAAAACAACAACAAACAGAAGCGAGGAGAGCCCGGCACTCACTCCCTTAAATCCGCCTCAGGGATTTTCACCCTCCAAGAGCAGGTACATGAAAAGTGCACTGGGACGCGCTTAGGTGGGCGTGGTTGCACTTAATTTTCTGCAAACTCCGGAGCTGGTGGGGAAACAATTGTAAGCTCCGGAGCTGTCAGCCATTTGTGGCAGAGTTTAGGGGTCGTGTACAAAGGCCCTTGGATGCAGAACTTAGGATGCTGCCAAAGGCGAAGCTTTTCATTCAGTTTTCAGTATTATTCTATTCAAATCACTATGGCCTTATGCCTGACTCATTCGGGTTTCGGTCTTTTCCCTCCCACCCCTTCATATATTTTTTCCTAATTAAAACATGGAAGGAATTTAGAAACATCAGATATTCAAATTGCAAGACAAAGTTCCTTTCAAACTATTTCCCCATTATTTAGTGTTTGATCCTTGATTTCATATGCCTTTCTCCATCTGGCAGTTGTCACTAAGGCAGATGGCCACCAGCTGGGGGGACAACATGTGTGTTTCTCTTGAATTTGAAGCCAGAGCTGTTGAGTAAATTGGCTTTGAAGGAATACTCCATAGTACAACTTTAAATGCTGTTGAATTTTCAGACTGGCATTTCACCGCTTTAAAGCCTGGTGTGAGAATTTCCCTTCCAAATATGTTCTTTGGCTTAAATATTATAGTTCTCTATCAGCACTTGGACAGAAAGAGACTTATTTGGAGTAATGGCGGTGTCTTTCTAGATCGATTTCTTTTTCAAACAACAACCACCCAACAACCATCGTGTGTGTTTATTCTATAAGGATACATATATATTGAGAAAACAGGATCATTTTAGATATTTATGCCACTTTGATCACAATTATATATACAAGGATATAAACATATATCAAGACAAAGACCTATTATTTGTGTTTTACTTTTGTTTTAAGAAGGGGCTGATTTATGTATGCCCTTTTATTTCTGAATTAAGCAGCGGAATGAAAAGAAATGGCTTTTCAGATGCAATCTAATACACGTATATAAAGTCCTTCAAAGTTATGAAAGAGTTCAAAGTTAATGGAAGCTCTAAACTTCTGAAAGTTAAATGACTTTTATTTCATCCTTTAAGACCAGATGCAAGTCTCACAGCTTAACGTATACAACATATTGACATTATTATGTTATATTTTGTGGAGACATGATCAGCCTGAAATGCAGTTTTACTGACATGGAGATTCTGAACTGAAGATAACACCAAATGTTGCTTGTGAGTGAAAAATATTGACTTCACACACTTTTCCTTCTTTACACCCCCCGCCTCCCCCTTCTAATAATTTTTCTTCTCCTTTTTTCTCTTTGTACTCAAATGTACTCATTTAAATGTTGTTGTTGTTGAGATTGTTTGTGTCAAGGCAACCTAAATCAATACCAGCAACTCACCCATTTTATACATAAACACACACAACCCACTGGCAGAATTCCCCATTGGAATTCTGACCATTATTGTCAAAAAATAAAAAAATAAAATTTAAAAAAATGGACTCTAACTCCGGGCAGTATCAGTGCCTTGCTTGGAATATTTCTCTTTTTAAAAAGGAAGAACGCTAACCTGGTGCTTCCCAGAAGGCACAGATCTTTCAGAGAGGATGCTGCCCATTAAACCCTATAGAGAGCACCTCCCAAAGAACTATACCTCCCAGAAAGCTCTTGGCTTCCCAGGAACTTACCAGACCAGTTTCTTTGTTTTTGGAAGTAGAAACCAGCTGAACAAGGCACCAGTGACACTATGGAAAGCTTATTTTTTGAAATTTGTTTCTGGGCTTCATCTCCCAGAGCTTTCCCTTGAAATTTCCTGGAGAATGTTGCGAGTTTCACTCCAAAAAAATCCAAAAATCCCATCCCAGTTTCCATCCCTCGTAATTTCTACATGGAACTTTTACTCTCTCTCTTTCTTTAACTGCCCGCATTCCCATGTAGCTTTAATGTTGTCCTTTAATGCTGTAAGATGTCTCTCAGTTCCCTGTTCTGAAACTTGAATATGTCTTAATTATACTGGACTGTATATTATCCCTCATTACTGTAAGCCACCTTGGGTCCTTTTCCAAGGAGAAAGGCGGGGTAAAAATACTCTGAATGACTGACTGACTGACTGAGTAAAATGCTTGTTTTCGCTAAACTCTGGACTGGAAAAGTGGTTTTCTTATCATACAAGACTGAAGAAGGATATTCACTGAACCCTTTACACTTATTGATTTAGGTTGTCTTGCTTGGAGAGGAGGAATCTACCCCTTTGTTTAGTTCCATCTTGAATCTTTTGTTTTGTCCCTTCATTTTACCTGTGCCTAGGGCTGGATGGCTGCAGGATTAGGCCTCTTATTATTGCTTATTTAAGATACTTTTTGTGTTTATTGTAATATTTTGGGGTTGGGTTTTGTGTGGGGGGTTGTGTTTGTGTTTGTGGTTATTGTGTACAGTAATCTGCTGCCTATTGCAGGGGTTAGGGACCCACCCGACCCACAATGACTGAAAATCCGCAATATGCAGATGCGGGTGGGGTGGGGTGGAGCTGCTCCCAAACTTTTCAGAGGAGCGCGGGCCAGCGGCGCTGGGGGATCTGATCCCCCACCGCTGCCTGCCCATGCTGCCCCGAGCCTTCGCCCCCACCCCAGCAATCAGCTGGAGCCCGGGCAGGTACTGCGATCCCGGGATATAGTGGGACTGCAGTACCTGAACTGCGAAATGGCGGGGGTTTACTGTATTTTTACCGGTTCATTAGTTTGTGGTTATTAGTTTGCTGTAGTTTTTAGTTGCCCCTTGTTTTGTTGCTTGGCATAGTTTGGTTATGACATTTGTTCACTCCTATGGGTGCACTCAGTGGTCACTGGGGCCTATGGAGCTTATTCTGGTTGTGTCAGGGCATGGGAGATATGCTTTGATTCATGGGGTTGGTCGGGCGAGAAAAACTAGGGTCAGGCAATTGTTGCCTGTCCCCCATTCTGACCCCTTCGCCCATCGTCATATGGCAGGGGTCCAATCTGTCCACGCCTCAAATCTTTCCTGCTTGTTAGTAAACACCAGGTCAGTGCATAAGATCCCAGTCCTCCATGACTTGATTGTGGATGAGCGAGCCGACCTGGCTTGTTTTACCAAGACCTGGGTGGGTGAAGAGGGTGGAACATCTCTTACCCAGCTTTGCCCTCCTGGGTTTCGTTATCAGCATGTGGGAAGATCAGAGGGTCAGGGGGAGGGGTGGCAATGGTGTACAGGGAGTCCCTTTTTGTCAGTAAAGCAGCAACATTGGTGTGTCCAGGGTTGGAGTGCCTGCACCTATTTGGTGGGACAGAGGGAGAGGTTTGGAATTTTGCTGTTGTAACCGTGCTCCCTGCGACCCAGCATTATCCCTGCCAATGCTCTACGAGTTCATCTTGGTGGCATTGTTGAGGTTCCCCCTGCCTTCTGGTGTTGGGTGCCTTCTACGTGTATGCTGGGGTGGGACTGTCTGGAGTGGCTCTGGATTTCATGGAGTCCATGGCATCCATGAACCTTTCCCAACTTGTTATCAGTAGACATGGGCACGACTTGGCGAAATTGTCGTTTCCGTTTCCGTTTCTCGTTTCCGTTACGGAACGGAAATGGTAATGACAATTACTCTGCCAGAACTCGAACTTGAACCGACTAAAGAAAAATTGGGTCTGATTTTTCGTGTTGTTGTTCCTGGCATCGCAGCGATCGTGCGATGCCAAGGGGCACAGGAAAAAAGTTTTAAAAATAAAAAACCCTGATTCCTGGCCAAAAAAGCAGGCGAAAATATGCCTGCCTGAGTGAGGGCACCTACCAGAGGGGTGGTTTCTGGGGGGGGGGTCCCCGGCCTCCCTCCTCTCCTCTCCTGGGCTGCGCAAAGTGCGCATCCTTGTCGTCGAGTCGCACTCGCCCACGCCAACTCGCCAAGTGGCGTGGCACAGGAAAAAAGTTTTAAAAAAAACCCGATTCCCAGCCAAAAAAGCAGGCGAAAATATGTCTGCCTCAGTGAGGGCACCTACCAGAGGGGTGGTTTCTGGGGGTGGGGGTCCCCGGCCTCCCTCCCCTCCTCTCCTGGGCTGCGCAAAGTGCGCATCCTCGTCGTCGAGTTGCACTCACCCACGCCAACTCACCAAGCGGCGCGGCACAGGAAAAAAGTTTTAAAAATAATTTTAAAAACCCGATTCCCGGCCAAAAAAGAAGGCGAAAATATGCCTGCCTCAGTGAGGGCACCTACCAGAAGGGTGGTTTCTGGGGGGCGGGGGGTCCCCGGCCTCCCCCCCTCTTCTCCTGGGCTGCGCATCCTTGTCGTCTCGCCAACTCGCTTGCCATGCCATGCGGTGCGGGCGGGGGATCCAAAATGGGGCGACCGCAATATTTATTTTGAAATCGTGGTCCAAAAACACAGCAAAGCACCACAGAAACATGCGAAAATAGCTATTTTAAAACTGCCTGAATTTTACAGTAGCAGCAGTGGGTTTTTGTTGCAACAAAACGTCTCCATTGATTTTATTTTGTTTTATTTTTATTTTTATTTTTTTATACCTGCGCATTAATGATGGGCTGTCCATGGGAGTGGACCATGCAAATTTTTGGAGCCATATCCACCAATTGCATGGTCACTTGGCCAGGTTTTGACCGAGACTTCTGGGATGTGCCAGTTGGGCATAAAAAGCCACTAACCCTAGCCCGAACCCGAACCCGAACCCTAACCCATACGCCAGTACACTGTCCTTCTTAGTGGGTCAGAGAGGCACCCAGAGGTGCACCCCAGTAACTCACCCTAACCTTACCAGTAACCCTAATCCTAGCCCTTGCGCTAACCCCTAACCCCAAGTCAGATCTGTGTACTCGCATTGCACTACAGCAAGTACACTTCCCTTCTTAGTGAGTCACAGCGGGCGCCCTTAGGGGTCCAGTGACTCACAGTCCTCTGTCACTTCGCTCTCCAGCAGGCAGTGAGGCACCCAAAAGAGGTGCCTCTGCCTGCTACTGCTGCTGCAACTTAATGGTATGCATATCCAATTGGTTATGCATGCCATTTTGTAGCGGGTGAGGAGAGGAGGCACCCACGAGGTGCCTCCAGGAGCCCTCTTTCCCTTCATGGCGGGCCAGAGGAGGCACCCACCCAGAGGTGCCTCCAGGAGCCCCCCCCAAAAAAAACCCAGTACTAACGACAGACGAAAAACCAACAAACGAAACGAAATTTTTTTGGAAAATTTCGTGAAAAATGGAAACGAGCCGAAACGGGCCGGCTCCGACACACGACAACTCGAAACGTAATTTTTCCTGGTCGTGCCCATCTCTAGTTATCGGTCCTACCCATAGGTCTGGGCACATCCTGGATCTGGACTTTGCCTCCTCATATGTGGATTCTGATATGAGGGTTGGGCACCTTCGTTCTTATCCCATGTCATGGTCTGATCATAATTTGCTGACTTTCTCCCTTCCCTGCTGGATTGTGGAGGATTGTCTGGAATGTGCCATCTCAGGTAAGCCTCAAAAGCAGGTGGAGCAAGAGCAACAGAGGTTTCCCTTGCACAAGCCAGGAACATTTTCAAAGGAGGGTGCAAGTATATTTTCCTTTATATTTAATTTGTTTACAACATCATTTCTTATTTTTTCAAGCCATTTCTAGTCTAGCCTTTTATTATTGTCACATTAAAAACACAGAGTAAAATCCAGTTGTTAGTCCCAAGCAGAGCAGATTCAGCAGCTGTGGACATGGAGTCCTAGACAACTTTTGTGATTTTGGTATTTTGTGTATACAGTATATGGTCTATGGAACCCCAGAATGAATCATCAGCATTTCCATTATTTCTTATGGGGTAATTTTCTTTGATATACAAGTGCTTTGGTTTACAAGCATGGTTCTGAAGAGATTGTGCTCATAAACCAATGTATTACTGTATTTTTGAACAAATTTTGTAATTGATTTTTAAATCCATGCCCATTTCTAATCCATGCACTTATGAAAGAGCTGCACAGATGGCACGGTTTGTAACATAGATGTGAAAAGAAGGGAATGGATGCTTAAGGTGGCCTTTGCAAATTCTGTCCCCCTCCCTTGCAATTGTAGCTGGACAATTTCTGAGCAAATTTTGCCTAGCTCGTGGCTGTCACATAGTATTCCCTGGGCTCGTGTGTATCATAAACAATTAGTTGTTCATCTCTAGTATTAACAATGTCTATATTAAATGTGCAGCGAATCTAAAGTGTTTTGTATGCAGTATGACCTACTTCCAATAATGCTGAAGAGGAATCCCCATTGCTGCTGCAAACAAGGATGAACCCAGTGCCATTATGATTTACATTAAGTTTTTTTATTCTGAAATAAAGCTAACAGAGAATGAGACTAATTGTGTCAGACCAAAATACTCAGCATGAAAGCAAAATCCTAAAGCAAATGGTGTCTCTTTTAAAAACAAACAAATAAAAGACTACAGTATGCAAATCACTTCTAATTTTACTGTTCACTGGGTTTGTTATTACACCAAGTTCCCTCTCATCCCATCTACTAACCTTTTCTAAATTGGACTGTCTTGTTAGTTAGATATAGTTTTCTGGAAGAGAGTTAGATGCCTTCAATTTTTAAAAAAAATACTTAGGAGGTAACTGGTACTGGACATTCAGTTTAGTTCATGCATGGCATTTATTGGTTCCTACTTTCCTTTTCAGTGTGATGGCTTGAACGGTAGGGGCAAACACTGTCCTTATAACCATTTGAACCTGATTTTTATATGACACTGGAGATCAGAGGATATGGAATCTATTTACAACAGAGAAAACATCAATCAGGCATATAGAAAAAAAATCTTATCAGCTGGACCTATGTACTGGAGCTCACAGTAGTTGGAAGCAGTTACATATCTAGATGCAGAGGCATTCACCATATTGTGCAAAATAAAGTGTAGGCTGTTTTAAGGACTTCCTACAGGTTGCCAAAATAACCATCAGGTTGCATGTTTGAATCTGAACAACAGCTACATTTAAAACTTTAATTGGAGATCATTACAAGGGAGAGATCTTGCTGATTCCTTTTGACGGCCTAATTGAAGGGATTGGATGTATTTAAATTATTTCTATTGTTTAGAAACAGTTAAGTAAGTGTGGGCACCAATAAAGGGGGGTACTGATGTTGTGTAAACCTTATGTGGAAAGACTGCAAGACTGAAAGAACTGGGTAGGTTCAGTCTTGAGAAAAGAAGACGGGGAGGAGCACTTTCTAAAGACTTGAAGGGCTGCCATACAGAGGAGGGGCAGGATCTGTTCTTGATAAACCTAGAGTGCAAAACAGGCAAAAATGGGCTCAAGTTACAGGAAGCCATATTTCAGTTTGAATAGCATGGAAAACTCCCTGACTCTTAAATCAGAATGGCAATGAAACCAATTACCTCAAAAGGTGGTGAGACCTCCAAGACTGGAGGCATGGAAGAGAAATTTAGACAACCACCTGGCAGATACCTTTTGATCTGTATTCCTGCAATAAACAGGAGTTGGACTCAGTGACCTTATCAACCCTTTCCAAATGTATGATTCTATGAAAATCATGCATTTTAGTGAAGTTTGTGAGATAAGGAGAAAGGGTAATAATTTTTTAAAAAAATAATTTTAAAAATATTTTAAAAAATAATTCAGAGAAATGCAGTTTCTTCTAAACAGTTAGCTGGAGGATGAGACTGCATGAACTCTTGAAGAGTGCAGCACTTATGTGGAGAGGAACAGTGGGAACAAGATCAATCCTCATGCTGTGCCAATGATATTTGTATGTGCTCCTTCTAAGCCCACTAGGCATCTATAACCCATACATAAAGTTTGCGAAGAACTACACAATTGATAAGGAGGGTAGGTTGCACCCCCCTCCATTTTATCCTCCTACCCACAACTCCTGTCAAGCTAGCAGTTTGAAAGCATGTAAATGCAATTAGATAAAAATGTAGCACTGTAAAAAGCGGGAAGGTTTCCTTGCTGGCATGCTGGCCACATGGCCGCGGACTTGCACAATACTGGTTCTTTGGCTTGAATACAGAGATGAGCACCACCTGTAGAGTTGGACACAACTAGCATGCATATGTGCAGGGAACCTTTACATTTACCAGAGTTAAAGACCCACCTCTTCAGGCAGGTTTTTAATAAATCATAACTGAGTCCCCGGATGCTGAATTTCAGTTGAGTAGGTTGTTTTTAAAGTTTTAATTATTTATAATCATTCAGTGTATTTCAATTGATATTATCATTCAATTGTTTTAAATGTATAATGTATTGTGTTTTTTTGTAATTATACTTTTAACACTGTAAACTGTCTTGAATCTCCTCATTGGGAGAAAGGCAGCGCATAAATAAGAAAGACCAATTTAAATATACTGTATAAATAATGCATCCTAAAACAGTGCCTCTTCCCTTGGCCAAATCCTTATGTCTGAAGATTTTCTAGACCTTTTGCCATGTTGCTTCCGTTTGCTGCATAGCAGTGTACAGTACAACCTTGTCAGTAGTGGCATCCCAGCTTTGAATGGTCCTCTTTAAAGGGGTGCCCCTGTTCATCGTTTCAGCAATGAGGTCAAGAGGTTTTTAGTCATCTTGACATTCTTAGTTGTGAGATCTCAAAAGACACAAATGTTACATCTAATGAATGGGCATTGGAGGTGGTTCATGCTCATCTCTAATGGGCATCTGAATAGTATAAAAATAGGAGAGCAAGACCCATCTGGAGAAACATATCAACACTGCCCAGTGCCTAGAGGATCAATGCCTCTAAAGCCTTCAGAATAAATGCAGCTTTATTTGTGGGTAAGTTTCATCAGTGATGATGTGCTATGGGCCTATCTGGACTGCTATTATCTGCTCTGTTATTACATGCAGTCAGAGATCTTGCTTGATCAATCCTGGGGCTTGCCATTGTAAAATATTTGACTTCTCACTGGTTGGATTCTGAGGCATTTCTGGTAATCTGATCTCAAACTGGTTTAAGTGGAAGTAAAGGCCCTTGATTTCTGTGCCTCCGTAGTTTGAAAGGACCTAGAATGTCTGCCAAATGTTATATATAAGCAACTGCACAACACCTGAAGTTGACACAGTTTTTCTTACAATGGCTGAAAAATCTTGTTGCTTGACACAGTAAGTTGCACTAAAGTAGACTCACTGAAGTAGTTGGGATTCATGGTGTCTCAACTCCATAAGTTCCTTTGATTGCAAGGCCTACTCGTGTTGTGATTTACTATGCCAGTGATGGCGAACCTTTTAGAGACGGAGTGCCCAAAAT
Source organism: Phrynocephalus guinanensis (assembly GCA_037367245.1). Taxonomy (NCBI): domain Eukaryota; kingdom Metazoa; phylum Chordata; class Lepidosauria; order Squamata; family Agamidae; genus Phrynocephalus; species Phrynocephalus guinanensis. Next base: position 28,423,272 of record CM074736.1, read on the forward strand.
GCGATTCAAACCCCATTCTTTTTTTTAAAGTGCCAATACAGCAATGTAACCTGAATACAGGTGGCTGTGAAGGGGCAATGCCGGGTGCCCACAGAAAGGGCTCCGAGTGCCACCTTTGGCACCCGTGACATAGCTTCGCCAACACTGTACTATGCCAAACAACATGAGTTCAACCAATTTATCAATAAATGTCTGTTCTTTTCTCTACTGAGCATTTTCAAAAAGTTACTTGGAATAATAACTTCTCACCTTGTGCTCCAAATGAGAATGAAAGGTCACACCTATCTGCCTCGTCTGCATTAAATATGTATCTAGGTTTCATGAGATCACAAACCAACATTCATTTTCCTCTTCTCAGTAGCAAATGCATCAATGTCATGCTTCCCTCTGCAAAGCTGTTACTTAGAATGTGACAAATCATGATCTTGCCTGCTTTTGAAGTAATCTGTTAGACGAGGGGAAGTCGGCATGCAGATACTTGTGCTAAATGTCTAGAAGATAGTGGTCCCTTGGGCTTGCAATATCGCTGGGTCCCCAGGCATCAACATAGAGGATAACATTAGGAATTGGCCTTTTGTGTGTACACTTCTTTGACTTCATTCACCAGAAAAGAGTAACTTAATAAAAACAATTAAAATGATAGAAGTAGTCAGGATGAGTTCTCAGTTTTAATCTCTACTCATTTAATACTTGAACATCACCTTCGTTACCCTCACAGAGGAAATGAAATGAGTCCAATTAATTGGATGCAAGATTTCTGGTGCGTCTGTTATTGGATCTCTTTGGAAAAACAACATGGCAAGTAATTTTCAAGGTAGTCTCAGGTAAAATTTAAGAGTCAAGCAAGCACTGCATACCTCGAAAAGAACCTGGGAAAGGTCCTGCTTTGAACTATAGTTCCATGGTCATGTTATGCTGAATGAGGAAATCTGGGATTTATAATAAAGGAACAATTTTGAAGCTCTTGGCAGAATGTCATATACTTTCACATATTATAGCAGTTGTAAAACTTCAAAGCTTTTGGGAAAGTCCATCTTTTTTTTTTTGTAGTTTAGGTTGTGGCCTTTTCCTTGGTTTAACCTTTTATTTGTTTTCAATATGTGCTAAGCTCAATTCTGTACATCCCATGTTAGTGCTCCTTTGACTAGACTTGAATAGTAAAATCCAAAAAAAGAATTGAGGTAATGAGTGATGTGAAAATGGCGTTTCATTTCATTTTTCTTTTTTAAAATTGTTTTAGGGTCTTTTTAAAAAAACAATTACTTCATTTTTCATTTGTTTTGTTTTTTTAATTTTTTAATTTTTAATTATTTTTACTCATGCTGACCAGCTGGCCTGCAGGCCAGATCAGCACGTGTTTTAATTTTTTTTCTTATCACACCAAACAGCTGACCTGCAGTTTTTTATTTTATTTTATTTTATTTTATTTTCGGGCCAACCAGCTGGCCTGTGGACCGGGTCGGCACATGTTTTATTTTTATTTTTTTCTTATTGTGCCAACCAGCTGGCCTGTAGGCTGGGTCACGGTTTTTTATTATTTTATTTTATTTTCTTATTGCGCCAACCAGCTGGCCCGCAGGCTGGATTAGCCCTCTTTTTTAATCCCCCCACCTGATCGTGTCCGATTGGGTGGGGGAAAGGGCGGGCTTTTTAAACTTATTTCTTTCACACTGAAGTCTCATGCTACAGCTGATTGGCAGTGGCTTCGGATGGGGGGGGAAAAGCCTGTGGTTTCCCCCATGTTGGGGGGGGGAGAGAGCACCAGCTTTTTCCCCATAGGAATACATTGCTTCAAGTAATTTGAGATTTATGAACACTCCTGGTGTGTGTCAAGGAAAAATGACTATGAAAACTCCCTCCTGGCCTGTAATATTAGAGCCCAAGATATGGTAATAGTCCTGTGTTTGCATGCTTTGTGTCATTGTTCCACAGATATTGTGGTTCCTAACACTACCTGTGGAACTGCAACACAGAGACATTCAGCCAGTTCTTTCAGCTCCTTCTGCTAAATATGTCTAAACAGCAGGTGGTGGAACTGTATGGTGTTGCATGTCCATAAAAAAAAAAACCATTGAGATATTCCTGAAAATAGAGAAGATACTTATTACTAGATAAAGAAAAGCACTTGATTGCCCAGTGTGGACACATAGCTCACTGCAGTCATTGACTGGAGCTAGACGTAGAGTCAAACAAAATGCTACTTTATAGACATACCTAGCAGTAACATATTGTTTTCCCTTTCTTGAAAACAAGTGCAACGAATTCAGATTAGCACTCCAGTATTTTCCAGGAATGTAGTTACTCCATTTAGTTAGCAGAGTATGAAGGAGAAAAACAACAACACAGAGATCATTCACAGACTACCACTGGCCATAGACACAGACTAGCACTTTGTGTAATAAAGTCACTGTAAAATAATTTGAAGAGAAAAAGGGTCCTTTGCTTAGAGTTTTTATTGTAGTTACAGTCACACAGAAAAAGAATGAAAATGGTGCCCTCAACATGGAGGACCACTGCATGCTTGCTGCTTGGAGGATGGTTAGAGAGAGGACAGCTATGAACAAAACAATGGGAACAAAACATACAAGAGGGGACGGGAGCTTCCCTCAAACATTGGAGGTGGGAAAAGAACTTGACTAATCAAGCTAGTGGCAACCACAATAGGCTGTAAAGCCCTCCTCTCATTGATTCAGAGTGTTACTACTTTAATGTAAAGGGCATGCAGTACTCTCTTCCATCTTTAATCTTACCTGTTTTTTCTTTCCCCACTGGTCATTCAATCACCTTTGCAAAACTAAAATTAAGCAAATAAATAAATAAATAAATAAATAAATAAATAAATAAATAAATAAATAAATAAATAAATAAAGCATTTAACCCCAGGAATCCTGGATTTAACATAAGGGATTGGCTCTGGCCTCTTTGGGATTTGGGGAGTGTCTCTGGCCTCTTTGCCCTGTCTCATTGTCACCCTAGAAATGTAGACATGTCAGTGCTCTGGTCCCATTTTCACACATTTATCCAAAGACACTGCACACTCCTGCTTAAAAATGTGTGATCTTGGGTGTACTTGTCTGTCTGTTGTCAGTCTGTTATTTCTGTCATGGTTCTACACTATTCTGCAAACATGAAAAAAAATCTATGAATAACACACACACACACACACACACACACACACACACACACACACACAAATGCACAGTGTTTACAACAGTTATTTTTAAACTGTTGTTCTCATAATAATAATAAAAATATTTGGTTTCCCCAACAATATACATGTTTCTGAACATATTTTTTCTCAATCCATCGATTTCAGTACTTCAGTACACTTGGCATATTTAGCAGTCTGCACTTGCTAGCATACTCAGAGATATTGCAATTAACACAGGAAGATCATGGAATATAATATGTGGTGTATTCCCTCGATAAGACTTTGTTTTAGTTTAATAAAATAAAGTCACCACTGCTCTTGCATCCTAAATTGCCCCCAAGTGTATTGGACAAGCCCAACATGTCCCAACTTTCTGTCAGGAAATGTGCGTACACGTATTACTCAGAAAAACAAGTACCCAAAGCCATTCAGTAATATTTGTTTTCCCTCTGGGAGACAGCACAACAGAATGGGAGCTTATTACAATTAAATAAAATAACTTCTCTCTACACTCTCTTGAGTGTCTGTTCTGTGCCCTGGCTTGCTCAGGAAGAGAATTAAATTTAGAAGTATACAGTATTGACAATTTTGAGTTGCATGTTATCTTCAGTCAGTTTCCCGGTGGCTACTAGAACTTTCCGCTTGCTGTACTGAGTGTGTGGCCTTGCTTTGGGCTTGGAAAATTACATTTGAATGACTGAGAAGAATGTTTGTTCTGAGTGTTTGTTTCCTGATGGAAGTAAAGTTGAGTTCCCAGATGCTGAGATGTTACTGTGCAGCACAGCAAATCCACATTCTACAGGGCAATTCTTAAAAGGGTGCCAGCCCAAATGGAAGAATATATAATTTTGAGACTGGGATTTGGATCAGCACCAAACCTGGCACAGATGCCGCAGACAGTCAGAAAAGTGGTGGTGGTGGGGAATCATATATATGATTCTTTAAAAAACTTCCCCCATGCAGGAGCAAGTCACCCTAAACATCCATTCCATATATTTAAAGAACTAATAAATTGAACAATCTTGCTTATATTGAAGGAGAATGGTTGGGCCCAGCCATTTTTTTCTGTTTAGAAGGAAGCTAGGTTACAGGAGCTGAAATACAAAACTAAAAGGGCTTTTCAAAAAAGTAAAACAGTGACTATCTAGGGATAGGTCAAAACAGTGACTTTCGTATAAATTGAGCATGCGTGGAACAGGCCTACCAGCAAGAGCAATTCAAAGTAACTTGTTGCAGCTTTGTGGTCCAGGAAGTGAGATGTTTGAAGGGCAATGAAAGGTCACAGATATAGTAAAAAGACAGGATTTCTTTAAACAGTAAAAAAATAATAAAATAAATATTAAGCTGTGAAAATATTTTGACTATATATTTGGGGGTTATCTTACTCCATTCTAGCAGAGCTTTACTACTTATATCCTGTTGCTGTCTCAACCATTTCACCGGGCTTGTCACTATACAATTTTTCTGGTAATTAAGAAAAAAAAAACCTCCAAAGATATTGTGCACCATCATTACATCCAAAACAGCCCTTCAAAATATGTTGGCACAGGGAGATAAGATCCACATAACATATGTTCTTGCTTCACCCATTCCCAGTAACTATGGAAGAAAACATGCACTCATCTTCTGGAACCCTCCAGCTCTGGGTAATTCTGAATGATGGAAGTTTGTGTTTTCATTTGTGTGTAGTGTTACTTAAACATCTGTTTTTAAAAGCCAGGAAATTCAAATCTTTTTTTTAAAAAAATATTTTTTATGTTTCTGTTAGCCACAAAAGTGTGCATTTGTCATGTAATAAACCACATTATCTGCTTAGTGTTGGCCTATTACTCTAGGAACATGACTAAGATGTTAGGCATCTACTGGAGGAACGTGAATCCCTTTGGGTCATGAAGCCTTCTGAATGAGCCTAAACTGGTCATTCCCACTGGATCTAATCCATCTCAACATTGTATTTCTGTATCTACTATTCAAAACACTGGGAAATGGCCCAATATTTCTGCACAATGTCATGCCTGAGTTTTACATAGCAAAGGGCAGCCAGAATGTTGACAACACCAATGGCAGCAGCCAAGATGGCCTACAGGATACCCCCCCCCGCCCGTGTTTACTACTATTCACACTTGTTGAAAAACAGCCTTAAAACTCACTTTGCGTTTGGATGAGAAGTGGTTAACTAAAAAGGAGTTAGCTTCAGGGATTTTCCCTTGCGTGGTGTCACTTTGTGAATGTCATCCTCTTTTTCTTCTGACAACACACTACAATAATTTGCAGCAATATTGGGACATATTCTGGAGTTTTGAATTGTCCCTACAGAATTTAAAAGATTAAATTCTTTAATACTTGTTTGCTATAATTATTTGGAAGCAAACTCAAGATGACTCACCCTAAGCACTTTAAAATCCTGTTGGCAAAATGAAAGCTTAAAAGGATGCAGGTGAATTATCTTTATGAAACAAATTAGTTTAATTTGTGGGTTTCCAAAAAAGATGGTAGGTTTGAGAACTGCAGGAAATCAAAGGAAAGCAGCAAAGTGTATCTAGTGGAGATACTTAAAAAGTAATATTGGCATGCCATCAAGTCAATTGTAGCTTATGCTGACCTTTTCCAGGGTTTCTGAACTTTAGACTACTTGAAAATAGTTTATCATTCCCTTCTTTTGTGCTGCACAGCCTACCTCCTATCTTACAAGAGCTAAGCTATCCTAAACACAGTTTTGCTAAGATTGGATGACAGAGACTACATAAGAGTGTAGTATCTATAACAGTAAACAAAGTATTTGCTTACCGGTCTATTTGTTTCAACATTAGCTGTACTGGCTGGGGAGTTCTCAAATTTTCCCAGCTATCAAATTGTTACTCCTTGGCCCTTGATGTTTCACCTTCCTTGCTTGAATTTTCCCTCTCTTTGGTGGTTACTTCACATCCTTCCTTGATTGATTGTTTATTTACGGTTATTAACCAAATACAAAAATTGTAATACAATAAAAATATAACATGATAAAACAATATAAAATAATATGATAAAACAGTATAAAATAATATGATAAAACAGTATAAAAATATCACTGGAAAATACAGAGCTTACAATTTATGGGTAAAACACTATATATAATTAGGAGAGCTCAAACCTCTATCCGTTATACATCTACGTTTGATCATATCAGCGTAGCAAAACCTGGCAACACAATTTGTGATCTGAGGGGACCTATCTGAGAGGAGTAGCTTAGCGTAGTAGTTGGTAGGTCTCCCAGGATTTTTGCAAGTAATAGGATGTATAAGCTCCTTGCGTAGTTCTTGGTAAAAGGAGCAGCATAAAAGAACATGTTTCACGACTAGTTTTGTACCATGACAGTGTTGGTCGTGATCACATGGTTTTGTCCCTGTTTGATCCTCTTTTCTGTTTTCTCACGGTCGTGATAACTTGTCTCGTGACAACTGTTACTTCATGGTCTTCTTCCGTGACAAATTCTGAATTTGTCTTGCTTTCTTAACCGTTTTTCAAAATATCGTAAACAAAACTTTTTCAATATTTTGATTTACTGGTCTTCTGAGATTTACATGGCAGTGCAACAGAATTTTCAGTTCTTTCTTTAATAAGCATTTGCACTGCATGGTGTTTCCCATAGGGAAACTAATCTCAAATGCAGCTTCAGCTGCTGACAACTAGGTGGACACTGGTTGTTGCATGACAGTTGTTACCACATGGTCCCTTGTCTCGGAACAGGAACCGGGAACAAACCATGAAGAGAATACCCGAACCCAGCGCCAGGTACAGTATTGTCACACACTGATCCCACTCTGGGGGCGTGGCCGAGACAAATTTCAGCTGTTGTGCGACGGACGTGAAGTAAGATTTTTTTTTCTAGCAGTCCAAAGTGTAGCACTTACAGAGACAAAACGGACGTGAAGTAACCACCTTCCTCTTTAATTGTCTGAAAGGTACTCTTTACTATTTAGGGAGTCATCACTTCTGGAGTGTAGCTGACTATTCAAGTGGGGGAGGAATGAAGCCCTTGGGTCATTAGGGGACCGTTTTTGCTTTCTGTAGCCCTTGCACTCTCATGTTACTGATCCAGGAAAACTGGCTCATGTTTTCCAAAACACAGCAGAGGACAGAATGCATATTTTTGGAAACTGTATTCAAGAAAATGGACTGTTCTTGTGGAGTACTGGTAAGGGTCAGTACTAGAGATGGGCACGAAATGACATTTTTTCATTTCCGTTTTTGTTTTTTCATTTCGTTATGCAATGAAACAACAAACGAATTTTATCTCCAAAATGAAACGAAACGAACAGAAACACCAGAAATTTTGTTGTCCGTTTCGTTTTCGTTACGGCAAAACATTGAACTGCTTTAAAAGCTAAAAAAAAAATCACACAAATTGAAATAAATGGTAACAAAATGGTAACAAAATGAACAAAAATGAAAACAATTTTTTGCAAAAATTCGCAAAAAAGGAAACAAACCGAAACGGACCCCCTAAATGACAAACGACAAACGAAACACCATTTTTTTGATTCGTGCCCATCTCTAGTCAGTACAGTATCGGTGGTTTTCAAGGAAAGGCAGATGTGAACATTCATTCATTCATTCATTCATTCATTTAAAGGAAAAGGCAAATGGCAAGGGGATTTGGTGCCCAAGAGAAGGGAGAGGTAGGGGAGGAGCGTCACACACACGCCAATCACTCATCTCTTTCTGCAACACCTCTCTCCCAAGATACTTTTTTAACAGATTCTCCTGGGAAGATATCATGATTAGAGATGGGCACGACTTAGCGGTATTCCCGTTTCCGTTTCCGTTACTCGTTTCCGTTACTCTACGGAAACGGTAACGGGAATTACTCTGCCAGACTTCGAGCTAGAACCGACGAACGAACAATTTTTGTCTGATTTGTCGTGCTCGTTACTTGCATCGCGGCGATCGCGCAATGCCAAGCGGCACAGAAAAAAAGTTTTTAAAAGTTAAAAAAAAACCGATTCCCGGCCCTAAAAGTAGGCGAAAACTGTCTGAGGGCACCTACCAGGCCAGAAGGGTGTTTTATTTGGGGGGGGGGTTCCCCGCCCCCCTCTCCTTCGCTATTGCTTGCTACTGCTGCGCTGCTGGTACCAGGCTGGGAGGGCGCATCCATTTGCCATGCAGTGCGGGGGATCCAAAATGGCGACCACAATATTTTTTTTTGAAATCGTTGCCCAAAACCCCACCAAAGCACCACAGAAACATGCGAAAATTAGCTATTTTAAATGCTTGAATTTTTACAGTAGCAGCAGTGGGTTTTTCTTGCAAAAAAAGTCTCCGTTGATTTTATTTTATTTTATTTTATTTTATTATTTTATTTTATTTTATTTTTTTACACCTGCGCATTTGCAATGATGGGCTCGCCCATGGGAGTGGACCATCCAAAGTTTTGGAGCCATTCCACCAATCGCATGGCCAGGTTTTGCTGACTGTACCAGGCTGGGAGGGCGCATCCATTTGCCATGCAGTGCGGGGGATCCAAACTGGCGACCGCAATATTTTTTTTGAAATCGTTGCCCAAAACCCCACCAAAGCACCACAGAAACATGCGAAAATTAGCTATTTTAAATGCTTGAATTTTTACAGTAGCAGCAGTGGGTTTTTCTTGCAAAAAAAGTCTCCGTTTATTTTATTTTATTTTATTTTATTTTATTTTATTTTATTTTATTTTATTTTTTTACACCTGCACATTCGCAATGATGGGCTCGCCCATGGGAGTGGACCATGCAAATTTTCCACCAATCGCATGGCCACTTGGCCAGGTTGACCACAGAGACTTCTGGGATGTGCCAATCGGGCATAAACAGCCCACTAATCGTAGCCCAAACCCGAACCCTAAGCCTAACCCATACGCCAGTGCACTGTCCTTCTAAGTGGGTCAGAGAGGCACCCAGATGCACCCCAATACTCACCCTAACCTCACCCATAACTAGCCTAACCCTAGCCCTTGCGCTAAGCTGTCTTAACCCTAAGCCAGATCTACTTGCATTGCACTACATGCAAGTACGTGACACACAGCGGGTGCAAAGAGTCTGCCAGTCCGTCACTTGTGGCTCTGGCTGACTCCTGCAGCTCCCTCCAGGAGCCCGCTACCCTCCCCAAACCAGTACTAACGACAACGAAAAAACGAAAAAACGAACCGACTAATTTTTGCAAAATTTCGCGAAAAACGGAAACGAGCCGAAACAGACTGCCTCCGACACACGACAACTCGAAAACATCATTTTCCCGAGTCGTGCCCATCTCTAATCATGATTATTATTATTTTAAAAAAATAAAAAGCTTAAGGAGCTATCCGATTGGCAAGAGGAGGAAATTGTTATCTGCGGGCAGAAAGCCTTCCTAAAGCAGTTCCTTTGAACTGTGCCACCTATAGGATCTTGAAAGGGAATTGTGGTTGGAAGGATTTTTTTCCTCCTCTCTGCCTGTGTGGCCACTTACACTGGGGAAAAAACCCTGAATGCCCCAGAGCAACTTCACTGCAAGAGAATATGAATGAATCCACATTTCCCTAGCTATATCGTTGAACCCTGACTTGAATATTTTCCCACCATTGTGGTATTCAATTTGAAAGACATACCAAAGGACTTTCACTCCTTGATATCAATGGATTTTTTTAAGTAGAAGAACCCTGCTTGCTCTGACAGCCTGATTTTTTCCCAGTGTGCCAAAATATGAAATTGCATAAGTAGCATTGTGATTAAGCATCTAGGTGAGAGATTGCTTGGATAGATAAAATGCCAGCTGTATTGGCATGTAAAAGAGATATGTTATGAGAGGGCATGAATCCTATTTGCACTTTTTCTGGCTTCAAAACACCAAGGACTCAAAGCACATACTCAGCAGCTACAATCACCTCAGTGAAAAAGGGATCCAGCCAAGCAGTCTTTAGGAGTGTCCTTAAGTAGCATCAAACAATCCAGCATAATTCAAAGAGAATCCTCTTACATTTCTCCCTTGACATTTTCAAAATCTCTAAAATATGTGCAAAAACAAATGCTACACTGACTTTTAGTCTCAGAGCTTGGAAATAGTATGTTAGTTTAACATGTGAATGTTAGGATTATCACTTTTGTATCAAATAGGCAGAATGTATCTGAATTAAAAAGTAACTTCTTGACTATTACTATATTGCCACTTTATTCATGGAAGTTAACCTCCCACCTGGACCCTAAGGTAAAAACTCCCACTCTCTCACCCCTCTCTTCCACCCCCACCCTCACCTCACTCAATCTGGTTCTGGTTTTGGTTTCTGACTCTTGAGGACTTTACCTTAAAACCACACTTAACATTTCTACAGACCATGGCCACAGAGCCATTAGCAATACCTAACATATCTATGGCAAAATCCTCCTTCCCACCATTTCTACAACTTATCATCTCTTCCTTCTCTTCCTCCTACCCTATCCACCAATGAACATCTGGTATGAAATGTATATCTCATCGCATAGTATATTACACACCTCGTTCTGCTGCTATATGTCTGCAAAAGTGGATGTGTCCACGAAACGTTACATTAAGATATGAAAGTTAGTCTTAAAGGTGCCACATGTTTTGTGTCTTTTGTTTTGTTTTGTTTGGTTTTTCTTTGATTTTTGCCTGCAATTTTTGAAAGGACTAACACGGCTACGTTCTCTGTAATTTCTTGACTGCATGATTGAAATTTTGAAATCAGAGCTTCTTTAGATACACTAGATGCTTTGGTTGGGAGTTGAGTCATGGCTACTGGACTTCTTTTTTGAGAGATAGAAACGTTTCGCTGTTCATCCAAACAGCTTCATCGGTCTGAATACAGCTAGTGCAAGAGACCTTCTTATAGTCAGCTTGACCTCTTGTCCCCTGGTCTGATTGGCTCATAAGATCAACAAAGCCTGAATAGGCTCGTTAGGGAGACATTAGTGTCCATGGCCTTAAGGTAAACAATGGCCTAAGGTGCTGAAACCCATCAAGGATGGGTCGTTAGCTGTGACCTGGTGGTGAAGGCTCCTTGATTTGCCTGGGTAGTTTGGAAAGTGCAGCCTGATAAGTAGCAGATAGACTATGCCAGAACCCACCACCTCTATTGAGGGAGGGATTTTCAATGCTAACATGGATGGCTTCCCTTACCCCTCTCTCAAACCACCTCTCTTCTTTGTCTAATATGTGTACATCCTCATCTTTGAACGAGTGGCCTTTTTCCTTCAAATGGAGGTGTACTGCTGATTCTGGTCCTGAGCTGTTACCTCTCCTATGTTGGGCCATTCTTCTGTTTAATGGCTGTTTAGTTTCTCCAATGTAGAGGTCTGAACACTCTTCACTGCATTGGACTGCATATACTATATTGCTCCTTTTATGGTTTGGTATTGGATCCTTTGGGTGGACAAGTCTCTGCCTTAGTGTGTTCATGGGTTTGAAATAAACAGGGATGTGGTGTTTGCCAAAAATCCTTTTAAGCTTCTCTGACACTCCCGCCATGTAGGGAATGACCAGGTTCTTCCGTCGGGTCTGGGTCTCAGACTGATCCCTTGTTCTTCTGGGATGGCCCACTGCTTTGTTGAAGGTCCACCTTGGATATCCACAGGCCTTAAGTGCTGTCTTCAGGTGCCTGTCTTCCTTCTTCTTGGCTTCTGAGGAGGTGGGGATGCTCTCTGCTCTGTGGCTTAGGGTCCTGATGACTCCTAGTTTGTGTTGTAATGGATGGTGGGAGTCAAACAGTAAGTATTGATCTGTGTGGGTGGGTTTCCTGTAAACTTCTACTCCTAGGCCACGGTCAGGTCTGATGATGACTGCACAATCCAGGAAAGCCAGCCTGTTGTCTTGGGTGTCTTCCCTAGTGAACTTAATATTAGGATCCACTGCGTTGATGTGGTCTATAAAGGCCTGTACTTCTTGTGTCTTTATTTTAACCCAGGTATCATCTACATACCTGAACCAATGGGATGGTGTTGTCCCTGGGAAGGTGTTGAGTGCCTTCTTCTCCACTTCTTCCATGTATAGGTTTGCTACAATTGGTGACACTGGGGAACCCATGGCACAGCCATGCTTCTGTCTGTAGAAGTCCCCTCTGTACATGAAATATGTGGTGTTCAGACACAGGTCCAGGAGCAGGCCTATCTGGTCTGGGTTGAGGCGGCTTCTGGAGGTGAGGGTGCTGTCTTCTCTTAATCTTCTCTTTACCATTATTAGCGCATCATTATTTATCATTATTAGCGCACTTAAGGCCTGTGGGAATCTGCTATGCGCACTTCTGCTGGGAGATGATTCCACAACATCGGGCCAGCCACAGAGAAGGCTCAGGTATGGGTGGAAGTTCTCCGAGCCTCTCTGGGCATGGCCACGCGCAGCATGTGCACCCGCGACAACCTAGTTGGATGGGTGGGGCGGCGATTGATACAGAGAAAGACAGCAGGTGATGGTCTGACCATGACACGGGGGTGGGAGCAATGTCCCACACCCTCAGACACGAATCCTCAGACGTGGAGGAAAATACCAGATCCAGGGCGTGTCCAGATCTGTGGGTTGGGCATAAAACATGCTGGGACATGTTCATGGAGGTCATGGACTGCATGAATTCCAGAGCAGCACCAGACAGGTCATCGCCAACATGCACGTTGAGATCACCCACCACCAAAAGGCGGGGGGGGGGGTTCTCAACAGAGCAGCGGCGATGAACTCGGTGAGCTCTGGTAGGGATTGTGCTGGGTTGCAGGGAGCACGGTAACCGAGCACAATGCCAAACCTGTCCCGCTGCTCAACCAACAAATGGACACATTCCAACCCTGGAATCACCAGCATTGAGGCCCTACTGATTTGAATAGTATCCCTGTAAACAATGGCCACCCCACCCCCCTTACAACCCTCCGATCTTCCCGCCCCCTGCACCAGAAACCCAGGAAGGCACAGCTGGGCGAGGGACGCCCCCCCTCTGCACCCACCCAGGTCTCCGTAATGCACGCCAGGTCGGCCCTCCCATCTGCTATGGTATCATGAATGATGGGTATCTTATTATGGACCAACCTGGCATTCAACAGGAGGCAAGAAAGATCGGAGGCACTGGCGGAGTGGCTCCGAGGCACGTGACAGTGAGCTGAGGGGTCAGAACAGGGGACAGGCGCAAGATGCCTGGCCCGAGTTCTTCTTAACCGACTAACCCCCCAGCCCCTAGCGTACCGACCATGGCCCGACACGACAGGTATGGTGGTCCCTGCCTGCATGGTGACAGGAAAAAAAACAGCACAGAACACACACAAATGTTTCTCCTCAAGATGAGCTGAGGTGAGATGGATCATGAGAAACTATGGGTGGTTCTGAAAGAAATGGGTGGGCTTCAGCACTTGATTGTCCTGATGGAGTGTGGACAAGAAGCTGCCATTAGAAGAGAGACAGAATGGTTTTATATACCAAAGGTTTCTAACAAGGGTGGGTGCCACTTCCCTGTTCCATCTCTATGCCGAACAGATCATTTAGAAAGCCAGAGTAGATTGAAATGAAGGAGGAATGAAAACATTCAGAAGAAACTTCAGTAATTTAAGCTATACAGATGATACAATCTTACTGGCCGAAAGCAGCAATGACTTGAAGCAATTGTTTGGAGAACGTGCCAAAGCGAGACTGCAGTTGAACATCTGGAAGACAAAAATCATGACTAGAGAAGACCTACACAACTTGAGCATCAAGAATAAAGAAACTGAAATTGTTAAGGATTTGGAAATATCTTGGCTCAGGATTGATCATCAATTCTAATGGAGACCACAGCCAAGAAATCAGAAGACAAAGAGTAAGACTGGCAGCAATGATGGAATTGGAAAGGATAATCAAGTGCAAGGATGTGTCACTGGGGAACAAGAACAAGATCTTGCACCTATTCACAGCTGTAAAAGCTGGACAAAGAAAGAAGAAATGCAGGGTGGGTTGACTCCTGAAAGAAGACGCTGGGTTGAGTTTAACATTCCTGAGTGGGGCTGTTGAGGACAGGACGTTTTAGAGATCTCTCAATCATTGTGTTGCCATGACATGGCAATACATAATAACATCAACAACATCATCCCAAATTCTTTGGAGAAAGGCCAGGACAAAGATACAAAAGGAGCTATTTTGGGACTGCACTGGGAGCCATGCCTCATTGCCTTGCATTTGTATTCTGTAAAGTTCTTGACCAGCATTTTAGGGGAGGATGAAGAACATTCTGCACAAATCACAACAAACTCATGCTAGCCCCCCGCCCTGCCGCCTTCCATATGCTTTGGCATACGTCTACAATCACTGCTCCTGTAGTTGAGGATGTTAAAATCACCTGTCCAGCCATTGTTGATGGTTCGGTAATATGCCTTTTAGATGGGGGTGGCCAGGAGAAGATGCTTGTTGTCATTTTTTCACTATTTGTAAATGTGTTCCATTGAACATTGAGCATGGCCATGTAGAATCATTGTGTTCTTAAATACTGTTATGAGAAGCATTGCAATCCTTCTATTATTTCCAGAAGTAGCGTTTATTTTGTGTTCATAAATTTTTTCATGCCTTTTTCATGTTGTTGTTCCGTTGTAATAATAATACCTTTTTTTTATTATTGGGTTCTTTTTCCCTTTCCCTTTTCTAGTTATTATTATTATTATTATTATTATTATTATTATTATTATTATTATTATTATTATTATTATTATTATTATTATTATTATTATTATTATTAATGTTTTTGGATGTTAAGTTGTAGTTGTTAACTGCCCAGAGTTCCCATTTGAGAAAAATTGAATTGTGGTATACAAAATCAAATATAAAAATAAATAAATTGATAAATTAACAAGAGCCAGACCTGTGTGTTTTATAACAAAAGATCTCTGTGAGACTAGATGTTTGTGTAGACATGACATTTCCACCCTTTGTTGTCTGGCTCCTGGAAATGAGTAAAAGAAGAGAATCCTCCCTTCTTAGATTTTAGGAAAATAGTTTGCTTGACACGAGCAATTATGAAATCTATGGCCCAGTCTGCTTAGTGCACAGAGGAAAACATCACCCAATGGGTGCACAAAGAGATTTAAAGTACTTTACACATTAATGCAATTCATGTAGCATATTTTTGGATATTTATTTTGCCGAGTAGTATTCACTTAGCCGTAATCCAGTCTTGAGGCAAAAACAAATTGGGTTTATAAGTATGCCTGTATCTCTGTAATTATGTTGAATAGCAATGTATGCAACTGTTCCAAGGGTTTTGCTTTATTCCCACCCACCACCCACGTAAACTTTCCTGGTTAATTCCGTCTTTGTATTAATTCATTGATACATGCAAAATCAGCTCAAGCTAGCTGGAGTGAGCTACAGAAAGGAAGGTGCGATGATGCCAACTTCAGGCAAGTTTGTTACTATCCCTGCAGTGAAATAACATTGAGGCCATCTTGCTCAAGCAAATTTACTAATTTACCTCCTAGTTTTGCAGCAAATATGGAAGTAATGACACAATAATCTTCTGTAACAACCCTGATTCTCTGAGCTGATACTCTTTGGCTTATAGGTTTATGGCAAGTTGACAGAGGGGGCAGGTCAGACTAAGGCTAGGACCTGAGGGTGGAACCCTTTCTCAACACAATGTCCCTGGCCCAAACCATCATCATCATCATCATCATCATCATCATCATCATCATCATCATCATCATCATCATCATCATCATCATCATCATCTCCTAACCAGTTATAATTATTTAATATTGGTTTTTATATATTTATTCATTTACCACCACAATGCACTCAATTATTACAGCAATAACAATAATATTCTATTATTTAGCATAATTCTTATTTAGATAATAAATAACAAAAGCTCAAGATGTGTTAATTATAACTTGCAAGCAGAATGTGGCCATATTGAAAATTAAACCAGGCAACCAAGAATGATCTCTCTTAAAAAGAAGAGTTTTTGGGCAGTTTTAAACATTGGGAGGGAGACAGCGAGGTGCAATTCCACCAGGAGTTGGTTCCAGCATATTGGTGCCACTGCAAAGGCCCTGCTTCTGGCAGATGATTTACTGGCCGCCCTTGGGGTGGCCACCAGGAGAAACATTACCTGGACAGCCCTAGTGGTACAGGTAAATAATATGTAGAAAAGATGCTCCAACAAGTAATGTGGCCCCAAACACTGGAGGGCTTTGTAGGTGAATATCATAAAATGTTTATTTTTGAAAAGTGATTGCTCATTCATTTAATTTAATTCTATGGCAGGAAAAAGTCCCTGAAGCTGATGTCCTAGAGCAAATGCAGATGATAAGTATTTTTAAAAACAGAAACAAAGACAAGTTCAGCTGAAGTTCAGAAGTTCAGATGACTAGTGATGGGCTCAAACCACTGATTACGCAGTTCATGCTAGCTGTTTTAGCAGCCATTCAGGTGTTTGCAGCACTGCCTCTCCTGGCAGGCACCCATTCAGAGACAGTAGAATGACTTTATTGTCCCACTTCTACTGGGTGCTGCATTTGAGTTGGCACCCACCAGAGGAGGTGGGACTGAGAAGCACCAAACACCTACAGTATATTACATGAACCAGTACAAACTGCTGAACAGGTTGTTCATGCCCATATCTACTGATGTCCATCTACCAAAATGTATTTTCTATATAGAGCTTTTTGCATGCATGTTTGACTGTGTGGTGGTAAAATAATCAGTTTAGAGATACAACAATGCTTTTTGAAGCAATTTAATATCAACCATGTCAACTGAGAAGCTCACATTCAGAACCAAAATGTATGGGGAAATGCTGTGCAAACTTTTTTTTTTTAAAATAAAAAGGCTTTTTAAAAAAATAAATAGAATCATGCATGCAGAAAGGAAAAGATAAATGAGAAATTAGAGTATAATTACTGGGGAACTTTGGTTTTAATAAGGGTTTCTAGGAATTTGGTTTTCTCTTTAGTTAGCAGTGTATAAGGCAGAACAAACACAGAAATGTGGAGAGATAAGGCCAGTCTCATCAAACACTCTCCCTGATTTGCACCAAAAATAGTACTCTATGGTAAAAATCACTCTAGAAACATTTTAAGTAGAAAAAAAGATACCTTTACTTACAGTAATCATCTGTAGTTGTAGTCAGAAGGGGAAAAGGAGAGATGCTTGCTGCTTGGAGGGATGGTCAGAGGAAGATGAGAGACTATCAACAAAACAAAAGGAGAAAAATCAAGCAGGAAGACAGGGGCAAATGCCAGAGGC
Organism: Phrynocephalus guinanensis; assembly: GCA_037367245.1. Classification (NCBI taxonomy): domain Eukaryota; kingdom Metazoa; phylum Chordata; class Lepidosauria; order Squamata; family Agamidae; genus Phrynocephalus; species Phrynocephalus guinanensis. The sequence goes on from CM074736.1 coordinate 28,440,616, forward strand.
AGGAAAAGAATGTTACCAATCAACTTAGTGGCAAAGAACAATCATGTTTGACTCGTGGCGCAGTGGTTAAATGCCTGTACTGCAAGTAAAACTGTGCTCACGACCTGGGTTCAATCCCCGGTAGCAGGCTCAAGGTTCACTCAGCCTTCCATCCTTCCGAGGTCGGTAAAATGAGTACCCAGCTTGCTGGGGGGGGGCAATGTGTAGCCTGCACTCTGTAATTAAAATTGTAAACCACCCAGAGACTACTTGTAGTGGTATGGGGCGGTATATAAGCAGAACACTAATCATGTTTGACTCTAAAGCCCCCACCCCCATACCAGTGTTAGTGAGTGTTAGTGCATAAAATATTGCTATTATCCGAACAGTAACTTCCCAACAGGCCAATGGTGTTTACTAGGGAATTTTTCAGTAAATTTTCAGTAATAGGGAAATGTTCAGTAATTTCAGTAAAATACAGACCCGCGTAATGATATCCTGAAGCCACAAATTTAAAAAAAATGGGAAGGAAGCACAAAGGGGGACAAGAGAAAAAAACGGCATTTCAGAGTCCCCTCGTAAGTCTGCGTTGCCTTAAAATATGCACTGAAAGCGGCTCCAAAACCCAGTACCCCAGAGGTAGTTGCTGGAAGACCCACCAGGATGCACTTAAGAGGGTGTGTTGTTTTTTTAAAGCTGGGGCATAATTTTTGGAGACAGTTTCCCCAGAATTTACAAGCCCTTTTCACCAGTCATGGAATAAGACTCATTCAGTTGGCAGACACCTGTGCTGCTTCCAAAAAGGACATTTCTGCTGGCAGTAAAGAGATCCCTGGCAGATTAAAAAAGACAGAGAGAGAGTTTTCTGCATATCCCAGATCCCCTTCAGCTGGACTGTGTTTGACTTTGGATTGCACTGTTGGCAACGAAGGGGATATTATTAGAGCAGTATACATTCAAACAAAGGCTTGATGTGAATCTGGACTAGTACATGCCCCTTTAAGACTCCCATGCGGCAGCAATGGGTGAACTCCCAAGCCAGCCAATGCCTGTGTAGACTGTGAGAAATAAGACATCTGGCGCTTTGTCAGGAGCAGTGTTTGTGGTTGTTCAAGTATGTGTGCCTGGGTTTACTTTCAGTAAGATAGTACATACTCCATGAATTTATATAAATCCCCTCCCCTTTGTGTCACTCAATTATCACTCCTACACAGTTTCTCCAGCTGTATTTTTTAAATTATAAAACGATAATTTCTTTTTTCTGCATTGTTTCTCAAGGGCTCCAAATGACTAATCGTATAATAAGCTACACAGAGGCGTCGTATACACTACATGCCTCTCCAACCATGTGGTGGGTTTGTAGACCAATAATTCAGTGTGAAGCTTGTTTTGAATCACTTCTTTGAGACTTGCATTCATTTGCCACCTTGCTTCCAGCAGAGCAATGTATAAATCTAAATAAATACATCACAAAGACGGGTGATCCAGGGCCTTATGTAAAAAGGGGTGCAATAAGAGCCGTGTGTTTTCCAGTTGACAGTTTTAATCTCACAGGCGCAGCTTACAGCAGTTGGGGAAATTGCATGTAAAATTTCAGAGGGCTTTGGCAATAGGACAAGAAGCGTCATGCTGTACTAAACTGTACTCTTAGGCTAGTCTCCTGTGAGGGAAAAAGTCTTTATGAAGGATAACATATGGGAGATGGGAGATGACTTGGATGAGGAGTCTAATTATGCAGCAAGATGAATAATGAGAATGTGGAACCTGTCTGCTTCATGTATCATGTGAGGAACTTGGAGTCCATGACAGGAACTAAATGCTAGTTCCAGTTTATGTAGACCTATTGAATCAAAGAGAATCAATGTAGACCTATGCGTTGATTTCCCATTTAGGGATGGATTCAGTGGTCTTCTTTACCTCAGAGTAGCAACATGTCTTTTTCAGAACCCATAATTAGTGGATTACGTTAGGAATGTCTGGAATAATGCCTTTGCAAATTCAGATTAGTGATGGGCACGACTTAACGGTATTCCCGTTTCCGTTTCCGTTACTCGTTTCCGTTACTCTACGGAAACGGTAACGGGAATTACTCCGCCAGACTTCGAGCTCGAACCGACGAACGAACAATTTTGGTCTGATTTGTCGTGCTCGTTCATTGCATCGCGCGATGCCACGCGGCACAGAAAAAAAGTTTTTAAAAGTTTAAAAAACCCGGTTCCCGGCCAAAAAGCAGGCGGGAAAATGCCTGCCGTGCCTCAGGGCACCTACCAGAGGGGTTGTTTCTGGAGGTCCCCGGCCTCCCCCCCCATCCCCCGTCCTAGTGGGCTGCTCTGTGGGACTCGCCGCAGGCTCGCAGCCAGCCAGCAAAAAGCCCAGTCTCGCCGGCCGCCGGCCGCCGCAATTAAAGCGCAAGCAAGCGGCACGGACGGTACAGGAAAAAACTTTTAAACTCTCCCCCCACCCATTCCCGGGCCAAAAAAGCAGGCGGAAAAATGCCTGCTTGACTAAGGGCGCAGGGCACCTACCGGAGGGGTGGTTTCTGGAGGGGGGGGTCCCGCCTCCCCCCCGTCCTGGGCAGCCGGACTCGAGTCGCCATTTCGCCATGCCATGCGGTGCGGGCGGGGTATCCAAAATGGGGCGGCGAACGCAATATTGTTTTTGAAATCGTGGTCCAAAAACACATAAGCACAACAGAAACACACGAAAATTTATAAACTGCCAGCTTTTTCACAGTAGCAGTGGGTTTTTTCTTGCAACAAAATGTCTCTCCTCTCCTCCTCTGTCCTCCATTGATTTTATTTTATTTTATTTTATTTACACCTGCGCAATGATGGGCTGGCCGAGTGGCCAGCCATGTGGGAGTGGACGACCATGCAAATTTTTGGAGCCATCCCACCAATCGCATGGCCACTTGGCCATGGAGACTTCTGGGATGTGCCAAAAAGCCCCCTAAAACCTGCCCTAGCCCCCTAATCCTAACCCTAACCCTTGACTCCATACCTATACGTCACAGACTGTCTTCTTAGTGGGTCAGAGAGGCACCCAGAGGTGCAACCCACTAGCCCACCGTAACCTTACCCGTCACTAGCCTAACCCTAGCCCTAACCCTAACCCACCTTAACCCTAAGCCAGATGTACTTGCATTGCACTACACGCAAGTACAATTCCCTTCTGTGTGAGACATGGTGGTGCGAGAGCCTTAGTTAGGCATCTCACTATGGCTCTGGGTTCAGTGCCATCCACTAGTCTTCACAGTCACTGTCTGCACATTCTGTTATGCAATATCCATATGGCTATTGCATAGCATTTTGCAGCAGCAGCAGGTGAGGAGGGGAGACCCCCATGTTGAGGGGTCTCTTGGAGCCTGCTTCCCCTTTCCTAGTGGGTGAGGATAGGAGGCACCCACGGGTGCCTCCAGGAGCCCACTTTCCCTTATAGCGGGCCAGAGGAGGCACCCACCCCACAGAGGTGCCTCCAGGAGCCCGTTCCCCCCCAAAACCAGTACTAACGAAAACGAAAAAACAAAAAAATGAACCGACTAATTTTTGCGAATTTTCACGAAAAACGGAGACGACCCGAAACGGAACCGGCCCGACTAACGACAACTCGAAAAAAAAAAAATTTCAAGTCGTGCCCATCTCTAATTCAGATAGAGGCTGATGAGAATTGCACTCCTGGGCCTAATGTCCACATAAGAGATGGATGATCCAGTGATGTTTGCCCTGTCTAAATGTTCTGGCATAGATCCCACCTCAAAACAAACAAGCAAACAAAGACGTATTGCAGCTTTAGTAAAGAGGTACTATTTCTTGAATGAAAAAAATATCTTTCAATATTCATAACAGAAAAATTATGAAAAAATATGAAAAGTAGATATTTAAATATGTATTTATATACCATGTTTTATGTGACTTTACTTCCACATTAAAGTGGAATGAGGCAGAACAAATGAGTGAAGCCATCCAAGGCTTGCATGGGCTGGGAAGTGGTAGTGATTAGAGAAGGTGACAAATCAGAGAGAAAAAAGATGATTCATTTTGATTTGTGATACATCAAGGTCAACAAATCACAACAAATGAATTTATGATTTATTGTTTTCTGATTGATAAATTGACTTACAAATTCATTTTTAAAATTTAAAGTGGTATAAAATGGCCTCTAAGGTACCTAGAGATGCCATCTTTTCAGGGAATCTTACCCTGACTCTAAAGTCCCTGCAAGTTTGGTGAAATTTGGTTTGTACTTAGAAAGGAGCCAAGAAGGTTTACAACATTTGAAATGCAGTATTTAAGCTAACAACACTGATACAATACTAAAAGGATCCATGAACGCAATACAAAAATAAATAATAAATATAAGCAACGTCAATACACATTCAAATCTGTAAGGTACAATTCATTTAAAAACTCCACTCGGGTAGTGAGACACTGAGAGAAAGCTTGCCTCAAAAGAAAGGTCTTTGTCTGCTTCTGGAAGGACATTTACTTATTTTATTTATTTTGAATATTTTTACCCCTCCTTTCTCCTTGAAAAAGGAGACATGGCACCAGCCTAGCCTCCTGAAAGGGAGGCATCTACCAATGTCACCCAAACTACATACCACCTGAAAATCAATGGCCAGCAGCCTCATGACTCTGGGAGCACCAATAGAGAAGGCTCTGTCTCGTGACCCCAGCAAACACACCCATGAGGGTGATGGCACTGAAAGGGCTGATCATCTTTATACCTGGGAAGCCTTATAAAGGGAGAAGTGGTGCAGTTAGCTTGGAGCCAAGCCATTTAGCACTTTATAAGTTTGACCTAACACCTTGGATTCAGACCAGAAATGGATTGGCATCCAGTGGAGCTACTGTAATGGGGGGCGGGTTGTTATATGATACCTATGACCAGCCCCAGTCAGCCATCTGACTTCTGCATTCTGGACTCACTGAAATTTCCATACACTTTCTTTAAGTCCCACATAGAGTACATTACAGTAAACTGGCCAGGACATAACTAAGGCATGCACCACCATGGCCAGATCAGACAGCTCCTGGAACAAGTACGGCTGGCACACTAGATTTAATTGGGCAAAGCTACTCCTGGCTACCACTGAAACTTAGGCATCCGGGTTCAGAGACGAACCCAGGTACACTCCCAAGCTGCACACTTGTGCTCTCATGGGGAATGTCACCCATCCAACACAGGCTGCCTCCCTACTCCCCAATCTGCCAGGAGCACCTCTGTCTCGTCTGGATTTGTTTGTTTGTTTGTTTCATTTTATACCGCCTATCTTCCAATATAGAACTCTGGGCGGTTTACAAGATTAAAAAAATACAATACAATACAACAAGAGAGAGAGAGAGAGAGAGAGAGAGAGAGAGAGAGAGAGAGAGAGAGAGAGAGAGAGAAAATAAACTAAAAATAAATAAAAGTTAAATTAAATTTGTTTATTCATCCTCATCCCATCCATTACTGTCCCAAACAATGACTGAGAGCCAAAACAGCCTCCTCAGAGTTAGATGGTAAACAGTCACTGTCAGCTTTTGGAGAGTTCTGACACCACCCCCACGTGGGTCTCAGTCCCTTTGCTTCCAGGACATATGCAGCAAGAAGTCTTAGGTGTCAGGATTCTGGTCCTTAATCTCTGTCTCACTGCAAATGGTGGAATAGGCCAAAATACATGCACCCACTAGTTCTCTCCCCTGTCATTTCGTCCTGCCCCTTGTCTATTCTGCACATGGCCATTGCAGTAATAAAACCCATAAGTATTATTCTGTTGAGCTGAGCGAGCCCTGGCACTAGGTATGAATGGCTGGGGACAGATGTCAGGCTCTAAACTCATCTCCCACACAGAGATCATAATTTCCTCCTTCTGCCATGCCACACACCATGAGATTTTTTTGCCCATTTGCAGCTACCCTGTTTCCCCAAAAATAAGATGTCCCCCGAAAATAAGACCTACTTACGGTTTTGCCACTTGCTGAAAAATAAGGCACCCCCCTCAAAATAAGGCCTCCCCAATAATAAGATAACCATAAATGTGTACCGTGTTCTTCTTCATGGAAAAATAAGACATCCCCTGAAAATAAGACCTAGCACATATTTGGGAGCAAAAATTAATATAAGACACTGTCTTATTTTGGGGAAAACACAGTATGTTGGGGATCAAACCTGCAAACATGCATGCTATGAATCAGCCTCTCCTATTCCTTTGCTCCTAGGAAGAGTAATCTACATCTTCTCTTTCCCTCAGTTGGGTGGGGACAAAAGGGGTCACCACATGACCAAAAAGACAAAGTGGGCCATGCACTTTGGACTGTGGCCTCACCCTTCTCTGGAAATTATACCCAAGGGAACGTTTGCCTAGCCAGGGTGGGTGGTAATTCCCACGCGTGGAGTGTTCAGGTGCTGGCATGGAAGTGAAACAGAAAAGGAAATTGACTCTTCTTAATTCCTGCTTTTGATTAAAAGGGTACCCATTTATCTCCTTTTTAAAAAAAGAAAGAAACAGATATCAAAAGAGGAAAGGGTTGGATTTGATGTTAGAAACAAACATAAGCAGCTGGTAATACAAAGTCCCTTCAAATTGCACAGCATTTTACAGTGACAAAACTTCTAATCGGGTTTCCTCTGGAGTGTGCCTTCCTCATACATAAAAAAAGCACAGGAGACGGTGTGGGTGAGATGAGAAAAGGACCAGCTACAGGAGCAGATGCAGAGGAACAGGCAACTGAACAGTCAGCTCTTCACAACTCATCTAAGCAGACTGAGCATCCCTTAATCAAATGCCTTGCCCGTCTTTGAGACGCTGCTTCCTCTGAGAGAGGCCACGTCTGCTGCTAAAAGGCTCGGAGAATGCTGGTGGTTTCCCGGGAGCACATCACCATGTTTAATTTATAGCGAACGGAAAAAGAAATGCAGTGTGTTGCTATCCCTTCAGAAGGTTGGCAAGAAGGGCCTTTAATTGAAATCTGGAGGGAGGGGGAGAAAGGGCTGATTTCCAAGCGAGAGGAGCAGAAATCCACACAAATAGGCTGACTGTTCTGCCCCTGGCTGGCTCTTGAGCATGGACATCACCATTCCCGAAGGGGAAATGTGCAAGCAAGAGAGATCCAATGACTTTGAGATTCCAAAGCACAGATCAGCATGTCCTACTCAGAGATGCTGGACAGCTCTACGGTTTAGGCACCTAGCTGCAGAGTCAGAGGTTGGGAATTCAGTTCCCCACTGGGCCTCCTGGATGGGTAGAACTCAACGAACCATAGGGTCCCTCCAGCTCTGCTGTTCGATGATGATGATGATGATGATGATGATGATGATGATGATGATGATGATGATGATGATGATGATGATGATGATGATGATGATGATGATGATTCTGGATGGGGTATTCTGGGAACTGCAAGCCAGAAAAATAATTTTTTCCCACTCTTTCAGCAAACCTTGGCAGGTTGTCTTCATGCTTGAAGCTGCTTCCAGAGCTGGAAAATCCTCATTTCTTGAAAGACTGCAAGTTGTATTTGGTCTCAATTTTTGTGAACTCCAGCCAAATTCAAGATACACATTTTACAAAAGCTTGCATCAGATGAAAACTTGTTCATCTTTTAGATGCCACTGGATGCTTTCCTGTTGATTTTTCTCTCGCAGCTCGCACAAACCACCACCCTGGGCATTCTTATAAATATACTGGCACCTTGTACAAATAATTAATTCATTCCAAATGAAATTATTTTAAGCAAATTTTCCTTTGTACAAATTTCCCATTGGAATCCATTGAAAATGGATTAATCCCTAATCATGAACATTTTTCTGTTGTATGGATTCACCCCATAGGCAATTCTGTTAATCGATTTCCCCCCATCTCTGGAAATTTTTCTTTTAAGCGGATTTTGTGTTAAACAAACTGCTTCTTATACAAGGGGCCACTGTATATATTAACTTTGTCTAATGCAAGAAGGGCCAAACCAAGATGAAACCATCATGGAGGATAAGTTGGGAGTCTCCCACCAACCTTCCTCAAACTGAAGAAGCTTCCTGGATGAGTAGCAAAACATTTCGACCTAACAGGAAAAGGAGTCCAGTTGCCATGACTCAACCTCTGAGGAAGAGTCAAGGCTTAAAAGTTAACTTAAAAAAAAAAGAAACAACACCCACTCTGCATCCTGGATGGTGGATTCTATCATAAGAACCACTCAGTCCATACCCAAGGACTGCAGTTCATGACTATTGGAGAGGCTATATTAACTCACAGACATCTCAGGACTCGTAGACATCAAACGTTGATTTAGTGTCAAATGTTTAGATGAACGATTTCATTTCAAATATTCTTACCTGATTCAAATTCTCTTGAAGCAGGCCCACAACTGAGTAAAATATTATCAAAAACTCTGTTCCTAACTTGATGTAACTTCTTTTAATGATGCACAACTTGGGACTACCAAGACAAGAGAACTGTGAACTACCTGGCAAACTAATATACATGGTTGTTGTTGTTGTTGTTGTTGTTGTTGTTGTTGTTGTTGTTGTTGTGGTTGTGGTTGTGGTTGTGGTTGTGGTTGTTGTTTTTGCTAGGGTGGATGTTTTTGTAAAGGTCAGAGATGGTACTATGGGTGCCAAGTTCCAACTATTTTGACTCTGTCTTTTCTTTTGTTCTTTTATGGTGAACCAGTGTCCTTAGACAGGTTTAACAGGATGGTGGTCCATAATAAAGATTCTTATGTTACAAAGTCATGATTCCAATAAATTTACAGAAGTAATATATACCTGAAGGACACGGCGACAATATCTATATAAAACCTGATTTCCATTAACTCACTACAGCCAAAGGCAGACCCTGGAGTCACCTCTTGAGAATGCTGCTCTGCTCCCTACATATTATTAGCAATGTCTCTAATTTATCAAGTGACTCACTGAAATCACTGGAGGAAAACATCCACCCCGGCTAAGCCAGTGGGTGAAAGTGACATTGCAGACATTGACATTCTAGAATTAAAGACGAGTTTGCAAGGCTATAGATATTTACAACGAACAAGAATGAACTCTCCCTATTGTTCTTAGATGAATACATCATATCTGCGATGTTCGAAGACACATTTTCAAATTAAGATCCAACACAGTTTTGCTCAGGTATTTTCTCATAGTCCAGTGGTTCCTGACCTTGGATAACCAGGTACCTTGAACTGGAACCTAACGAAATGAATAATGAATATCAAAACAATTTTTTATTCATTTCGTGCCCATCTCTAGCAGTAAGTCTTGGGAAGTGTGGAATGCACCTTGACACTACTGGAAACTTTTTTCTATTCTTAGCCACTATAGCCAACAAGTCAGGAATCTCCTGCTCAAATCTACACTCTAACACACCTGCCTATCTGCAATTTTATCTTCCCTAATAAGCATCTATCTAATTTTATTTTGACTGCTTCTGCCCTAGCTATAAGCCTTGGAAGCTTCTAAAATCAGGAACAAAAGAAGGATCAAGGCGAACTGAGTAGAGGGTAGTTGCTTCTTTATGTATGTATGTATGTATGTATGTATGTATGTATGTATGTATGTATGTATGTATGTATGTATGTATGTATGTATGTATGTATTTATTTATTTATTTATTTATTTATTTATTTATATATATAGCTTGTATGCTGCCCACTACCCCAAGGCCTCTGGGCAGCTCACAATCAAAGTAAACAAATCAGATAGTTAAAACATCAAATTGCAATAAAATTAAAACAATAAACATTTAAATACAATAAATACAATATATTAAAATACAACACTAAAATCGCCATCAGGACCCACAATAATCAGTTAAAGGACTTCTGGAACAGGAATGTTTTTACCTGGCGCCAGAATGTCATCAATGTTTGCGCCAGTCGGGTCTCACTTGGGAGGGCATTCCAGAATCTGGGGGCAGCTGCCGAAAAGGCCCTGTTCCTACAAGCCATCTCTTTCATCTCCTTGAGGGATGGCTCTTTCAGGAGGGCCCCCTGGCTAGATCTTAATTGCCAGGTAGGTTCATATGGAAGGAGGCGGTCCTTCAGGTATCTCTAGGTCCTAAGTCGTTTAGGGCTTTATATGTCAAAACAAGCACCTTGAATTGGGCTTCTTTATCTTAGAACTGAGGAAGGGGGGGACCCCATGGATCATCAAGTCAAAGAAGCACAGTAGGGAATTCTCCCAACTTCAAATCTCTGGCCCCACAGCCAGATACCTAAACCTCTGAGGAATCCAGCACTACTAATATCCTGAATCATAGAATAATGGAGTTGGAATATAAGGCCATGAGGTCTAACCCCTTCTTCAGTGCAGGAAACCAAATTGAAGTGTATCTGACAGATGATTGCCTGATTTTCTCTTGAATGCCTCCCGTGTTGGAGTACACACCATCTCCCAGGGTAATTGGTCCAGAGATGGTTGCAAATAAAAAAAAAAGGACTAGGAAGTTTATGAAAACTTGGTGGTTCATTTATTATTATTTTTAAGACACTCTTTAAACAAGGCTTTAAATAAACAACAAAACAGCCACTGGGTCATCTGAAAAAAAATCCCAAACAAACTGCTGAACCAATTCATGATTCATTCAGGGGGGAAAAAAGGAAACAAGATGAACCACCATTTGGTTTCTTTATGCCAATCTCTAAACTGGTTCCATTGTGAGCTGTTCTAACAATTAAAAAATCTGCCCTGATTTTCCACCAAAATCCCACATCCTTTAGCTTCAGCGCATTATTATATGTCTTGCACTCTGGGGTGATTGAGAACTAGTCGGGTCCTTCTTCTACATGACAATCTTTCATGCATTAGAAAAGTGCTATCCTGTCTCCCCTGTCTTCCCAGCTCAGTCTTTTCTCAAGGATCAGCATTTAATTATAAAACAGATATTTTAGGACTGCAAACCTCAGTTTATCCACGGTTCAGTTTCATCAAACCATAGATTTAGAGGGAAAAAATAAAGTTGAAGTCTGTCAGCAATACAGTAGGACCCCCATAAAGCTGATTCAGTTATCCACTGATTGTTATCCACGGTTGGTAGAGGGAAAAATTAAATAATTCAGCAGCTGTTAAACAAATAGCATCTGTAAAGCAAGCTACTATCAGGAAACAGCAGTTTGGAGTTGGGTGGGCAGGCATTCTCTCTTATCCACAGTTTTCATTATCCACAGAAAGGCCCGGAAGCAATTCCCAGCGGATACTGGGGTCCTACTGTACACATATGACGCTGGGTTATTGTTGTTGGTTTTGGGTTTTTTTTGCACTAGAAACCCCAGAATCCCCCAACAAGCACCTCCAAGCTTTTTCTGCAAGCAAGACCCATCCTGAATTTACCCCCGGTAAACTCTCCTCATCTTCCCTGTCTGCAACCTTGCCACAATCATCAGCCTGATTGGAGCATTTTTCTGGCAGAGTGTGGCATATTCCATCAACCTGCCATCTTAGGAGAAGGGTCTCATTCCCACTGTAGGATGAGGAGCTGTCCCTTAGAGACCACAGGTCACTCTTGGTGGTGGGTCAAGAGTGTAATGTGTTGGGCCATGGCCAGATGTTCTCCTTTGTGCTTCTAAGGAGGGTTCCATGATTTCCACCAGACCCGGGGAAGTAAGGAAGAAGATGGAACTGGGAGAGCAAGGGAACAGACAGTAGTGAAAGATAAAAGAGGAGAACTCTGGGTAGATGCATCTAAATGAGAAAGTAAGCAAAGTAAGAATTTTAAAGTAGGTTCCTGTGACAGACTGGGATCTAAAATACAAAAAAGACAGAGGTCTAAGGCTAAGAGATACTGTCTTGCATTGGTCACCGGTAGCTCTTCACCCACATGGTGACCACAGCCTGGTGCACACAGCCTTATTCCGACTCCAGTATGCATGCAAACAAATTCTTTGCCTTCCTTCCAAATGCAGCCACACTTCACTCCAATACCTTGCTAACTGGAAAAAGCCCTGAAGCCATCAAGATGAATTGGGGCCACTACCTACTTTCCCCTATGCACACACAAGCTCACATTAATTTTAATACGAGCTATGCTTTGGCACGTAAGGAATATTTTCCTCAAGGGACATGTATGATTGCCGCTAAAGGTTCTGGAGGGCTGATGTACTTTAGAAGCAAATGGAATAGTGCTTCCATCATGGCCGCTTAATAAACTGGGATGACCTCCTCGTGTAGGATACAGAGGGGTGTAAATGGGGGGTGAGTAAGACAGCTGTTTCAAGAGCAGTTTTATCGCAGGCAGAGGGAAACTCATCTTGACTGCCGTGCATTGCAGAGTTTCGAATTCAGGTAAGATTCCTCTGAGTGCAGAGCAAAATGCAGGGATTCACAGAGCAGAATTAACTGTCGGTTTCCCAGGCTAGTCCACCACTCTCTTTCCCCTCATCAGCTGGCACTTACAGTCTCCATAACTCACTCTGAGCCATTTGGCAAAACAATTAAAATGTGTTTTTTCCCCTTCACTTATTTTATTTATTTATTTATTATGGAGCTTCTATACCACCCATCTTCCCGAAGGAACTCTGGGTGGATTACAGTGAGCTGAACCATTCAGCCGATTCAACAGACGAACAGATGAGTAAACAACTACAACTAACAGAAAATTTAAAAGAAGAATATGCAACCCTGGTGTAAAAACTACAAAATAGAACTAGGCAGATGGCAGAGAAGAAAAAAGAAAAAAGAAAAAAAAGATGAGGCCAGGTCACCAAAGGCCTCGCGAAAGAGCAAGGTCTTTAAAGCCCTGCAAAAGGCTGGCAGGGACTGTGCAAGATGCACTTTGCTGGGAAGATGGTTCCACAAAATCAGGCCTGCCACAGAGAAGGCCCGGTTCTGAGTCGAGGTCTTCTGGGCCTCTCTAGGAGTGGCCACCCAAAGCGAGTGCGCCCGCGTCATCCTTGTTGGACGGGCTGAAGTTGATCCGCTCTGCCAGGTAGTTAGGTCCTAGGCCATGGAGGGTTTTATAAACTAAAACCAGGACCTTGAATCTAATCCAGGATGCAACGGGTAGCCAATGGAGGCAAGCCAGAATTGGGGTGATGTGGTCATAGCAGCGCACACCCACCACCAGCCTGGTCGCCGCATTTTGCACCTGCTGCAGGTGCCGGAGGAGAGTCAAGGGTAACCCCATGTAGAGAGCGTTGCAGTAGTCTATCCTCAAGATCACCAACGCTTGCACAACAGTTCTCAGGGAGTCGCCGTCCAGGTATGGGCGAATCTGGGCGATTTGACAAAGGTGGAAGAAGGCGGTTCTGGACGTGGCGGCCACCTGGGCTTCCATGGTGAGAGCCGGGTCCAGGACCATGCCCAGATTCCGAATGCTGTCTACCAGCTGGAGGACAACACCCTCCAAGCTGGGGAGAGGGCCTCCATAGCCAGACGGGGAACTGCCGCAGAACATCACCCCAGTCTTCTCGGGGTTGAGTTTGAGCCCGTTAGCCCTGGTCCATGCCATGACTGCATCCAGGCACTGGTCAACTGCAGAGGTGGAAAAGGAGAGATAGAGCTGCATGTCATCAGCGTACTGATGGCAGCAGACTCCAAATCTCCTAATGACCCCTGCCAGTGGCCTCACATAGATATTAAACAGCATGGGGGAGAGAGACGACCCCTGCGGAACCCCACAAGGGAGTGTCCACGGGGCCGACAGCTCCCCCGCATGCTGCACATGCTGCAGATGGTTCTCCAAGAAGGACTGGAGCCAACTGTGAACAGTGCCCCCGATACCCATGTCAGAGATCTGATCCAGTAAGATACCATGGTCGACGGTATCAAAGGCCACTGACAGATCCAGGAGGACCAACAAGGTAGAGCAACCCCTGTCGGCCCCCCGGATAAGGTCATTTTGCAGTGCGACCAAAGTTGTCTCAGTCCCCCTGCCCGGCCAGAACCCAGATTGGCATGGGTCAAGGCACTGCTGTTCCTCCAAAAAAGACTGGAGCCGGATCGCAGCCACCCTCTCGATGACCTTGCCCATAAAGGGAACATTGGCAATCGGACAATAATTGGCCAATTCATCCGCTGCCATGCCAGGTCTTTTAAGAATGGGCTGTATCACAGTCTCCTTCAGGCGTGAGGGAAAGACTCCCTCCTCGAAGGAGACTGTGGCGATGGCAGAAGCCCATTCTGGCATGCTCCCTCCGGCAGCTTTTATGAGCCAGGCAGGGCAAGGGTTGAAGGGGGTGGACGCGGGCCGGCAGTGGGCAATAGCCCTGGAGGCCTCCGAAGAGGAGACAGGCCCAAACTCATCCAATCGAGGAGAGCGAGGGGGTGCAGCATCAAGGGATGCCGAGGGTGGACTAGTGCAACCGGAGTCAAGGCCTGCCCGGATGGCCTCTATTTTTGATCTTAAACAGGCTGCAAAAAGTCTCACTACTGAACTCAGTAGGAGGAGGCCTCACCAGACTAGGATTGGTGAGGTCCCGATCCACCCGGAAGAGTTCCCCCTGGCAGTTCGAGGCCTCACCAACTCTCAGGGAGTAGTATGATGTTTTTGGCTCCCTTATCGCACGAGAGTAGCGCCTAGTCTGGATAACAACTGCAGCCTTGTTAAATGCCATCCAGTCCCTCCTCCAGCTGCTCTCCAGCCTCCTCTGCTCCTGCTTCATTGCTCTCAGCTCCACCGTAAACCACGGCAAAGATTGAGCTCTGCAACGGAGGAGGCGCCTAGGGGCGATCCGGTTGATGGTGCGGGAAGGTGCTTCAAAACATTGGTCCACCGCTGCCTTGGCCGGTTCATCAGCCAGGCCACCAGGAAGCTCCCTGAAGGCCTCCCGGAACCAATCTGGGTCCAAGAGCCACAAGGGGTGGGCCCAAACAAGTGGCCGAGGGTCCCTGTGGGGAGGGGCTGTGACCGACAGGCAAAAGGACAGCAGGTGGTCATCTGACCATGACACCAGCAGGGAAGCAATGTCCCCTACCTCCACATTAAGTTTCCCCAACATGGATGTAAATACCAGGTCTAGAGTATGCCCTGATCTGTGTGGGGGGCATAAAACATGCTGGGTCAGGCTCATGGAGGCCATGGACTCCATGAATTCCAGAGCCGTGCCGGAAAGTCCATCGCCTGCCTGCACATTGAAATCCCCAACCACCAAAAGGCGGGGGGACTTCAGCAGCGCCACCGCGATGAACTCTGTGAGCTCTGGTAGGGATTGTGCTGGGTTGTGGGGAGCAGGGTAGCCCAGCACAATGCCAAATCTGTCCTGCTGTCCCACTAACAGGTGGAGGCATTCTAACCCAGGACTAACCAATGTCGAGGCTCTGCTGACATAAATGGATTCCCTGTAAATGATGGTGACCCCTCCCCCCTTCCAACCCTACAACCTGCCCACACCCTGAACCTGAAACCCAGGTGGGCACAGCTGGGTGAGCAATGCCCCCCTCTGCCCCCATCCAGGTCTCGGTAATACAGGCCAGGTTGGCCCTCCCATCCCTGATGGCATCATACATGATGGGGATCTTATTGTGGACCGACCTGGCATTCATCAAAAGGCAGGACAGGTTGGAGGCACTGGCGGGATGGCTCCAAGACACGTGGCAGTGAGTTGAGGGATCAGAACGTGGGACAGGTGCAAGTTGCCCGACCCAAGTGCTTCTCACCTGACTAACCCCCCAACTCCTAGCGTAACGCCCACGGTCCAACATAACTGGAATAGCAGTCCCTGCCGACATGGTGACACTGAGGGAAGAAAAAAATATTAATTAATTAAGAGGTACAAAGAAACAAGACAACAATATAACAGCCTGACAATAAACAAATAATAATACATTAAGCTAAAATAACAATCCAAAGACAACATATAATAAATAAAATAACTAATGAATACTAAATAATAAATAATATCTAACATAATAATGGGCATACAGCCAGAGCAGATGGATAAGAGGGGGGAGAAACAAAAAAGGGAGAAACAAAAATGGGGAAAGCAGTCACTAGGAGGAGCAGTGGCAGCGCAAGGTACAGCCATCTCAAGTCAGCCAGCAACAGGAGGCTATAAAGTTCAGGTCGTTCCAATTAGTGGCTTTGACGGTGAAGATCAGCCTCCAGCGACTCCTCCAAGAAAGGACTTCTGTGAAGATTCTCAGTCATCCAGGTTCGTTTAACTGGGAGTTGAGTCATGGCTACTGGACTTCTTTTTTGAGAGATAGAAACGTTTCGCTGTTCATCCAAACAGCTTCATCGGTCATACGGATGAAGCTGTTTGGATGAACACCGAAACGTTTCTATCTCTCCAAAAAGAAGTCCAGTAGCCATGACTCAACTCCCACTCCAACAAAGGAGTATGTTGTAAATGTCCAGCGCCCAAGTCAGAGTTCCAAAAGACTTGTCAAGTGTGTCCTCCCCCCAATCCAAATGTTCCAGCAGCGATCGAAACAGATGGGCATTAAGGCCCTTGATCTCCTCCCCCGGCGGCAAACAGGTACAAGGACCGAGTTCGAAACAGTCTCACCACGTCTAGGGGGGAACAGGGAACGACCGCCAATGCTTAGCCCCCAGAGGTCCCCAAAGCCATGTCCTTAGTGTTGAACAACTGCAAAAGCAGACTGCCAATCTCACGGAGAATCTCCACCTCCGTTGAGTCTCAGAGTTAGATGAGACAGACTGAGAATCCCCGTCCGACCAAACTGATGTAATCGTCTAGCGGCCGCCAGTCCTTCGCCCCATTGGACGCCACCACAAGACCGGCCCATAGGCCAGGGGGATCCCCGCAACAAAAGTCCTCCGCAGATGTTCAGGATGCGGCGGGCGATCCTCGCTCATTTCAGGAACAGCGGGAGGGGAAGCGGCAAAGCCAAGGTGGTAATCGGCAAGGGCCGGCAGCAGCGACCACTGTAAGGAGCAAGTCTGTTTCCCTCGAAAGCCGACAGGGCCCCCCAGTAGTTGGAGACAAAAGGGCCCTCCATCCCCCCCCCGGAACAGGCGTGAACACACCTGGGCTGGGTACAAGCCGCGGCAGGCAGCGGGGGGTCCAGCTGGGGAGCCGAGGGATTCGGGCAAAGCCCGAGAGACTCTGGGTGCTGAACAAGATGGCCTGGGCAAGGCAGAGGTAAAGCAGCCAGAGTGGAGCTGCCAGGTGGGACGCGAGCAGCAGGCGGGGGCGAACTCCGACAGAAGCCATGATGGAACCGGATCGCCGCCTTGCGCCGCAGCTCTGCAGAGCAATCCCGGTGACCAGGGAGCAGGACCGGCACAGTCTCTGCAGACCAGGTGGGCACCTCTTCATAAGTCCAGGATAGCACTCGGGCTGCGATGACGGGCAAATGGCGGGCTAGTCGTCCAATACTGGAACAGGGGCGGGGGACAAGGGGCGCTCGAATCCAAACCTCAAGGAGTCAGTGTTTTCCAGGGCTCCAGGGCTCCAGCGCTCTGATGCCTTCGATTCCCCCTTGAGTCTTCGATCTTCCTTGATGCAAACACCCTTTTAAAATCCCCCCATGGCCCTGGTGAGCCCCTACAAAATTAAAAGTAAAAAACCCGGCACAGCAGCTGGAAAGTAGCATTTCTAAGAACGCCAGGGTGCAGCCGCAGTAAACGGGTGCTAGTGCCGTCTGCCATCTTGTAATATCTTCTTCTTACAGGTGCAAACAGATCAAATTATAAGTTAACAGCATGACTGACTGCTTTCAGCAAAGCCTCAACGGATTGACTGGAACAGACTGTCTCCAACAGACAAAAGGAAGGGCAAACAGCTCTTAAAAGAGAGGTGTGGCTCTCTTTGAATTCAGAGACAAGGAAGGTACTCTTGGCCAGTGCTGGGCAGAGTGACAGTCACCCCAACCCAGAAAGGCCCTCTCAGCCGAACTTAGAAAAGTCAGCATGTGAGATGACAAAAGCTCCAGCCCTTTGAACTCTCTCGATACATATCTCACTTTTGGACCAGTCCACATAAATCTGGGACAAATTAAGTGTAGTTGCCATAATGATCAAAAGATCAAAAGGCTTCGGCAGGCAGTGTGGCACAGGGTCCCTGTTAAAGTGGGATAAGACTTATATAATGACCACTTTCTCCCAGACACTGCTGTGGAAGGTTGAGGTTTGCAATACGACAATATCTAGAAGGTCACATCTTCTCCATCCCATAGTTTTTTTTAAAGCCAAGGTTTGAATTTACGTCAATTTCACTTGGAATCTTTGGCCTTCCCATCAATTCATTTGGTGGCAACATATTTTAGATACATACAACGATGAGAGTACTAACTTCCCAAAAAGGGTTCATGTTCAGAGTACAAGATGAAACCCATAAAGTGTTTTAACATTCCTCACTGCTGTACTGAGTACTGTTATGATAAGGATGGTTAAGAAATGTATCAAATAAATAAATTATCTCCATCCCAGAGCACTTTGTAGAGTAACATAAGCAAAGAAAGAGCCCTCATCCAAGTAGCTACCATTCTAACTTTAGACCTGGAATGTGATAAAGTGCTTAAAAATTGGGCTGGATGCATGCCACAGAGCTGAGGAACATAGGCGAGTGCTGAAACAAAACCAAATCCAGATCCGAGGATATTACTCCTATCTCACGCATACTTGCCACTAGTGTCTGGTTCTGCAAACATCCTCTATCACAGTGGTGGCAAACCTTTGACGCTCCAGATGTTTTGGACCACAGCTCCCATAGTTCTTTGTTATTGGCAATCTAGGCTCAGAATTCTGGGAGTTGTGGCCCAAAACATCTGGGGTGCCAAACGTTCGCCACCACTGCTCTATCATGTTCACTCTCCCATAGTGTCCCACCATGGAACACCTAGTATTCTTGCCGATTATGGAACAGTTAAAATGGAGAGGTGCTCCCTAGACCACACTGGCCAAGTGATTCTGAGGGCAAGTGGATAGGCTAGGAATCGAGCAATCTTAGATTGACTTTCACCTTGGTCATGGGAACTCACTGGGAAGATGGCAGAGGTAAAAACCACTCCGTAAATACTCCACTTGCCTTGAAAACCCTATTGGGGTCACTGTAAGTTGGATGCCACCTGACAGTACCTAACACAGAGAGACAAAAGCATGGAAAAGAGAATTGAGACCAACCCTAGGAGCCTGTGTTCCTCTGTAGCTTTCTTGTATGCTTTATGTTTGGATGAGGATCTAAGAAGAGTTTGCTAATGTTTGAACAGGATAGTTTCACCACCGCCTCCTATCTCCATGCACTCATGATGCCTGGAAAAGCAGGTGGATTGTATTTCAACACCGGAGATAGCATTTGATGTACTGAAGTTTACATACAGTACACATACATATGTTTACATTCAGTACAGTAAACTAGTTTGGGGTGGAGAAAGGACAGTCAGTATGGCTTCCACTGCCAATGGTCCCACACATTCGCCTGAAGAGGGTGCCTCACTCCTCCTCAGTCTTTGGTGGCCTATCTCTGAAGTAACTGTCTGCACATATCTATCTGGGCATCACACCATTTCCAATTCTTTCCCCACCTAATTTCTTTCCTTCCAGCACTTTCTTCTCCCATTCCTTCAGGTCAACTCTGCGCTATTCGCTCAAAAGAACAGGCCATGACTCAAGAAGGAACCGGAGTTCTAACCTTCGCCAGTCAGAATCAAATGATATTGCTGTCTGCTGAATAAATTCAGTGATTGGCCGGGGGGGCTGCATTTTGGAGCCAAGCCTGAAGAACCAAGGAAACATTTTGAAAATAATTGAAAACTGTTTGCCTTCCACCTAAGGCCAAACTGGGGCATAACAGGAAGGCAGGTGGGTGGGGCAGCGTGAGAGGAGATGCTTCAAGACTGTTAGGGGTCATTTTGGTAATAAACAAGGCAGAGAAATGCAGAGCCATTACTCATTTTGAAAATACAGATTAGGCTGCCTTTCATGCTGCTTTTTCAGTACAAGGCATGAATAAATGAGGGTGCCAAGCTCATTTTAAAGCTTGATTTTCATATTAATTTCACACACAGAATTGTTCATCAGAGTCAATAGCTTTCCTCAGAATTTGGTATACTCAGTTTCCAAGATTAACTATTCCAGTGGCCCCCAAACACTTTGGGGGTAGAAAAGACAACTAATTAAATGATTAATCTGCATTTAAAGGCAATTATTTTGATTTTGGAACTTTGTTGGCAGGTGGGATCAACTTAAAAATGGTCCTCTCTAACAGAACCACTAGGACTGCATGAGAAAGAAAATTTAGCAGGAAAGCTCAGAGTTTCAATCTGGCCCTGCAGTCAGAGGTTGGGAGTTCAATTCCGCCTCCTTAGCAGGGGCTGGACTCGCTGATCCATAGGGTCTCTTATTTATTTATTTATTTATTTATTTATTTATTTATTTATTTATTTATTTATTTATTTATTTTCCCAAGAGGGAACTCTGGGCAGATCACATAAGGGACACTCTGGGCAAATCATAATAAAATAACATAATAATAAAATAATAATAATAATAATAATAATAATAATAATAATAATAATAATAATAATAATAATAATAATAATAATAACAATAATAATAATAATAATAATAATAATAATAAATTAAAGGGGGGAAATACCCTTTGAGCCCTATAGCTCTAAAATGATGATGATGATAATTCTAAGATGATGACGATGAATCTTCTACAGAAAGAGAAGACCTTAGAAAAGTTATTTTTTTCAGACTGTAACTCACTGAACTTTGCCATCAGCTGGCCATGGGTGCTGGAGGTTCTGGGAGTTGTTGTATTTATTTATTTATTTATTTATTTAAATTACTGTAAAATTTCATTACTGAAAACCAACTTTTCCTAATGAATCCAAGATGGCTTATAGTATTAAAATAATAAATTATTGCAAAAAGTAAAAAGAATTAAATAGATATTAAGTTAAAGCTCATAAATGAATGAGAGCAATATTAAAATATCAAGTAAAACAGCAGAATAAAATGATCCCTTTTAAAAATCCCCTTGGTCAACCAGTCATTTAAAGGAAAGTCTGCCTGAAGAAAAAAAAAGGTATTTGTCTACTTGTGAAAAGACAACAAAGATGGGGCCAGCCTGGCCTCCCTTGAGAGGGAGTTCCAAAGTTTGAGAACAACAACAAAAAAGGATGTCTCCCATGTACCCATCACATGTGCCTGTGAGGGTGGTAAGACTGAGGGAAAGGCCTCCCCCAGTGATCTTAATACCTAGGTAGGCTCATAAAGAGAGATATAGTGTTTTAATTAGCTTGGACCCAAGCTGTTTAGGGCTTTATAGGAACTTTGAATTGCATCTGGACATGTGAAACAGTGCCTCCAAGTCCCATCCCAGTGAGATGGCCCAGATATAGGCCATGGCTGATGGTATCAAAAGCCACTGAGAGGTCCAGCAGAACCAATAGGAACATACCACCCCAACCAGTTCTCAGAGTAGGTGGTCCACCAAGGCCACCAAGGCAGTCTCTATGCCATAATTAGGTCTGGAGCCAAATTGAAATGATTCTACATAATCTGTCTCATCCAGAAACCTCAAGGCACCCACGTCAGAGCACCGCTGAGTGATTCTGCCTGCAACGCATCATGCAAATTATTCATAGAGAGCTACAATGTGGTTTGCATTCTGTTCCTGTCAGCAAGCATGTAATAGGCCCTTGACCAAAAGATCTCAGCTGGATGACTTTAAGTAGACACAGTGGTGGCAGAGAAGGACTTCTTTGCTGCCTTCACTGCCGTAGAATAGGCCTTTGAATGAGCCCTAGCCCATGTTCAGTCGGATTCACTCTGAGTTATCTGCCATCATCTCTCTAGTCTCCATCCCACTCGTTTCCTCACCACCAGCTCTCTGATTGACTCACATCACAGGAGACTAGGAGAGGACACTCCTAACAGCTACAGCCATTACCTCATCCCAGAGACCAGCCTGGGCTTCAACAGACTCAACTGGCAAAGTATCAGGAAACTCTCCAAGAGCCATCAGAGAATACATCTTTAGTTTGAGAGGAAAATACATCTGGAAGACATTTTGGAGCACTTATTTAAAATATTTTGTATATTGTCAGTCAATGCATTGTCACTCATTCCCCTGGGATGGGTTTTTTGTGCAACAATTGCAAAATAATGGATAAGTGTACATCTGCATGTATGAGATTAAGAGTGCCTATTTCCTGCTCTCCTTTCTAAAGTAGTATTGTGTGTGTGTGTGTGTGTGTGTGTGTGTGTGTGTGCAGCATAAACACCTTCATGCTAAGTCAGTGAGTCATGGTGTCAACTGGTAACTGAGGTTGTCAAGCTGCCAGCTTGGGTTTCAAAGAGTTGAGCAGGGGTGTTGAGGACAGAACATTTTGGAGACGGCCATTCATAGAATCGCCATAAATCAGAGGTGAGTTGCTAGCACATAACAATATTTTTAAAATTGCTCTATTGCTAGCACATAACAATATTTTTAAAATTGCTCTATTTCATCTTGTGTTCCTTTATTGGAGGATAAAGCAAAGTGTACTACTTAAAGCACTTTCTGGGCAGTTTACAATTAAATTAAGCAGGCTACACATTCCCCCCAACCCCAAGAGCTGGTTACTCAATTTACTGACCTTAGTAGGATGGAAGGCTGACTGAACCTTGAGCCTCCTACCTGGGAATGAACCCCAGGTCATGAGCACAATCGCTTCAGTACAGCAGCACAAGAAATATAGGCTACAAATAAAATAAATAAATATCAAACAAAACATAAAGGTAGAGCCCCCTTTTTTAACTTAGACTATTCCAGAAAACCCGCACCATGGTGCTCCAGCCTGGAAACTTGCTTGATGCTGGTGTAGCATTAATCCCCAACAGTGCAATAACATGCCAGTTGCTACTTTTTTTGAGCATTCTCATTATAGAAACAGAGGTTCCTGTTACAAACAGCTGACATGCTTGCTTGAGGAGGCCCGGATGCTTCCTTACATGAGACTGATGGAAGTCAAGTCACTGGTACTCCTACAGTCATTGAGAGAACAGAGGGCCCTGCTCTTACAGCTAGAGCAGAGATGGGAGCATAAGAAAAAAAGAACAGCCTTGCTGGAACAGCCCACAGCCCATCCAGTCCAGCATTCTGTCTCACACAGTGGCTCCCCATATGATTCAGGGTATTCCTAAGCAGATGTCTTCACCTGCTTGTGATTCTCTGCAAATGGCATTGAGAAATATCCTGCCTATCTCTCCAACCCGGATATTGTCCTTAGGCATCCAGAATAATAGCCATTGATACCCTTGTTCTCCATGAACTTGTCTAATCCTTTCTTAAAGCTGTCAAGGCTGACAGCTGTCACCACTTCTTCTGGCAGGGAGTTCCAGAGACCAGTGATCCTCTGAGTGAAAATGTATTTTCTCTCATTTGTTTCAAAAGTTTCATGGAGTGCCCCCTAGTTCTAGTGTTGTGCGATAGGGAAAACAGTTTTTCCTTATCTACTTTGTCCACACCGTGCATGATTTCATAAACTCCAATCAGGTCACCTTTCATTCGCTGTTGTTGAAGAGCGAAGGGGCACAGCCATTGCAGCCTCAGACAGAAAGGAAGGTGTTCCAGTCCCCTAATCATTCTTGTTGCCCTCCTCTGCACTTTTTCAATTTCCACAATATAATATAGGGCGCTTTTACATGACCCCTAAGATCCACTGGTCCCTTAAATTCGGACCAGAGTTCTTAGGGGTTTGTCGCTCTTCCTGCGTCCCCACCCCTCCGCACTTCCTGGCTGCTGGCTGCGTGAGGGGAGGGAGAAAAAAAGGGACAAAAGAATGCAGGCTTACCTCCGGTGCCGGTGGACACCGCCCCGTCGTTGTGATTCCTTCTCTTAAAGGGGCGGGAGGCAAAAAACAACAACAAAAAGAAGCGAGGAGAGCCCGGCACATCCGTATCAAGATTTTTCACCCTCGGAGAGCAGGTACATGAAAAGTGCGCTGGGACGCGCTTAGGTGGGCGTGGTCGCACTTAATTTTCTGTAAACTCCGGAGCTGGTGGGTAAACAATTTTAAGCTCCGGAGCTGGGAGCCATTTGCGGCGGAGTTTAGGGGTCGTGTAAAAAGGCCCATAGAGAGCACATAATCCTCTAGACATAGCTTGGTTGCAGTTCTTACCTATTTCTTGTATTGCCTAGAGATAAATGGATTGACACTCAGGGAACAAAGGGGTATACATTCTGTGTCCCCAAGATGAAGCCACTTTTAACGTCTTACTTAAAGCCAAAGCAATATAGCGTGCAAAATGTGTCCATTAAAACAACTTCCTAAAAGGATAATGCAGGGAGCTTGCTTTCCTCTCCACTGTATCCATCCATTTTCTCTGTACCCACCCTTCCTCTTCCCAGGGTCTGAAATCCATGCTGCTGCCATAATACTAAGGACACAATAACTTGGCAGAGGGAAAAGTTAGGAAATTTCATTTCTACGACAAAAAGCAAATTCTCCTTCTTGTTTCTTTCTCTTTCCCCACATCCGTTTGCAATGTATGAATGTTGCATTTAATATAGGGACATCTAGGGGCACACCATCCCATTAATGCTGCTGGGTTCCTCGCTCTGCCTTGCAGTGACCTCAGAAATGCATAGCTCCCCACAATTCCATGCGCTCCCACACATTTGTCTCCAGTCAGTTTGCAACCTAACCTGAAATTGACATCTGCCCAAGTTTGGGAAAATGATGGGACGGGATGAACCATGAGGAGAACATCGTGTCTTTCAATATTGTGCAAGAAAAGTGGGCAATGGAATGAAGCAAGCTTTCCAAGGACTCATATCTTGGTGTGTGGGTTCTGCTCTTGTTTGTTTAGAACACACCCTTGGGAAGCCAAAACACATGCTCTGAAGTAAAGCACAAGTTACATAGGCCAGAAGAAAATACCTGTAGTCTGAGAAGGCTGACTGAAAAGATCTTTCCACCCACCCGCCCACTCTTGGTACAGACTTCCACGTATTGAAAGGAAGGCTAAATAAAGAAAAGCTACACATTGAATGCATAAATCATCTACTTAATAGGATCATGCAGTGTCACTCCCAGTTGAGTCTATGCCCCAATTTGATGACTTGGATTGGGCCCCAATTCGGTTCAACCACTCTAGGCCTGATCCAACCTGTTTCAGACCAAAACTGGAATAAAAATGTGAAGATCCAAATGTTTGTTCCTCCCATGGACTTGCATTTGGCAACCAAAGTAATCCTGCCTTTTTGGTTTCACAGAAAAACATGGGATATGAAGACATGATGGTCCTTTCATGGATAATTTATCCTGTCAAACTCCTGACTAGACATGGGCACAACTCGGCGAAATTGTTGTTTCCGTTTTCGGTTGTCGTTTCCCTTATGTAACGGAAACGGTAACGATAATTAAGCCGTCAGAACTCGAACTCGAACCGACAAAAGAAAAATTTGGTCGGGTTTTTCGTTGTCGTTCATGGCATCACGGCGATCGCGCAATGCCATTGGCAAGCAAGCAGCACAGAAAAATGGTTTTTAAAAGTAAAAAAAAAAAACCCGACTCCCGGCCAAAAAAGCAGGCGAACATATGCCTGCCTGAGGACACCTACCTGAGGGGTGGTTTCGGTGGGGGGGGGGTCCCCGGCCTCCCCGCCTCTCCTGTCCTAGGCTGCTTGCACCAGGCTGGGGGGGGGTCATCCTTGTCGTCTCCAGACGAGTCCATGCCATGCGGTGGGGGGGGGATCCAAAATGGTGACTGCAATATTTATTTTTAAATCGTGGTCCAAAAACCCACCAAAGCACAACAGAAACATGTGAAAATTAGGTATTTTAAATGCCTAATTTTTATAGTAGCAGCAGTGGGTTTTTTATAGCAGTAAAAGGTCGCACTGATTTTATTTTATTTTATTTTATTTTTTATTTTTTTAGACCTGCCCATGTGGGCTGGGCATGGGATGGGACCATGCAAATTTTTTGAACCATTCCACCAATGGCATGGCCAGGTTTTGACTGACACTTCTGGATGTCGCCCGCCTGCCCGCGCCACCACCCGCCTGTGGCCCGCACCGCTGCCTGCCCACTCGCCCGCCTGTAGCCACCGGCCGCCCACTCACCCACCCGCTCCTCCCCCCTGCTGCTGTCACCGCCCGCCCATGGCCCCCCGCCACCGCCGCCTGCCCGCACCTCCCCGCCCGCCGCCCCCCCCCGCCCCGCCCGCCGCCTAGGGTGAAAAATGGGGGGTGCAATGTGATTTCGCCTTTAGTCTCTTAGCGGGGAGAG
Source organism: Phrynocephalus guinanensis (assembly GCA_037367245.1). Taxonomy (NCBI): domain Eukaryota; kingdom Metazoa; phylum Chordata; class Lepidosauria; order Squamata; family Agamidae; genus Phrynocephalus; species Phrynocephalus guinanensis. Next base: position 28,466,700 of record CM074736.1, read on the forward strand.
TCTTCTCTTACTCTTCAGTCCCAAAGATATGCTGGAAACTGTGGGAATCAGCTCGGCCCAGGTCTGTGTTAAGGATCTGTCTCCCCCACCCCTCCCGCGGTTTGGAAGCCTTGCTCTCCAAACGTAAACCAAGCCCAGAGGGACGAACTACCCGCCCTGGATATGGAGTAACTAACCGCGCATGCAACAGGAAGTTGGGGAGCGTTCCTGTTGTGGGACTTCAGCCCCCAGAATTCTGAAACCTGGAAAAGGAAGGATCCCAAACTGGGCTGCGTGCAGGGGAGGGGGAGGGGGAGGGTGTGAGGGACGGTGCGGCAAAGAGGGGTCCCCGGGACACTTCCTGATCCACAGACACATACAGAGTCCCAGTTCAGCTCCGCGCTGACTGGACTACACCGCTGGGGGAGCAGGTGGATGACAAGGCTTGTGGGTCACATTTCCCCCTCGTAAGCAATGGCAGCGGTGAAGAGGCACCGTGATTACATCCCGCAGAGCCCGGACTATGTTGCCTTGATATCTCTCTCTCTCTCTCTCTCTCTCTCTCTCTCTCTCTCTCACACACACACACACACACACACACACACACACACACACACACACACACACACACACACACACACACACACACACCTTGGCGGAGGGACAACGCCAAAGGCACAGACCCGCGCGGAACTCGGAGGAGGGGACGCCAAATGCACACGCAGCGGGCATATGCGCGCGGCACGGCATGAGTGCCAGCCGAGTTCAAGAGGCTTGCTGCGAGCACATTTTGAAATGGAGGCAATGAGCAGCGGTGGGTTGAAATAAAGAAGTAAAACCCCCATCGCTCTTTTAATCTTCCGGCCAGGGATCATTTACAGAAGGCGAGCACGGGAAGCGGAAAGAGTGGGTTCCGTGGTGGTAAGCAGTAGAGAAGAAGAAAAAGGCCTGTTTCTCCTCCCGACTCTCCCCACCCCCCACCCCGAAGGACTGTATGTGTCTGGTGGATCAGGAAGCGCTCCGGGAATAAAAGGTGCCACCTCCCTTTGTCTCTCCAGGAAGGAAGATGCGCTTCTCCCGCCACCTCAGAGCTCCTTAAAAAAGGACCAAGCACTAGAGTACCAGATCCAGGGACTGCAAGGGTTCTCCCCCTTCCTCCAGGCTACCAGCCTGCCTGCCCACCTAGTGCCGGCCCTGATTGTGGGACGCCCCCATGCTCCCTGGGATGTCAAATCGCGCTAAATCATGGTGGAAACAACAAACGACAAACGGAAATGACAAATTTTTGAAAATTATCGCGACAAACGGAAACGACCCGAAACGGACCCGTCCCGACAAACGACAACTCGAAAAGTATTTTTTTCCGGTTGTGCCCATCTCTACTCCTGACAGTTTGGTCCAGTCTGGACTTGGGATTTTTCCCTTACCCACTTTTAAAGTTTGTTTACAACAAAAGACAGTGCAAACACATTAAACAAAGGACACTGAATGAAATAACAATCTAATCTTCTAAAATAACCATATGGGGAATGTGAAGTTTGGTCAAGGCAGGAAAGGGTTTGTTGACCAATAAGGCCAAGGTACCAAACTCCAAAATCTCAGGTATAGGTGGGCTGTTTCAATTATAAGCAGCCCTTGAGATAAAGGAAGTGGCTCTACATGGTAAAATTATGACTGAAACACCATCAAGAGAAAGATGAGAAATGGGGATGAATTTTTTTAAAATTGTGATTTGTCATGATTTGTGGTTCATCAGGGCTGAAGAATTGACAAATCAAAGAATCAATGAATTTCCAGTTACAAATAAATGAATCAATAAATTGATTAATGTCTCCTTTAAAATATAAAAAATTCCCTCCTGACATCTAGAGGCCCCAAATTTGCAGGGATCTTACTCTGCCTCTCCTGCAAGTTTGGTTAATATTGAAGCTTGAGAAATGTACTCCCAAATAGGTTCCCCAAATAAAGTGCCCACAAGGCAACCAGAATTGTAGAGAGGCTTCTCCCATGTTACTGCTACAATCCCTCCAAGTTTGGTTACAGCCATCTGAGTTACAAACCCACCAAGTGGGAGCCCCTAGAAAAGTGCCCTTTAGCAAGTGGGCTAGGGAAACCCATTTTTGTAGAGCAGAGCCAGGGAATGATCCCCTCCGCTTTTGGTGTCTCTAGGAGCCTTGGGGTGGTGGTGGATTTTATAGTCCGACAAATAAAAATTAAAACATTCACTAAAATGCATCAATTCATATCCATTGGGGACTCCATTTGTGATGACTACAAATCAACAATTTTTGACAAATTAACCAAACTTGTCAGAAAAAAAAATGTGATTCGTTTTTCAATTTGTTCCCATCTCTAGTAAAGATTCAGTCAAACAACACGTTTCCAAGCAAAGATTGGTAGTTGAGTTTGGGTAGAATGAAGGAAAGGGAAACAAAAGCTACAGTCAATGCAAAATTCCTCTACGTGGAACCGAGCTTTCTCTGTGGCTCGCCAGTTGTTCTAGAACTCCATCCCCAGCGAGGTTCACCTGGTGCAATCCCTGCCTGCTTTTAGGAGAACTTTGGCTTTTCAAGGAGGCCTTGGGGTGATTAGTATTGTTTTGTCTTTGTATTGATTTGCTGGATACCTAGATCTTTAATGTGTTTTTATCGGCTATTGGTTATGTATATTATTTTATGCTGTTTCTCTGCTTTTGATTATATTTTGTGGTCACTGCCTTGAGTTGCCTTGTGCAAGTTGGTGGTATATAAATCCCAACTAAACTAAACCAAACCAAAACTACCTCTGGATAAATCATGCAAGATGCTTTTTCTCAGTTGGTCAGGCCAAAACCAAAATAAAACAATGTGACAATATGTTTACATAATATTTCTAGCTTTCTTTCACCCAGAAGACCATTGTTCTATTTAACCTATCAGCAAGTTCACTTATAAAAGCTGCCAGGATCTATGGCTCTCACAGAGGAGCTTGTGTTCTGGAGGCTTTGTTGAGAAGTCTCTGGATATGCAAGCAACTCCTGGTTTAATAGTCCTTCCAAAGCAGCTTCACTCAAAAGAGATATTGGAAACTTCCCTGGTACAGCATCAAATCAAACAGTTGAATCTAAATAGCTAGCCTAAACCTGCAGGTAGGCCAACAGATGGGGAAGGAGGAGGGAGAATGCAGCTCATACTGTGTATTTTTTATCTTGCAATGAGCTCATCTTCCAGTTTGCCCACACAGGTGTTTGTGAACTAGAAAATACTTGACTCCTAATAGGTGGGAAATGGAATATATATAGGACTGCTACCTTGCAAAATAGAAATGCTGTCTCCTGCCTATTATCTTCCTATTGTTCCTATTGTTATCTTTGTTCTGCCCACTTCCTCTGCCTGCTGTCTGATGCGCTATGAATACTCTTTACTGCAGTAGCCAGGAAGAACTGATTTTTCCTCACCTTGAGTATTGTGTCCAGTTCTGGACATTGCACTTCCCAAGAAAAATGCTGACAAACTGGAACAAGTTCAGAGGAATGGGAAACCAAGCTCTGTGAGGAAAGACTGAAAGAATGGGGCATGTTCAGGCTGGAGAAAAGAAGACTGGGGGTGGGGTTTGATATGAGGGCACTTTTCAAATATATGAACGACCATCATAGAGAGGAGGGTCAGGATCTGTTCTTGATCGTCCCAGAGTTCAGGAACAACAATGGACTCGAGTTATAAGACCCCAGCTTGTGACTGAATATCAGAAAAATGTCCTAACTGTTAGAGCAGTATGGCAATGGAACCAATTACTTCAAGAGGTGGCAATGCTCCAACACTGGAGGTATTCAAGAGAAATTTGGGGCACCACTTGGCAGCTATCCTTTGATTTGTATTCCTGCACTGAGCAGGCGGTGGGAGTTGATGGCCTTGTAGGCTCCTTCCAACCTCACTATTCTATGAATACTCCTTGCTAAGAACTGAAGAACTCATTCTGATATATAAGAATCGTAATATAGTGGGTTCAACAGGAAAAAATGTCAGCCTCCAGGTATGATAAAACAGCAGTTTATTCCAACATAACAAGACATATCCTCAGAGGAGGAACAAATACATATCCTAACAAAACCAACATAAATACACCTAGAGACAAACGTCCATACCCAGCCAATCTTCCTCCCTTTTTCCTGTTAAAGGGAACTCTCCAATAAGGAGGACTAAATAACCCATAACTGTGTTTCACCTGGCCAATTCCCATCAGCAAGACACAACCCCCCCCCCAAGTTTGCACCTCTAAACACATAAAATCTTTCAAATATGCAGGTTCCTGCTAGTTCCTCTGCGAATGATGCAATGGCTCTGACAATTCAGGCTGTTGGATGTCCACTGGCAACAGCTGATCATCAAGGGGTTGATTGTTACTATTTTGTTCAGTACTCATTGGTGTCTTGGGGATTGTTGGAACTCCCCCCACCCCCAGATACTCTGGGGAGGAACCATTCCCCATCCCTGGAGGTTTGCACATCATCCTGCAGCTCTGAGGCATTGTCCCCCTCTAGCTGGTTAGCAACTCCCCCACAATCTGGAATAGAGTGCTGAAGATCTGTTTCTTCAACAGGAACCCTTCTCTATAGCTGGTCTACATGCCTCTTCCACATAAGCCGCTGATCAGTAGTTACCACATAGCAAACCGGTCCAGTAGGATGATGGATCGTATCAGGCACCCCCTACTGAAATTTTGAACAAAGACCAAATCCCTAGAGGAAAAGCGTCTTACAGGATCCCCCTGCTGATCTCTACTATTGGGCTCTATCAGGGTGAAGTCTATCTAGTAGTAAACTTATGCCCCATCAATACCTCAGCTGGACTATGGCCCATGTCAGTACATAGGGCTGCCTTTGAAGATGGTTTGGTGATTGCAACTGGTTCAGAATCGTGCAGCGCGGCTGGTAAGTGGTGGAGCTGCCAGGGACCACATCACGCCGATTCTACGTAACCTGCATTGGTTACCAGTTGCTGCCCGAGCCCAATTCAAAGTGCTTGTTTTGACATATAAAGCCCTAAATGGCTTAGGACTTAGATACCTGAAGGACCGCCTCCTTCCATACGAATCTACCCGGCAATTAAGATCGAGCCAGGGGGGCCTCTTGAAAGAGCCATTCCTCAAGGAGATGAGAGGGATGGCTTGTAGATATAGGGCCCTTTCGGCAGTTCTCCCCAAGCTATGGAATGCCCTCCCAAGTGAGATCTGCCTGGCGCCAACAATGATGACATTTCGGCGCCAGGTAAAAACCCTTCCTGTGCCAGAAGTTTTTTAATTGATACAATATAGACTGTGGGTCCTCTGATGGCAATTTTAGTGTAATGATTTTAGTGTAAGGTGTTTTTTATTATTTTTTTAATTATTTATTGATATTTGATGTTTTAACTGTTTTAATTCTTTGAATGTAAGCCGCCCAGAGACCTTTGAGTAGTGAGCAGCGTATATGTTGTAAAAATAAATAAACAAAAAAACATGTGGGGCCAGGAGAAAATGGGCAAGTCTCCGAGGCCAATGTCTTGTGCTCTCTTCTTCCCCATCCACAAAAGCAGCAGTACTGGTGCTTCCCAGGTTGATAGTTTCTGCCCGAGTGCTGATACCATCCGTGTCCTTTTCTGTCACATTAACTTGTTGGGAGAAAAGTGCCTTCTGCACCATCACTTTTGCCTGAGAAATATGGTAGGTTTCACTTTCATATCTTCCTCTTGCAAGCACAAACCTAGACTTTTGCCTTCTATTTTCTAAGAGTAGATGAGACTCCAAATATTGGGAATTCTGATTCAGATGTATCCAGAACTATGTAAATAGGGCATTATTCAGATAATTTCAAATATTTCCAAATTTGACTGCACATCCTTAGTAAATACTGCAAACAGCTATTTCTACTAGGGTTATATATGCATGTGTGTATGTGTGTGTGTTATGTTCCACCAAGTCATATATACTCTGTGTCATGCCTTCAGTCATGGAAATACTGACTCATAGTACTGTGGAGCATGAATGGACTCCCCTCCCCAAAGCCCATGTGACAGAAAAAAGAAATCCATAGTTATGGCATCCCTGATATGTGGCCCTCAAGCATGTGTTTAAAAACCTCCAGTGAAAGAGTACCATCAAAGGCACTCCACCCCATGGTCAAGCAGCTCTTTTACTGTCAAAAGGTTCTTTCCAACGTTGAATTGAAAATTCCTTTCTTGTTCTCCAGGACTCTCACTTCCTAATGGCACTGGCTAATTTAAACAAAAAATGTGAGCAGTTTACTAATAAGATTGCTATTGACTTGTGGTCATCCAGAACACAACATGCCAACTGCACTTTTGCCTCCTAAACAAACAGAAGAGATGTAAAAAACACTCCCTAAATGCTTCATTCTATGCTATTCTAACTCAATAAGTCATCTTACAACCTTTCAAAAGTGTCACCAAGCAGGGGAAAATTCCAGGAGTTGAATCATTTTTCAAGTACCGGTAGCTCACCACTTCTCATCCAAACACAAAGTGATTGTCACGGCTGTTTTCCAACAAGTGTGAATAGCAATGAGCACAAATGGGTATCCTGTACAACATCTTGACTGTTGACAATGGTGTTGTCAACATTTAAGGTTGGCCTTTGCTATGTAAACCTTGCCATCCTTTTAACTGCTAGCAACACAGGCTTGGTATTTCCTGGTGCTATGAATTGTGGATACAGAAACACAGTATCTCACAATCATAAACTGGAAGTTTCTTTAAATAATTCAGTTAGCTCAGAGTGCTGCAAATGCTACACTCCCTCCCATAGCAAGCGAAAGAGGTTGACTATTCCTCATTCTCACTTATGAGGACAAAACAAACAGGAATTTGCATTCAGATTGAAAAGCATTTCAAACTGCCATGTATTTGTCAGAAGTAATAGACTTTTTCCTGGTTGGCTTGGTAGATTCCATCCATGTAACCTGGTAGAGATATTTCACAAAGTGTCTGTTTTTCTTTTAATGCCACAGAGATATGGCAAAGCAGGCTGTTTTTATTTATTGATTGCATTTAGACCCACTTGTTACCAAAAGTTACCTTGCATTATCCCTCAAAACATCCCTGTGATGGATTAGATCCAGTGGGAATGACCAGCTTAGGGTCATTCAGATGGCTTCATGACCAAAGGGATTCATGTTCCTAGTCACGATTCCCAGAGGAGCAGGCCACCAGTAAGCAGGCAATATAGTTTTTAGTATATGACAAATGCACACCTTTGTGGCTAACAGAAACTCTTGTGCACTTATCTAAAAGGCAAAAATAATAATTGTAACTTAGCAACGCCCAGAAAAAAACAATAAATGAGATTTTGTACATGGCTATTCCTCAGATCATGTTGAATAAGAATTTGAAGATGGGTGGCTTTCAAGTATGACATTTAATAATTATACCTTGGTTTAAAGGACAATTCCATCACCCAGAACACATGGAGTGCCTTCTTGGTCTCCTAGCAGCAGAAGAAAAGGGAAACTCAGGGGCTTTCTGCCTCCTTTTCCTCTTTATTTTTTTTATTCATTAGTATTTTCTTCTCCTTAGGAGCAATGAGAAACCTATTACTTCAGATGTAGAACTGCACAGTTTTCTTGTCCTGGTGGGTGTACGTTCCAGGGTAGGGAGCAGCCTGTGTATCCAAAATTTCCCTGGATCTATCCATCCTGTACCCCAATCTGCCAAGTACAAGCTACTCCATGTTGGGTCCCTGGCACTGGGAAGCTGAAGGCTATAGTATGCCCACAGGGACCGAGAGGGTGGTTCCAAGGTTCTCTCCCTGACTTTGGAGATGGCTATCCAATCTATCCATCCTGAAAGAAATCAACCCCGAATGTTCACTAGAAGGACATATTTTGAAGGTGAAGCTCCAGTACTTTGGCCACCTCATGAGGAGAGAGGAGTCCTTAGAAAAGTCCCTGATGTTGGGAATAGACATGGGCACGGAGCGGTGAAATTGTCATTTCCGTTTTCGGTTATCGTTTCCGTTACACAACGGAAACGGTAACGATAATTACGCCGCTCCAGCTTGAACCCGACCCGAAAAAAGAAAAATTGGGTCGGGGTTTTCGTTGTCATTAATGGCATCGCGGCGATCACGCAATGCCAAGCAGCACAGAAAAAAAGTTTTAAAAAGTTAAAAAAACCTGACTCCTGGCCAAAAAAGCAGGCGAAAATATGCCTGCCTGAGGACACCTACCAGAGGGGTGGTTTCTGGGGGGGGGTCCCCGGCCTCCCCCCTCTCCTGTCCTGGGCTGCTTGCACGAGGCTGGGGGGGGTCATCCTCGTCAATTCTCGCATGCCATGCAGTGGGGGGATCCAAAATGGCGACCACAATTTTTCTTTAGAAATCGTGGTCAAAAAACACACCAAATCACCACAGAAACATGTGAAATTTATTTATTTTAAATGCCTGATTTTTAATAGTAGCAGCAGTGGGTTTTTTATAGCAATAAAACGTCAGATTGATTTTATTTTATTTTATTTTAATTTTTTTATTTTTTTAGACCTGCCCATTTGGGCTGGGCATGGGATGGGACCATGCAATTTTTTTTTGAACCATTCAACCAATGGCATGGCTAGGTTTTGACTGACACTTCTGGATGTGCCAGAGGGCATAAAAAGCCGAGGCACCTTCCAGAAGTCGCAGTCGGGTCTTGGATGTGGAGGGTGGAGGGCTGTGTGACTGGCTGCTGCTGGCTGATTGGAGGGCGGCTGGAGGCTTTAGATTTAAGTTAGGCAGGGAGGGAGGGAACTGAATTTAAAAAATAATTTATTTGATTCTCTGCAGCTTTGTCTGCTGAAGGGAATAGCAGTTTATTCTTTTTTTTTTCCTCTGGCAGTTTGTGAGGATTTTTTTTCTGATATTGGGTAAAGGGGGAGGTTCAACTGGAAAGAGGTGTGGATTTATTTTAAAAATATATTACATTTACTATTACCATTTATTTTCCCAACTTCAATTTGCTTGCACACACACACATTTAGGATGCAAGCCAAGAGAACCTCTATCTAGTGGAGAATATTTTACAATATTATTTATTTAGTTTACTATTACTTACTTCATTGTTTGGTTTTTAAACTTGTGTGTGTAGTTGAACAACACAGGCCCATTCCATTTAAGTGGATCAGAAGAATTCTGAAATTTATTTTCATTTTATTCCCTGAACAACTACTAGTAAATTATATTGTTTGTTTATTTACACCCCAATATCTCTCTTGTTGGGAGGCTGCTGCTGCTGCTGATATCAGCTTTACAATATTTTTGATTCAATCATTATTACTCCATTGTTTGTTTATTATTACATTCCCTGAACAACTACTAGTAAACTATATTGTGTTTGTTTATTTGCACCCCAATATCTTTCTTGTTGGGAGGCTGCTGCTGCTGCTGATATCAGCCTTACAATATTTTTGATTCAATCATCATTCATTACTCCACTGTTTGTTTGTTTTTATACACTTCTGTTGTTCTGTGTGTGTGAAGTTCAACACACACAGGTCCATTGCATTCAAGTGGATCAGGAGAAGTGTGATATCATTTTCATTTCATTCCCTGAACAACTACCAGTAGACTAGTAAACATTTAACAATATCGGGTTTGTTTATTTACATCCCAAATATCTTCTACTGCTGCCTGCTGAATCTCATATCAGCCTTACATATTTTTGATTCATTCATTACTCCATTGTTTTTGTTTGTTTTTATACACTTCTGTTGTTCTCTGTGTGTGAAGTTCAACACACACAGGCCCATTGCATTCAAGTGGATCAGGAGAAGTGTGATATTCATTTTCATTTCATTCCCTGAACAACTACTAGTAGACTAGTAAACATTTAACAATATCAGGTTTGTTTATTTACATCCCAAATATCTTCTAATATCTGAGAGGTGGAGGGGAAATGGGATGGATAAAGGCTTCAAAACAAAACAAAACAAAAGTATAGCAGGCAGCCAGACCAAGTAGGGTGGCCAATTCAGTCAGCGTTGAACCAAGAGAAAAAAAAGAATATTGCATTCTGCCCACTTTGCTTTATTTCATAGGATGCAGTCTTATGCTACGATATATTTATTAAATATATTATTCATCACCCAGTTTAAAGTGTTTTCCGCCTGCTCTGGGTCATTGTGGGACGCCCCCATGATCTGGGAAGTCAAATCGTGCTAAATCGCGGTAGAAATGACAAACGACAAATGAAACAACGAAACAACAAATTTTTGAAAATTTTTGCGAAAAATGGAAACGACCCGAAATGGACCCGTTCCGATAAATGAAAACTCGAAACATCATTTTTTTCTTGTCGTGCCCATGTCTAGTTGGGAAAGATTGAAGGCAAAAGGAAAAGAGGACAGCAGAGAATGAGATGGTTGGACAGTGTCATCGATGCAAACAATATGGATTTGAACAAACTCCAGGAGGCAGTAGAAGATAGGAAGGGCTCGTGAGCTCTGGTCCATGGGGTCACGAAGAGTCGGACATGACTGAACGACTGAACAACAACAACAATCCAATCTATCCTCTGGACTGGGAGTCACAGACTACAATCTAAATCTTTACCATGCAGCTGTAGCCATATCTGAAGAGCCACCAATATAGTCATGGATATATAATTAAAAGGCCTGCCTATTAACAACCCAGAGATAAAGATATGAAGTATTTAGGGTGTTCTGCATGCTAAAAATGTTACAACAATGGTTAGCTCTAGTAACCTAAAAACAAAAGTATTTTTAAATTTAGATTCCCACCATCTCCTCTGAAGAACAAAGCAACAGTAAACAAATCAGAACGATAAAACATTCTTATCTTCCACGGGAAAGAGGCATTTCCTCTAAAACTGCCCATACTGCATTAGTAATAATGGTATTCTACTTCAAACTGCAAAGTAATCTCAGTATGCTTAACAATGCTATACTGAATAATAACCCCCCAGAGGGCAACCTGCATACGAAATGTAACATTTAACTCAACGTACAATTAGCAGTTTATTATAGAACTCTATGGATTATATTTTACTGAAACAAATTTATATTTGCTGCAAGGAATTCTAATTTGTGAAAAATTACTTAGGTAAACTTGCTGTCATAGCCAACCAAGTTCTGGAGAATTGATGGGCACCTTATGAGCACAATCTGTTACTGCAAGTTTTAAAAGGTAAAAGGGAGAGGAAGGAGTGGCGGGGAGCCCTTATAAACAAAACCTGCGCTAGTAATCATGGCTTAAATGAGATAATCATGGGTTTACATCAAGATATAACTCTGGAACGAGAAAAAGATAGTGAAAAAAGATGGAAAAGAAGAAACCTGAATTTGCTGTTAGAAAAAGAAAGGAAATACAGATACAAAGATCAGGGTGCTATAAATGGAAAATTATAGAAACAACATGCAATACATGTACCCAGAGCTCAGAATGTTACTTTTTAAAGATACCTCATCACATTACTCATTGCTTCTGAAAACTAAGGTTTCTGCCATTGTTGTCTTGGTCTCCATAGTACAGGCAATTTGTTGTCTTGAAGCTTACAGCTTACATTTTTGTATTGAACTTACTAATGGTACAAAAAATACAGCAAAGTACTCACTTTGTGGCCATTTCTGATATTGCCCCTTGAAAATATTTATAAAAGGACAAAAGATAAAAGCAAAAAAATGCTTCCTTAGATATGATGAGAAAATAGTGGAAATCCTGGGAAATTATTATCAATATATCTTTTTAAATATCTGAAATAGTCTCTTTAAAGGTAAAATTTAAAAGCTACTTCAAAATGTTAGGTGTTGTATCCAAAAGTAATGTGCAATTATTTGTTACATTACTTTTGCTGTAGCAATTTGTACCAACTAGTTACATTTGTTATTTCTTAGAAAGTTATTTCTGAGTAGTTATTTTATAATGTATTTTGTTTCCTTTTTTATTATTTGGAAGTTTGATGTCAATTTGATTTAATGTTTAAATTATGGTGTAACTAGGTGCTACTCCTTCTAATTAGGCAACATATAGTGAATTGCTTATTGTAGCTTGTTCAGAGGAGGGTCATTGTGTGTGTGTCCTTATTGTAGCTTGTTCAGAGGACGGTAGACATGGGCACGACTTGGCGAAATTGTCATTTCCATTTTCGGATATCGTTTCTGTTACGTAACGCAAACGGTAACGACAATTAAGCTGTCAGAACTCGAACTCGAACCGAAAAAAGAAAAATTGGGTCTGATTTGTCATTGTCATTCCTGGCATCGCGCGGTGATCGCGCGATGCCAAGCGGCACAGAAAAAAAGTTTTAAAAATTTTAAAAAAACCTGATTCCCGGCCAAAAAAGCAGGCGAAAATATGCCTGCCTGAGGGCACCTACCAGAGGGGTGGTTTCTGGGGGGGGGGTCCCCAGCCTTCCCCCCCTCCTGTCCTGGGCTGCTGGTACCGGGCTGGGAGGGGGCATCCTCGGCGTCTCCATTTGCCATGCGGTGTGGGGGGATCCAAAATGGCGTCTGCAATATTTTTTTTGAAATCGTGGTCCAAAAAACCACCAAAGCACCACAGAAACATGCGAAAATTAGCTATTTTAAATGCTTGAATTTTTACAGTAGCAGCAGTAGGTTTTTATAGCAGTAAAAGGTCGCACTGATTTTATTTTATTTTATTTTTATTTTTATTTTTTTACACCTGCGCAATGATGGGCTGGCCATGGGATGGGACCATGCAATTTTTTGGACCCATTCTACCAACTGCATGGCCAGGTTTTGACTGACACGTCTGGATGTGCAAGAGGGCATAAAAAGCCGAGGCACTCCCAGAAGAGTCGCAGTCCGGGCTTGGATATGGGTGGGAGAGGGCTGTGTTTAGCTGGCTGCTGTGCTAGACTAGTTTCGATTTCGCGGAGCCTTTAGATTTCAGTTAGGCAGGCAGGGAGGGAATTGATTCAATTGAATTTTTAGGAAATAATAATAATTCCTTTCATTCTCTGTCTGCTGTGGGGAATAGCAATGCAGTTTATTCTTTTTTATTCTCCTGCAGTTTGTTAGGATTTCTTTTCTGATAGTGCTTCAAAGGGGGGGTGGTTGAGTGGGAGGGGAGGTGTGGATTTATTTTAAAAATTTCATTTGCTTGGTGGCAAGCCAAGGTCCTTTCATACCCTGCCTGCAGCTCTGCTGTGGGTGCACTGCCCACTTTGTTTGCAATAAAAATTGCAATTGCTTTATTCGATGCAGTCTTGTGCAGCAAGTCAGTTTAAAGTGTTTTCCGCCTGCTCTGGGTCATTGCGAGACCCGCGCCCACCACCCACGTGCCCACGTGCCAGCCCCTCCGCCCCTCCCCCCTGCCGCTGCCGCCGCCCGCCCATGCCCCCCCGCCACCCCGCCCGCCGCCTAGGGTGCAAAAACACCTAGCGCCGGCGGGACGCCACTCACTGGGACGTCAAATCACGCGAAATCACGGCGGCGGTAACGACAAATGACAAACAACATGACGAAATGACAAATTTTTTAAAAATTTCAGGAAAAACGGAAGCGACCCGAAACGGACCCGTCCCGAAAAACGACAACTCAAAAAAAAATGCTGGTCGTGCCCATCTCTAGAGGATGGTCATTTTGTGTGCAGAGACTTGTTGCTGTGAATTAAGGAGCTCCTGCTTTGATCTGAGATTGGGTGTGGCTTTGTCTCAATGCACATACCTGGTCCCATTCCTTGGGAGCACAGATTCTGGGAAATCTCCTCATCTATTTTTTATTTCTTTATTTATTGCCAAACCCTTGACCTCACCTTAGTCAAATCTTCTAAATAGATAAAAGACTGGCAGGCACTCACAAAAAAATGAGATTTTGCCACATCTCACATGCCTCCCCCCCCCAATATCTCATTGTTGAAAAATATCCTGCTGTCCCCTCTTGCAGGTTCACCCATCTCCTCAGCACATAGCAAATGGTGGCTAATTCTCATCCTTTTCTTTTCTTTTCTTTTCTTTTCTTTTCCTTTTCTTTTCTTTTCTTTTCTTTTCTTTTCTTTTCTTTTCTTCTCTCTCTCTCTCTCTCTCTCTCTCTCTCTCTCTCTCTCTCTCTCTCTCTCTATTTTGTTTGTTTTTGTTTAGCTCTATGACATGGTTTGCACTGCATTCTAAACTCTAGTTTCAGAACTTCATTAAAAATACAGGTTCTATGAAATCACCAGATCAAAATCTTTGCACAGTTCCAATTTAGCCCTTTTGCACATTTTTTTTTCAAAAAGACTCTGATTGACACATGCATAATCTATCAGTTCTTAGATGACCAACATATTTTTGTTATGTGATTTGCATGTACAATTGAAAACAGAGATGTACTTTCTCCAAGTTTATTTTTTTTGGTTCATCTTTTAAAAAATTATTGGCCTAACTACAAATGTACAGTGGTGTTGCATGCATGATCTAACACAGAGTAGGTTCCAGATTAGATGTGTGGAGCTTGGCTGATGGAATCACATCTTTCTACCTCTTCACCAGCATAATGCTCATCACAGATCAGCCTAAATTCTTGCAATGGGGCTGGTGCATTGCTACCCGTTTACTATGTTTTGACTCAAGTCACTTGAACACATTCGTGTTTCAGTAAGTCATGTTTTTAACCATTATTTTCAGGGTCACAGTGTCATATCTGAGCCAATAACAAAAAAAAAATCACATCACATGCATTTGTGGTTCATTCAACATTTTAGACACTTGTTCCCATAATCAACTGACAATCATGCATGCAGGAATTAGCCATATTTGATTCCATTCAAAGCAGTGATCCTTAACTTTTAAAGCTCTTGATGGGTTAGGACCAAGACATTTTCAGGATCCCATGCCTCCACATCAGCAGTCCCTAAGGTTTTCATGTGAGGTGCTTCTTCAGGTGCCCCAGTGAACAAACTGTGGCAGATGTTTAATCCCAATTGGTTTGGGGCCGCATTTACCTCCTATTTCATTTGTTTTGAACATCTGTGTGATGTTGTCCTTACACAATATTTTATAGTATTTTATTGTATTTAAGGCCTTATGTTTCACCTGGCATCCATCTATAACATTTTGTCAACTAGTGCTAACTTTGTACAATCAGGTCCTTTCCCTAATCCACCCTTGCTTAACAATTTGCTGTATATAAATGATACAAATCAGATATTGGAGTTAAAATCTTATTGTCAATTACGTTATCAGTTATCCTGAACATTTCCTAACCTGGCTGGGCAATTAAAACAACATGCAATGTAACTTGGGGTGAGAGCTTCCGTCAATGTCTCTACAATGATAAGAGTAGCCATGTGTGGAAGAGGGCAGGGAAGGAAAGCTGTTGTCAGGTAACAGGTTCATGAGTGAAGTCCATAACAAGAGTCTAACACCAAGATCTGCATTTTCCAGCCTGATTATAATAAAATAAAGAAAAGGTAAGTGTAAAGGTACAGGTAAACAGATAAAGTTATAAGTAAGGAGTGGGAAGGGGGGAAGCAAGAGAAAGTTTTTTGGTTGGGTGCTTAAAAGTGGAATTTTAGTAAGTCTTGCTGCTATTTTCTTCTATCCAAAGCATAAAACAAGGGCATAGAAGAATAGGAGAGGAAAATTAGAGGTGATATATTTTACCTTTTTTTCTGGTATAACATATAGTGAAGTAATGTAAAACACAATATGTTTAACTGTCAATTAAAACACCTTCTTTTCAATATTTAACAAATATAACTAGGGTGTGTAAGAGAATTGTACCCTATTAAGAATTAACATTTTATCATTTTTCAGTAATATTCCAAATTCTGGATAAAAATGAAAGAGTATCTATCTATCTATCTATCTGTCTATCTATCTATCTATCTATCTATCTATCTATCTATCTAAAAACAACAAACTTCTAGGCTTGAGTAAGAGTTTACGGGTTGCTTTGTGCCAAACAGGAGGAACACCACACATTTACATGAATCGTAGGTTGCCTAGATCATAATCACTAGCAATAATCTACATTGTTAGTTATAAATTAATCCCGCTGACTTCAGTGATATTTAAGTACATCTGACTACAAACTGGATTGCAGCCATCATAACATGAAATCGATGACAGACATTTATGGGAGACATTTCCTGTTTATATGCAGTTATCTCAAATAATGTCCAGTGGGAATAAACAACCCAAAAAGAGGCTGTAAATATCTCATAGATAAATGTGACATGTTTAAGTAATCTTTTATTTAAAGTTTGACCTGGCACAAAGGTTTATCTTTTAAATTAATGATAGCTTTCTCCACCCTTTGAGAAATATACTTAAGTTCATCCTACACAAACAACTCTGAAACACCAATTCATCTTCTGGTTTAAACATAGATGTCCATCTGAAGCCACGAGCTGTTCTTAAAATATACACCAAAGAACCTGATCTTTAAAACTATTCCATTTGTGTATGCTGAGGGAAAATGAAGGAACCCAGAGAATCCAGAATAAGTGAAAACCAGGAAGATGGAAAGTAAAATCTCAGATGTGACACATATTTGGAATTAGTGATAAGTTAGAACAGAGCTTTTTGGACTACAGCTGCCACTACCTCCGAACCAGTATGGTCATTCTGGGGGGAATCTGGGGGGGGAGAAGTAGGAATAGTGATAATAGTGATACAATCACTCCCATATCGTGAATTCTCCTGAACATGTTGAGAAGCAAAGCTATACCTTCTTCCTTCTGTTTTTGGGGACCTTAGATTCCTGTGCTTCCTCCCCCCCCTCCCATCAAGCCTTTGGCAAGGTAGAAAAGAACTGTGGAGGTTTTCATGGTGGTGTCTTTTGTTTGTTTTTGAATGACAGTACCTGGACATCTTCTGGAATTATTACAGTTCAGATTTTGAAGAACATAAGAACATAAGAAGTGCCATGCTGGATCAGGGCAAAGGCCCATCTAGTCCAGTTTCCTGTATCTCAAAGTGGCCTCACAGATGCCTCTGGTGGCTCACGAAACTAGATATCTATCTTCTCATACCACTGCCCTGAATCTGGCCTCTGATGTACCCTGTTTTTTTAAGCCTGGAGATTACACATCCCCATCACCTGGAAGAGACATTAGCTCTTCCAGATGTTCAATTTAAGTGGTAGCCAGCAGCATAAATGACGGTGAAATGGCTCAATTTCTGTGGCCATAGATTCAAAACTCAAAGAGGGCTGTCAGGAAGGGGCCAGGCTCCCCAGAGTAATGTCTGGAACAACTCCAGCTGGCATCTGGGTACAGTGGTCCCCAAAAATGTGAAGACCCCATCCTTCAAGGACAGGGCAAATTCTGGACATCCTTGGAGGAAATGGCACATCTGATACATTCATGCCTTCAGGATAGGATTTGAAAGCTTATATCCTGTGCAAGTATTCTACTGCTAACTTCCTCCACTCCCCATGGGCACGATTGTTTAGAGACGAGGTTGATTGCAGAATGAACTATCCCAGGCTTGATTTTTCTAGGCTTCCTTGAAGAAAGCCTGAGAGGAAGCCTGAGATTTTTCTAAAAATTCTCCAGAAGACCTAGGGGAATAAAAGGCTCTCGTAAGTCAAAGGCCCTTACTTCACGAGGCGCGGCGCTCCGCAGCGATATTGCCTTCGATTTGAATTTGGAGGCGGTCATGTGGCGGTCACGTGTTCTCGCTTCGCTCCCGCCCCTGTTGCTCAGTACTCACGAGCTGCAGTTTTAGGACCGATTCGAGCACAACCTCACATGCTCCCTTCGCATTCGCATGCCACTTTTCAACGTTCGTCATTTCCCATCCGTCCTTTAAAAAAATTCCTACCGACGACGTATTGATGCACTGATTCTGGACTGTCAGTTGCAATGGCTCTACTGATTTCAACTGTTTCCTGGCATCATTGGCAGCCCCCCCCCGCCACCGCCGCCGCTACTCGGGGGGAGCCCCGCATGGCACAGCCGCCCGCCCTCCGCCGCTTGCACGCTGCCTGCCCCGGGTGCCCTGCTCTCGCCGCCCCTACTCGAGCGAGGAAGTAACAGCGCAAAGCGATGAAACGATATAGCGATGCATCGATATCCCTGTTTGAATATTTTTTTAAAAAACTTGAAATAAAAGCCAAAAACCGAGACCACACGTGACGTTGGGAGCGAAGCAAGATGCGAAGCGAAAAGATTCCCGGCAGCAGCCAGGGGAACCACTCACCCCGCTTGGAGCACGGTAAAGGGGGCGTGGTCGGGGTGGCATCGCAGCCAAAAAGGAGGAGCGTGCGGACTGAAATGATCGATTTGCACAGAAAAGAAGGCTAGCCGCGAAGCGAGCGGCTCGTGAAGTAACGGCCAGAGGGAGAGGAAATGAAGCCAAACAGCCCTGTCTAACAACACAAGTAGCATGTAGAGCTATATACCAACCACAGCACACCCTATGTTTCACCAAACGTGTTCTTTAAAGGTTTAAAGGGATTAATTTAGGAGCATATGAATTGCAGATTAATACCTCAGGCGTTAACATGATTCAGGCCAGGTGAAAGGAATATAAATTATACAGTACTTGCTTTGTGATTTTTCCTTTAATGTCGCATTGCATTTTAACATACAGCTGACTGGACAAGAATTGAATTAGTTGATAGAAAATGCATTCATTAACCTCCGATAAATTTCCAGTTAGTGTAGTCAAAAACATACTGAGTGACTACAGCAATCTCATAAAGGTAATGAAATAACACCTTCCATAATAAACTAATTTGATTACCTTGCCAACTCAGTGTTCAGTGATTACAATGGAGGCTGACACTTCCTGTTTTGTGGGAGTGGGAAATTTGCTTGAGGTTTTAGTATGAACTCAACAGGGGTTATCTGAGGTGCTAAAGCTTCCTTAGGGAAAAGGTTTTTGTGCCTTAAAATAGACCCTATAATGCTCCTGTTAAAACTTTGGTTTCACCATCTTTTGAAATCTGAGTCACTAACCATCACAGACAAAACAATTGAAAAGGCAAATAGAATTCAAGCCCAGCAAGGCTCTCTCAATAAGATTATAGAACCAGGAGTCTCACTTGGAGCACGGTGTGAGCCCTTCAAGATGCTAAGAGACAAAGGGCATGATTTAGCCAAAATTAAACTCTGTAACTAGTAGAATTTAGAAGTTAATGTGCTCTGCGCTCCCATATAATAAAATCTTGTACAGTATTCTGTTTAGTTCTGCTGGGCACTTTTTTATTTTCTCTATATCTACATTTTGTTCTTGCCGATAATTCTTGGTCATTGTGGTTGCTGTTGTGTTTTGTATTACTGTACTATATTACATCTCTGGGTTAGCTTTGCTTCCAGAGCTAGCAAGGATTGTGTTTGGATGGAGGCCATTGGGACTGGCTGGATCTACCCACTTCTCAGCCATGAATCTGTTTTTGGTGTTTTTTTTTTAATTTCTGCTTTCTTTTTTACTCCCGCTGACTCTGATCTCAAGTCAAAGAGAAAATGAGGCCAGGAAAATATTTATAAACCAGCAGACATAACAAGATGATTACAAAAATTGAAGCTCTCCTAACTAAAATATTAATCAAATTCCATGCATATATCTCATCTGAAAGAACTACGTCTCGCTGGAAACAACTTTAATTACCAATTAAAAAAAGAAAACACTAGAAGAAGCTGCAGTTAGGTTACTGTGGCTATTATGTTACAGGATTAATTCAACTGCCCTCAAGCATTGCCTGGGAGTCTCACTGTCTTCTACATAGAATTGTACAGGGACAGAATTAATCAGCCGGCCATGGGTCAAGGACAGAAGGTCAGGCCTTTGAAACAAATCTTGTTAAAATTCCAATCATTAAAAAGATGCTTCAGCCAGCCCACTCTTTCCTAACAATTATATTATGTCTTCATATATTTGAAGGCAACACTTTGTACACTTGCAAGAGGCCCATGAATGGTGACAACGCGGAACATGAAAAGTACTTAGCAAATTTCTCATTTGTGGTGAATTTTCTGGGCCTCACCATTTCAAGACTTCCCATTGAGTATCCCCTCCCCCCCCACATTATCAACATCCCCCAGTTTTCTGGTGGTGGGGGGGGGAAGCAATCTAAGGTGCAAAATTATCATGAAAGAAAACAAAGGATTTCCACCTCCCATTTATTACCAAGAGCGAGTGGCTATGAGAGTTGCATCCCTTCAAAATGGGGTAGACACACCCAAAGATCTAGGCTGAAAGAGGATTGCCATGTTTTACATCCCCAAAGCTGGGGAGCTTAATTCGCACATTGTGCAAATTTACAAATTATGCAAGTGAAACAGCGTGCAAAATGACATAATGTGCAAAAGTAAGCACATGTATTATGTCTCTGGTACAGGTAGAGAGACTAATAGTGGAGTTATATTTCAGCCTCATGAGGAATCATATTGTGAGTTCTGATCTGCAGTGTTAGGGTTAGATGGCAATCCAAGATCAAACCCCTGATCAATCACAAGGCTTACAGAATGATCTTGAATCATTCATTACCTCACCCAATATGACAGGTTTTGCTGTGGGGATAAATGGGTAGAGGGAAGAAGAATGGAGAAATAAGATCAGATTTATAAATTTTATTATATCATACTTATTTCTTGACATTGCTGGTACATGAAGATCAACATGCAGAGGAGATGACATGTTTGCAGAAACAACAATTTTTGAATTTCAGGAAACAAATTAGCAGATATCAAAAACCATTTTGAACTAGTAAGCAAAGCTTTTAAAATAATCCCAATTGCTGAAATCAGTATGTTGAGAAGTGTATCCTGATCTTCCTTCTATAGCCTTTTTTTTATTATTTTTATTAAATTTTAAGCTACATACAAACAACATAAGAAATAAAGAACTACAATTAACAATATAAGTGTACCCCCACCCCACGGGACCATCCATGCGTTCTTCTTTGTTGCTCAGTCTTCTATTGTTCTATTAGTCTTCTTAAAGTCCTCTTCTCCAGAATTGTCGTGAAATATTCGCGGATTCCTTCCCCTTTCCTTCGACTAATACATAATCTATAAGTTTACCCTAGATATTGTAGAAAACGTCTTTTTTCATTTCTCCTCGTTTGACCTTTAAACTGCAAGACAATTTATCGTTTATAGCTATATCTCAAAGTTCGTTATACCAGTCTTCCATCTTAAGTTCTAGTTTTGACTTCCAGTTTTTTGCTATGATTAATCTAGCAGCTGTCATAAGATTTGCTATTAGTTCCTTTGTTGTAACATCGTAATCTTTGCTTGTTAACAATGATAATAATGCTATCTCTGGATTCCAATCTATGTCTATCTTAATCATATTGCTTAGCTCTAGAAACACTTTTTTCCAGAACTTTTGAAATATTTCACATTCCCACCAAAGATGCAGATATGTACCAAGCTTTTTTTTCACATTTCCAGCATATCTTAGAGTAACTAGGATTCATTCTATTCAGTCTAATTGGAGTTAAATACCATCTAGAAACCAATTTAAAATAGTTTTCTTTTATCCTGACCGATAATGATCTCAAAATTCTCATATTCCAAATTTTCATCCAGTCTTCTTTCTTTATCTGTTTCTATAGCCTTTTAATAGACCTTTGGGTAGTGGGCAGCAAATTGTATAAATAAATAAATAAAATAAATAAGTAAATTTATTGCCTTAATAGAAACTTGGCAGTTTTGGGGCTTTCTGTCCTTCAGATTTTGCTTCTTTCGTTATTATTTTTTTTAAAAACATATTATTATTATTATTATTATTATTATTATTATTATTATTATTATTATTATTATTATAGATAAGGGGTAAATAGGGAAGGATGAATTGGGATACAGAAAAAAGGAGGGGGGATACAGGTTGGGTAGACAATTTAATTCAGGGTTATGTGTATAGCTATAAATAACCAAACAATTTTGGTTTTTGTCATATTTTCAATTTAATTTTGTCTTTTTTGTAGCCACATATAAAACTTCTCCCAACATTCCTGGTGTTGAGGTGCCTATAGATTAGTAAGGCAACTTTTCCCTGCCTACAGCTGTTAAAGGTATAGGAAGCCTCGGAGCAAAACTGCTTTCATGCCAAGACAACCAAAATATGGAGGGCCAGGAGGATGCTTTCTTGCTACATCACGAACCCCCGGACACAAAAAAATATTTCCCAAATCAGTGAGAAAGTACAGTATATTCCATGAGACATACTGATTTGCTAAAAAGCACCCCACCCTTTTTCCTCAGCAACAAGGGTGGATAATAACATCACCATCCCCAGCTTAATTCCCCTAAGTGACACTCTGGGAAGAAGTCCCAGAGTGCATCCACAGTCTGTGGAAGCTACAGCTGTCACGAGTGGCAACCCTCACCCAGAAAGCAGTCAGCGAACACTGTTAAATGAAACTAGCTTTTTAGAAGGGTCTCCGAATGTGCCAGCAGTAATTATTTTGACCTACAGCTGCTTGTACATGAGATACATCATTCCTAATGAGGAGTGCAGATGTTCCTTCACCTGCTGACTCCTTTAAACCTACTGATACGAAAACATCTGACAACACAGCAGGTGTGCCAAACGAAACTGACGCGGCTGCGTTAAAGATATTGACCCAGTAATCACACCTCCCTCAATTATATCCTTACTGGCTCCCAAGCTGCTGTAAATGCCGCTTTCTGGATTCATTCTGAGCCACAGTAGCAAAATGGATTACACATCCAAAGTATTTTACTTGTAGTTCGCAATATTGCTGTAATACAAAAGTACAACAAAGCTACCAAGGAGATCATTGCAGGCCACCAGAATAGTGAGAGACAGCTCTACCTTTAGGCAGGATGAAATGGCCACCTCAGAGAGCAGATTTGGGGCATCACAGGAAGGGTAGCAAACCATTAGTTACTGAATTTCTTGTCGCAGTTTTACTGACAGGGTGTGGAGGGGCGCTTGATGGATTTTCTGCCTCATGTAGCAGAATAACCTGGCTGGCTTTCAGTGCTGTGCATATCGAGTTGGATGAATGGTTCCAATTAGCTGCTCCGCCTCAAACAACCCAATATCTTGAACCAGTGCTAAGGGTATTACTGTATATACTTGAATATAAGCCTAGTTTTTCAGCCCTAATTTTGGGCTGAAAAAAGGGGCCCTTGGCTTATATGCGGGTCAATACTTTTAGCCACTGAGGCAAGTGCTTGGGTCGGTGGCTAAAAGTCATTTTAAAACATTGTGTGCCACTTCTCATGACCCCCCTCTGCATCACAGGGGAGTCTAGGGTGGGAAATGCAGCAGGGCCTGGCAAAGTGCTTGGGTCAGTGGCTAAAAGTCATTTTAAACATCACACACCACTCCCGCAGCTTACAAAGGAGGAGCTGCCAGGCCCTGCTGCATTTCCCACCCTAGGCTTATACTCGAGTCAATACGTTTCCCTAGTTTTGCGGGGTTAAATTAGGGGCCTCTACCTATACTCGGGTCGAGTAATACTCGAGTATATACAGTACTAGGTTTTATTCACCTCTTCATATGCATAATAATGAGTTCCAAGACATTACGATGCCCAAAAGAACAAACATTTTCGAACAGACTACTTTTATTCTATATAGTACAGTATATGCTCTGAAAGTGTTGTCTTCTGCTTCAGCCTTTTCTTCGGTTCCCCACATGGGAGATGACAACCTGTGCATGAGTGTGATGTTTTTGTGAGGGTGTGCTTCCTTCAAACAACCGTCTTTTCCCGCATCTTTTCCATTTTGTGTCACAGGAATTCTGTATCTCCAGACATAGTCAATGAAAGCCTAACATTTTTTATTATAAACTGGGAAAGTGTTACAGAGGGCTTTAACAGCATGTTAATTAGAGATGGGGGGGCACTTTTTTATAAAAAAAGATGATTGATGGTGAACCATAATTCATTGAGTTAACTCAACACATTCCCAGTGATAAATCAATGAATAGATTTGTCTCCCATTTAAAGTGCTATAAAACCCCGCTCTGGCATGTTTAGGCTCCAAATGTCCAGGGATGCATTCCCTGCCTCTCCTATACAAGCCTTGCATGTTTATGGATGTCTGAGCCATGCAGCCCCAAAGAGACCCCCCCCCGAATCATGAAAAAAAGTCTCCTCCCCATAGGCTTAAGTAAGTATGCTTGCCATCCACTAATGCCTTGTTCATTATACCGAAATGGCTGAGCAGGAAATGCATGGGTGACGACTTACGTGCCAGAGTATGGTATGGTACATCATGAGGCACTTTATCTTCCCTGCTCATTTCACATTTACCGTGTCCTTGCAACTATGCTGTGTAATAATCAGCTTCCTGAACTCAAGAGCAGAAGGTAGAACGGATAGAAGAAAATAAAAAATAAAAAAACTCAAACACAGATCTTGCCCGTGCACAAGCTCTGGTCATTATTACACTGAAACGTTCACAAACTCAAACTTTCCCTAGACAGAAGGCCTTAACAAACATGTCACTTGAAGCAAAGGGAGGAAGGAAGGCCCGTGGCCTTCTGCCTGCTTGGTGATGGTGTTAATGCAGCTACATAGTTTAAAGTGTGTCAACCTATTGGCTGGTTAACACACTTGAAACTATTTAAGCAAAGTACTAACTTGCTCAAGCTATGAGAATCGGGTGCCAGGGAGTCTCACTTAAAAGCAAAGTGGGTGGTCTGAAAAGTTCCAGCTGCATGCAGGCACAAAGCAAGTAGGAACAAAGCATCAAGGTGAACGCAGCAGACAAGAAGAAAAGCAGGAGCAACCCAAACAACAAAGTGAGATAGGTTGACGGTCTGTATACGAGCATTCAAGTGTAAAGATGCCCAAGATAGGGAAACTCAAAATATTTTGATTAGAATGTCTTGAAACTTGCAGGCACCTGATCCAGAAAGGTCAATTACAGAGAGAGAGAGAGAGAGAGAGAGAGAGAGAGAGAGAGAGAGAGAGAGAGAGAGAGAGATGGAGAGAGAGAGAGAGAGAGAGAGAGAGAGAGAGATTGAATGATCCATTTGTGTCAAAGTCCTAAGAAAGAAGGAAAATGTCATTGAGAGAACAAAAGCCCAGGCATGTTTAAGGCATTCTATACCCAAGCATGAAACATTCCAAGCTCAATAATAATTTGCAGTAAGAACATGGCTGGCCCTCCCAGGTTCATGCTGTTTAAGGGGAGTGGGGACTCTTCATCTGGTTGGACCGATGCTCATCAGTGTCCAATGGTCAGGCATAATGGGAGCTGAAGTTCATCTATGTCTTCATACGTCTTGATTTTACCTCACACTGGTCTGATTAGGCTCATTAGGTGGATAGGCTTGTTCACTGTGGAAGACATCCAAGACAAAAGGCTGGCTTTCCTGGATTGTGTGATTATCATAGGACCCGATCATAGGCTGTGAATGGAAGCTTACAGAACATCACAAACACACACAAACACACACACACACACACACACACACACACACACACACACACGAGAGAGAGAGAGGAGAGAGAGAGAGAGAGGAGAGAGAGAGAGCTGAGAGAGAGAAGAGAGAAGAGATCAGTGCCTACTATTTGACTCCCACATCCATTACAACACAAACTAGAGTCATAAAGACTCTAAACTAGACATCGGCAGGACCAGAAAAAATGACGTTTCGGAGTTTTCGTTTGTTGGAATGGGTATGTTTCAGGTTGTTTGCGTTTGTCGCAAAAATTTTCAAAAATTTGTCGTTTCCCGTTTGTCATTTGTCGTGTTTGTCGTTTCCACTGCGATTTAGCGCGATTTGATTTCCAGAGCATAGGGGGCGGTCCCGCTATCAGGGGCCGGCGCTAGGTGCTTTTGTGCCATAGGTGGCAGGGGGGGCGGGCCAAAAGTGGGCGGGCGGTGGCGTGGGCCTCAGGCGGGTGGCGGCGCGGGAGGACGGGGCAAGAGGGGCATTAGGGATATCACTTAGGTATATAGGTTCTGTTCATGGCCTTGCACCCCAAATGTGTGTGGGTGTGCAAGCAAATTGAAGTTGGGAAAATAGAAAATAAATGGTAGTAAATAATATATTTTTTAACATAAATCCATCACCTCACACTCCTCAGTCGACCTCCCCCTTTATCCAATATCCAGCAAAAAAATCCTCACAAACTGCCAGAGAAGTAATAAAAGAATAAACTGCTATTTCTTTGCAGCAGGAACAAAGCTGCAGGGAATCAAAGAACTTATTTTCTAAATTCAATTCCCTCCCACCCTGCTATAATTAATTCTAAAGCCTCCAGGCCTCCCTACTCAATCTCGATCGGAACACACCAGCACCAGCAGCCACCCCCCTCCCTCAAACATATCCAAACACCTGACATGTGATATTCTGGAAGGTGCCTCGGGCTCTTTTTTTGCCCTCACGAGACTTCCAGAAGTGTCAGTCAAAAAACCCTGCCGATGCCATTGGTGGTAATGGTTCAAAAAAATTGCAAATGGTCCCATCCCATTGCACCCAGCTCCAAATGGGCAGGTCTAAAAAAATAAAAAATAAAATAAAATAAAATAATCAATACGAAGTTTTATTGCTATAAAAAAAACCCACTGCTGCTACTATAAAAAATTCTGGCATTTTATTATAAATAAATTTCACAGTGTTTTCTGTGCTGTTGTGGTGTTGTTTTTTTACCACGATTTCAAAAGAAAAAATTGTGGTCCGGCATTTTGGATCCCCCCCACCGCATTCGGCATGCAGCGAGGACATACGATGAGGATTGACCCCCCCCCCCAGCCTGGTGCAAGCAGCCCAGGACAGGAGAAGAGGGGGGAAATGGCGCGGGACCCCCTCCAGGAACAACATCCACTGGAAGGTTAGGCAAAGCTTAAGCGCAGGCATATTTTCGCCTGCTTTTTTGGCCAGGAAGTCGGGGTTTTTAAAAAAAACTTTAAAAAACTTTTTCTGAGCAATCGCATCACGTGATCGCCGCATTGACACAAAATGGAAATGAAAAACCTCGACCAAATTTTTTCTTTTTTTCGGTTCGAGTTCGAGTTCTGATGGCATAATTATCATTACCGTTTTCCGTTACGTCACGGAAATCGAAGACCGAAAACAGAAAATGACAATATCTCACGAGTCCTGCCCATGTTCTACTCTAAACCACAAAGGAGAGGACCTCCCCAACCTCCACGGAAGCCAAAAAAGAAGGAAGACCGGCACCTGATTATAGTGCTTAATGAGTGTATGTAGATATCCAAACTGTGGCTTCAACAAAGCAGTGTCCTGACCCAGAAGAACAATGGATCAGCCTTAGGCCCAAAGCTGACAGAAGAAAACTGGTCATTCCTTACGTGGCTAGGAGAGTGTCTGAAAAACTTAAAAGGAATTTTTTTGGCAAACTACCACAATCCCCTATTTACTTCAAATATACAAATGCAAAAGGCAGATATTCTTTTACCTAGGAGACCTGGAACCACAATACAAAGAGGAGCAAATATAATATAAGCAGTCCAAAAGCAGTGAGAAGTGTGCAGACCTCTATACTGGAAGAAACCAAACCGATGCTAACAGGAAGAGTGGCACCAACATAGGAGGGACAATACGCTCAGACACTGAATCAGCGGTACAACCTCCACGTGTAGGACAAATGGCACTCATTCAAACAATGAGGAATGCACACTTCTTAGACAGGAACAATAGGTTGGTTTGAGAGAGGGGTAGGGAAAGTCGATCATGGATGAATTGAACGCCCCTCACTAAACAGAAGGTGGGGGGACTTGGACATAACAAACGCTGTCTGCAACTTATCATGCTGCCCTTTCATTGATCCCCAGACAAATCAGCAAACACTTCCACCCCCCACCAGGAAAGGACACTGCTAATGACCCATACTATGGGTGTTGGTAAGAGTTTGCATAGGTGTGTGCCTTTCGGGCACCCTCAGACCATTATACATCTAACCAAGCCTATTCAGGCCACCATCCACCTAAAAGAACCTATTCAGACCATGTGAGGTGAAATCAAGGTGAACCATAAATTGGAGACCCGACACGAACTTTATACCTACTGAAGAAGCTGCTTGGATGAGTAGCAAAATATTTTAATCACACAAGTAGAGATGGGCACGACTCAAAAATATGGTGTTTCGTTTGTTGTTTGGTGGTTTAGGGTCTGTTTCGGTTCGTTTTCGTTTTTGTGACATTTTTTACAAAAAATTTCGTTGTTTTGTTAGGTAACGAAACAAAAAAACGAAAACAAAAAAAATTGCTGTTTCGTTAGCATTCTTTTTAGTTCAATGCATCTGCTGCAACGAAAACAAAAACATGGCAAATTTGGTCGTTTCATTTTCATTTTTGTTTTGTTTTTAAAAAAATTTGTTTCATTTTTGTTGCATAACGCAATGAAAATACGAAAACGAAAAATCGCTCGTTTATGCCCATCTCTACTCAAAAGAAAAGAAGTCCAGTTGTCATGACTCAACTTCCAGATTCCCTAACCTGGATGACTGAGAATTTTCACAGACATATATCTGTCATGGTTTTTATTTGTTTTAATAAGTATTTTTCCCCTGCCTTTCTCCTTGGAAAAGGACCCAAGGTGGCTTGCTGTAATGAGAGACGATACACAGTCCAGTACAATTAAGACATACTCAAATTTAAGAACAGGGAATTGAGGGGTATCTTACACCATTAGAAGGCAAAATTAAAGCTAAAAGAGAATGTGAGTAGTTTAGAAAAGAGTATAAATGTCATGTAATAATGTATGGTAGACCATCTAAAAGTTATGAGGAATAGGAACTAACAACATAGTGTCGATGTTATGAAGGATGGGAACAATTAATTACATAGTGTCATTGTCATCACACAAGGAGAGATATAAA